>SNQJ01S0005483.1:157909-210782 GCA_010110895.2 Picea sitchensis | reverse complement strand
AGAGAAGAAAGACAGAGACAGTTGAGAAACCGACTCTGATCTAATTTCCCTTGTTTCATTGTTTAATAAGTATTATCATTTTTTGGATGCCTAGACGGTGTGTTTTATAGCCTTAAAACACAAACTCTGGAACAACATCATGCATCAACTCATGAACCATAACATCACCAAGATGCGTCTCAACATGTACTATCATCACCAAGCATGTACCATAACATCACCGAGATATGCATCAAGCATATACCATATCAGTCATGATATGTCTCAATCATGCCATACACCATGTACCATAAGATATCATCAATGATGTGCCTCAACTAAGTACCATAAGATGTGCCTCAAGCATGTGATAACATCACCATGACACATACCAAACCAGATACCAAGATAGCCAAGATATACTTCTAACAATGTATTATATCATCATAAAGGTGTACCATATCATGTACCATCATCATCAAGACACGCCTCAATCATGTACCATAGCCCTCAATAACACATGTAAATCATACCTATGATCTTCTAGCATACCTGATACATAAAATCACAGACCTGTATCTCTTCCTCAACTTCAACAACAAGATAATAACATCTTCATCAAACTTTACCTCACTCTCCTTGAACTAGTTTTGAATTAGTCACAAACCCTAACTTTCAACAAGCATAACTCTGTACCTATAATGAATTAAGGTATAAAATTTTAACCATAGATACTTTGAGATCTTTGTTCCATCTCTTCAACATTTCAGGGTCTGAAACTTCTTATAACATAAGTTATAGAGAAAATGACATAACTTGCTGAATTTTAGCCTATTCTAGAGAATAAAATTGTACAACATGCCACGTGCTCAATATGCCACGTGCTCAATATACTAAGGACTGTTATATTTCCCTTGTAATTGGTCTCATCGAATTTTTATCCTCTATGAAGAAGTTATGATTGTTTTACCTGGAACACCTGTTTGAGACTAGCTTAAGGACTAGTCAAAAACCCTATCTTCCATAGAGTGTATCTCCAAAAGTGAAACGACCTAGAATTTGAAATATTTACCACAAGTACCTTGATATGTCTTCTCAACAATCTCCAATTTTTTCTATCTGAGTAATTCTAGAAAAAAAGTTGTAGAGAAAATGGTAATATGAACTTTAAATAACATAACTTAGAACACATCATCACAAGACTTCATCCTCCCTTAGAATTTCTCCCTTATTCACTTCATATTCCCTCTGGAATTCGCCTCATATATCCTTGTTTACCTCAAATAAAAATCAATTGATTTAGTGTAACAAATGAACTCCTTGGTGCCTTATTTATACTAGACATGGCGCCCTCTTTTTAGGGTCGACTTGACCCAAATAAAATTCAATTTAATTTTTAATGATTATTCCATTGAGACCGACTTTACCAACAACATCCTTAATATTTATTGCAATGGGGATGACTTGTAAATTATTGTTTGAAACATCTTTTCTTCTTTTAATTAATTTGGGGCTGACTTGTCACTTCTTGTTACAACTGTTTAGGGCTTCTTAACCATACTTCGAGGCTTCCATATTCAAGAGGACATATCTCCTCAACCGTGAGGAACCACGTGATGTAACACCCATCGTTGGAAACAACATGATGAGGAATATCCATCTATGAGGGTGTTACATGCATTTACACTATCCTTTATGTCCTTATTCCTCAAACAATTTCGGGCTTAATGACCACACCTCTGGGGATTCTCAACCAATTAGCCATCTTTCTAGGGCTTCTTCTAGGGTTGACTATGTTTGAAATCAATTCTTCTAGAGTTCATCTAGAGCTGACATCAATGATAACTAAATTTCCAACAAAGGTTATCTAGGATTGAATGTTCAAATCCGGTACATAAGCCTTATCACCCATAAGGTTTGATTATGAAGAGAAACACCTCCATTTACTTTGAAATGCCATGCCTAAAACTAGAAGTGAGGCTCTTTTATTTGAAATCCCTTTGCTGAATAGAGGCTTAATCCCATATCACTTTCATTTTCTAATGTGGAATTCAGCCCATCAATTAGGTGATGTACCCATATGCCTTTCAAGGAAAGATGTTATTTAAGTCTAGGTGAACTCTATCCCAAATTCAAATTGTTTTCCATAGTGCTAGATCTATATTTGAAGGAACTGAAAATGAGTTAATTTCAATTCACATTTCATGAAGCTAATTTCCCTAATTTAGCTAATGTGCTATGTTGTTCATCATGGATGAATTGCATGACTTTCTACATGGACCCTAAGATAGATGGGAAAATGAATAAACCTAAAGGTGCCACTAAGGATACTAAGCCAACAAAAATAGAAATTACTTAGTCCTATATACACATACATATCAAGTAACACTGACATCCAATGATGGGTTAAGATGAGCATCTTCAAAATCTAAAGGGATCTGATGATTGCTGGTTGGGATGAGTTTGAATGTAATAGATGTATTTCTACTTTGTCTTGTGATTGAAGGTGATGATTCAACCATATTTGATGAAGGTGTTTATTTGGGTCGAACGACCACATTGAAATGATGCCATGGGTTCCATATAACCTGTTTAGCCACGAGCATTTATTTTTTGAGCATGCTTTTCAAGTTGCAGATAAGAAGGTAGGTGTTAAGGAGGTTGGTAAGAGTTTCATTGGTGGACTTGAGAAATATGCCAATTATGTATGTGATGGTGTTTTAGTTCTAGTTATTGTTGTACTTCTACATCATGCTACTAAGACTAATAAGAAAAGCTAATGATAAACTAATCCACCCTTAGAGTCAAAAATTAAAATAGAGAATGATAAGATGTTATCTTTTGAGGTGATTTATTATGTATGTTAATCTCAATGGGTAGACAATTTGGGACCATTGGGGAAACAAGTATGGAGATATTAGATTATGTGTCGAGTTTAGGAACATAAACCAGGATTTCCTTAAGGATAACATCCTCATTCTTCATATGGAGGAAATCATTCAACAAGTTTCCAGAGTTGAGATGATTTATTTATTAGATGAGAGTATTAGACTATAATCAAATTATCCTTGTTATCCTTAATCGACATAAGATGATGTTTACCACTCATTGGAAACCCTTTTGTTATAATCAAATTCCATTTGGTTTGATTAATTCTAGGGATATGTTCTAATGTGTTATGTAAATAACATTCATAGAGATATTGGGAAATATCATTATGGTCTAGTTTGATGATCTAACTTCCTTTTCTAAAAAAATTGTGATAATGTTGAACATCTTTAATTTTTTTTTAGTAATTTTCATAAAAATGGAATATCATTATACTTCAAGAATATTATCTTTGGGATAACTAAAGGAACTTGTTATCCCCCATTCCCATGGATAACTAAGGAGATGAGTCTCAATGCCCTCATGTTTCAAACATAGAGTACCGAGAGGCATATGAGTAGACAGGGGCCCCTATCATACCACACATCACCATCTGATCGATGACAACAACATCCACCACACTTAGCTTGGCCCACATAGGACAAAAGGTCTTGCTTCATGAGGTAACAAGTCCTATATTGTGGTAAGTGTCATTTTAATATTTGAAGAATTCGAACATGTTGCAAAGGATCCTTTATTGATTTTGAAAACATTTTCTTGGAAATTATGCCTTTTTCCCTATTTCACCTTGGTGAGTGTCATGGTTTCCTAGTAAGTGGCCACCCTCAGGGAAAGGGTTTCTACTAGGGGGTCTTCTCGAAGGGTCATCATACCATTCCTGCTCATACTTACCATCGCCCATAATTTCTTCCCCTTCGTTTCCCCATCTTTTAGGTTTTCGGGCTTATTGACCCAAGAAGGGCATGCACCTCATTTCATGGGAAGAAGGGGCCATTAGGATAAAAGGTGTCCTAACAAAAAAATCATGCAATAAAGGATCTCCCTGGGATCCCAAGAGCAATGAAACGCTTCTCAAAAAAGTAAGGAAGCCATAAAATAAATAATTAATTAATCAATAACACTTTCCAAGGTAGAGAGTTTGTGAGCTATGCATTTCCTTTTTAGTGACCCTTATTGTCTTCAACTTGGAAAGGCATGTGAACCAAGGTAGAGTGTATGTGGTCTATGCATTTCATTTTAGTGCCCCTTATTGTCTTCAACTTGATGACAGATTTAAAATAAATGGCTTGGAAAAATATGCCTTAAAAGCAAAAAGAGGAAAGGGATGTGGCTAGCCCTCAACAAAGGCACCCATAAATGAGACAATACGAGCCCTTGTATGTCATGAAACCCAATACCTAGAAGTCTAACCCCATCCACCTCACATTCACTACATAAATTAGAAAGGTTTCTCCTTGGGAACATCCCCTACTTGAGGAATTGGTTCACCCAATAGGGCACTATGACACCCCTCCCATATCTAAATTTGGCAAGTTGTATAAGGTCTTTGAGCATTTGTTTATTTTGAAAAGGGGGGATTTGATGCACATATATGGATCGTTATTTTATTAGATATGGATTAATTGGCATGATATTTTGACTTGTGGACCCTTGGAGGGCGTACTTGTTTGTCTTTGCAGGTCCTAAACATGTGAAAGCTTGATCGTGAAGGCACAAGGTTCCTTGGACCTTCATTTGGGGCATGAAGCCCACAGGTTGGGTGATGTGCCCCCTCTCCTTGGGACAACCTAGATGAGGAAAATTTCCTTTGGAGGCATTTTATTATCCATTGGAGGTGACTCACTAGCCTTCCTAGCCCCAATGTTTTCCTTTGGAGGTGATACTCTTCTCTTTTAGGGAATGGCATCATCACTTGAAAGGCTAGGGTTTGATGGTGCAAGGTATTTGATGATGATGCGACATGATTTGATGGAGAGGAGGGCACTTGTTTTGCACTATAGCACTTGAGGATAGGATATGAGGCCTTTGGAGGCCCAATGGTCTCACTTAGAGGAAAAATGTCTCTCATAGGAGGGCCTATGTCACCCTTTAGGGAATGACGTAACCCCTAAAGGGGATTTACTTTATGTATTATTTGAATTTTAAGTTGTAAAGGGGAAAATAGAGGAGGTAGACCTCCCTAATTTGTTTTTTACCCCAGTTAAGTGGACAAATTGGTTTTTCAAGACCTTGTATAAATAAAGGTCTTGATCATTTCATTTGGACATAACTCACTTGAAAATTACATACTTGATGGCTGAAATTTTCGCCTTGCTTGGGAATTTTTCTCTATCTCTCTCTTGAATGTCCTGTGGATGCTACAACTTGTCTATTGGAGGAATAACTAAGGCACTGTCTCTTGATGCTTGTTTATTTTGTAATTTGGTGGAATATTCTTGGTAAAGAATGGTTCTTTTCATGCTATCTCTTGAAATTGGTAAGGAATTTCTACATATGGTTGTTGTTTCTTCTTGTTTCATTTTGAAAAGCTTGCTAGGAGGAGCAAAAGGGGTTACACCCTCCTAGATTTACCTTGCTAGTTTTGTTTTCTATAGGGAGTAAAAGGGATTACACCCCTAGAGAAGTAAAAAAACTATCCCATACACAAGAGACTCCATTAAACCAATTGATAAGGCATTAATCTACTTGCATTGTAGATATAAATTGTTGCATTGGTATGTGTGAATTTTGGAGATATTGCAATTGTTAAAGTTGGAATCAATTCTTCATGCTTTGGGCTTCTTTGTGCCCTAAGGACGTATAGTTTAACCAAGTAATTATATTTGGCATTACAAATTAATGCTACATCCATTAGGGCTGCTACAAAATCATTTATTCATCATCTATTTCTCACCAATTTATTGCTAAAATTCACTTGTAAACCTTGGTTATTGTTCTACTTGTCATTGGTTAATTGTTGGGTGGTTTACTTGTTGATTTATGTGGCTAGATATTTCTTCCGTAGAAATTTTTTGCTACATCCACTTGGATGTTATAGTAACTTTCTAGTAACACCTAATAAACAACCCTTAAATTCACCAAAGTCTTCCTCTAATCATTGGAAGTTTGACTAGTTATTGCTAGCTTTATTTATGATATCTTGTACTAGATTTTGGATGGTTAAATTTTCCGCTATTGTTATCATTTATTGCTGATATATATATTTCCATACTTCTGAAATTTGGGACAGCAAGGTTTCTTACTTGATTCCCCTTGGTTTAAGGCTTGTATGTCTGTTGTTTGTCTTGTTCTGGGCAAGGCTAACACTGTTTTGCAGGTACTCTATACTAGGAAACCATTCTACATATACAAGACTCACTCTCAAGCCTTTCCCCTCCTCCAATATTGAATCATAGGGGTGTTCATCTATCATTCTTACACTTTCCATCTCAATCCCCCTAGGGTCATCGATATTCCCCCCTTGTGGTAAATTTATCATCACTAAAGGGAGGGGAGTGTCTATCTAAGGTGACAGTGGGTAGGTAATCCCATATTTGTCACACTTCCATGGATTGGTTTGGGATTTTCCCAAGATACAAATTGTGTGATAACAAAACTCTTTTAGGTCACACTATCTCTGAGGATAGTGTAGTGGAATATTTCTTTGGGACATGCAATATTCTTAAGGTATTTTAATTCTAATTTTGCTCCAATTGCCTCTCCATGATTCAAGGAAGAAAAAAATCCTATTTAAATAGGATCCACCAACTAAAAAATATTTGATGCCATTAAATAGGGCATAGAATTTGCTCCTCTCTTGGTTAGGATCAAATTTACAAGTGATTTTATTACTTACACTATTGCATCGAAAGACATTGTTTCTACAACACTTAGCCAAAAAGATCAAGAATCCTACGTACAACTTATCATTTTTATCAATAAGAATAAGAATCTTGAGAAAAATAAAGTTAATTATCCTCAAATAGTGAAACATGATTTCTATTAATACAAGGCATTGGAACTATTTAAGTTGTACATTAAAGGATGTAGGGTATAAGTCTTTGTCCCAACCTCTCCCTCACTATTGCATTAGACCAACCCAATTTAACCAGTTTATGGTCAAAGATGGACATGCATATGTTGGAACACGAACTTGAAATTAGACCCACAAAAGCTATAAAATGGACTAGTAATTGTTAACAAACATGGACTCTTTGATAACAACTTAACATGATGTTCTTGATGATCTCATTCCTTTCGAAGCATTAGTTTCAAAATATGCTTTATTCATAGAACCTTACTATAAAACCATAATCTATTTCCTGATAAACAATGACTTCCCACCAACTTTCGCCACCAAGGCTCAAAGGACCCTTTAGTTACAAGTCACTAGGTATGTATTGATCAATCAAATTTTATATTGACGAGATCATTTTTTTTCTTACCCCTATCCAAGAAAGGGGGCGATGAGAGGGGTGTTAAAATAATTCCATTTTATGTATGTGGTAGCTATTTTTATACTAAAACCACTGCCATGGAAGTCTTACAAGTTAGATGCTTCTAGACTACATTATACAAGGATTCACATTCACTAGTTTGAAAGTGAGAAGCACGCCAACATTATATTGGAGAGAAAAAAACCCATTTCTTTATAACTTAATCCAATTGAGGTTCAAGTTCCTTTGACCAATGGGGGTTATACTTCATTAGAATCATTACCCTGCTTTCTAGTGTAGGGAATACTTTTATCTTGACCGATACTTACTATTTTACTCAATGGAAAGAAGAAATTCCCTATAAAACTTCCAAAATTGAGTAGGCAATACACTCTTTGGAACAAAAATATATTGTCATTCTTTGGAGTTCTCTCAAAATTGTCAAGATATAATGGATCAACTTTTATCTCAAGTGAAATAATGGTCCAATTCTAACTTTATTATAATATTTAATTATTCTAGTCATATTTATACTACCCTGAAGGCAATGGTGTAGCCAAATCAACCAACAAGAATCTAATTCATATGATCAAGAGATTTGCAATTCCAAATTAGCATTTTCTCTCTAGGAGAACCATATGATGTCTAAGTTATCTATTGGTTGAAGTCCATATACTCTTTTGTATGGAACTCCAATTTATTATCTATTCATTTTCATACACTTGCATTGGAATTTGTTATTTTTGATTCAACAAATAAAATTCAACCGCTACAACACAGGTAAGATACTTTATTAAAAGTATAAGAAGTCAAGAACCAATCCCTCTAACATTTTGAAAGGAAACAAGAGTGGTTAACTTTTTTTTAATAGGAAGACCATCCGCATTACATATAAGTTGAGTGACATTGTTTTGATGTGGAAAAAATCCCATGAGGGCCTATCCAAAAATAATAATCCTGATATCATTTTTTCCTCAAACAAATCATAAAATTTTCCATTGTACTAAAATTAAGAAATATATGCTATGTATCATAGATGTGGAAAATGATTCTCTAGGATATCATCATAGACGAGTCAACTCAAACAAAGAATGTGAGCTTTGGGAGATCATGATAAACACGAGAAAACACAAAAATGTCCGTACATTTATTTTTCATTGAAATAATAGCATCCCACCATCACACACTTAAGAGAAGAATGGGGGAACTAGTACTATGATAACCCTAGCAGATTACTTCCCCTTCTTCCTTGGAGTTTATGGATGGAAGGCAGATCAATTTCTAGCTGCAAAAGAAATTGATGACCCCAAAGGACCCAATGGGAATTAATCTCAAGATCTATGTGGACTTTGCACAATATAATCTACCAATAACCCTTGGGGATAGAGATATTTCCATACATACCAAGCTTGGGTGTCAACAAATTAAGAAAACTACACAATAATCTACTTAGGGGGCAAGGCTTGTTCCATTCCATCTCCAAAAATGATCATGGAAAGCTATCTAGTTCTTTATATGCATTCTTGTTTAGACAACCTATCATCAAGGTTGCTATGGTCCGTGTAGATATGGTGGAAATGTACATCCCAAAATCTACCATTTAGATCACTATAACATTAGATGTCCCTAGGAAGATGGATATTCCTTTGATCCATTCGTATATGATATAATGGGTTTTGAGTCACCATAGATGTTCATGTCTCTAACTCCAACCTTCAAAGTAATTGTCATAAGAATTATTATGGATTTTATTTTAGCTAAATTGTTGGTTTGACTCCTTAAGCCATACTCAATAGTGATCCAATGGAATTTAGTGAAGTAGATAACTCCTCCTGGTCCACTTTTTCTAGTGTTAAGTTGAGCTACTCCATCAAAGAAGCCACATGGCTTGGATATGTTGATTGTTAGCTCTCCTATCACCTTGGGTTTTGTTTGTTTTGCACTCCCTTCAAAGGCTTTGTACAAGCCTATAATATTGTAGTAAATGCACTTAGGAGTGAATAATTTCTCCTAGAAAAGGGCAAGTGATTCTTCCTAGTGTCATTTTTCTCTAGCCAATTTTACAATGCTTCCTACATGGAACACCTTTACCATTGACCCTTATCGTATTTGATTTATTGAGAAACAATCCATATTCCATTTTATAATTTTCATATTAAGAATAAATGATGGAMATTTTCATATTATTCTTTRTAAAAGATGAAATATCCAGGTCCTTGCCATGACCTTTTTTGTAGATTATCAAAAGTGAGTATTTTATTGTGGAATATGAGCTAGAGAATTATTTTGGTCTTCAAAGGTGCCTTGAATGTCCATATGTGGCTCCATTTCCACTCATTTTCACCCTCTCCTTGGTATGCAATTGATACTTTATATCCAATGTTGACCTTGCACAAGCCTCCCATTCTATTTTCTTCCCATACTAACGCATCCTCAATATCCTTGAGTATGAGAGAAGTCATGATTATTATTGAACTATACTACACCCATTCCTTTTCACACCCATTTTCCATGCTCAATATGTATGCATTATTCCATCATTTAGATCATCATACAATGAAATTCCCACCATATACACCTACAAGGGTGCATATATTTTGTGAATTCTGAAAATGATTGAATAATCCATGTGATAGTATTTGTGCCTATAAGCCATGAAAAATATCTCCTATAAATGGATACAATCTTATCATAGAATTAGAACATATGTATCCTCATGTTAAATTCTTGGCCAAGTATCTAATCCACTCTTTTATAGTAAAGGGTTATATATGTTTCCTTCTCAATACCAACTGCCATAGTCCCTCACTAGACAATTTCCCCACATACTTTTATTTTCCAAATATTTTGTGAAGTAGTTAAGGTATTTGAGTCCCCATCCTCCTAGCCTATTTGGCTTCGATAGTTTATTCCATGTTACTAAAGGAATGCCATCCTTTTTCTTCTTTCTAGCCCAAAAATATTTGAAACTAGTCTTCCCAATCTTGTTGAGAATGGATTTGGGTAAGGCAACTAAGGTCATCCAATAGTTAGGAATTGCTTCTAATATGATTTTGATAAGAGTTAGTCTATCTCCAATAGGTATCCATAGTCAAACTCATCTGTTTACACACACACACACACACACACACACACACGAGGTTGACTCTGAATGACATATAGTTTCCAAAGGGACACACACACACACACACACACACACAGACACACACACACACACGAGGTTGACTCTGAATGACATATAGTTTCCAAAGGGTACTGAAGCTCTTTTGAAAGGGCATTGAGACACATGTCTCTGATGGGCATCAAACAAGTTCATGCAAAGTGTCGATACACAAATTTGGATGGGTGGCAAAGTAAGTTCCATTCCATTGCCAATGCATGAGTTGCTTCAACCTACCAAAACACAAGTCTTTATTGGGCATCAAAACGAAGGATTCTCTAATGCCTCAAAAACATATTTTTTTCAATTGCATCGTAAATGCAATTCCTTCAACCCACCAAAAACCAAGTTACTTCGACTTGCTGAAAGAAAATTATTTAGACTTGCCAAAAAAAATCCTAGCTGTCCATCTTGTGATTAGGATAAAATCCAAGCCATTTATTTCTCAACTATTCATTGAGTCCTTAGCCCTAAACAACATGGACTCTACCATATGGACCCTGATCACATCATCCACTGTACGGTCCACATCATCAACTGTACAACCCACATCATCGTTTATACATAGGATTTTCCACCATGGACCATGTCCACATCATCATCCCCCCTAGATAACATGGAATCTACCATATGGACCCTAACCACATCATCCACTGTACGGTCCACATCATCAACTGTACAACCCACATCATCATTCATACATAGGATTTTCCACCATGGACCATGTCCACATCATCATCCACACACTCTTGTTTCCCTTGTGGCACTTATTCATACTCGTTAACTATATGGTCCATGACATCAATTTGTATGGACATGTGGCCATTTACTTAAATTTGGCTTGTCGCACCCTCAAAATTTTTCCCATCTGTGATGTGTTGCATCCCAAGGAACTTTTCATCCTTGCTACACACACTTTTTCTCCCTGATCACATTGCAAATATATTTTTATCTTTGTGATATGGAACCTCTTTTCTTCCTTATCGCATCACCACAAAGTTTTCCTCTTCATGACATATCCCATTGTAAGAAACTTTATTTCCATGTGAAATAGGGAAAAAATATTCCTTTGTCAGATCGCAAAGAAGACATTCTAATCCTTGTGATATATCACATCACAAAGATATTTTTATCTCTATGACACACACCTTTCACCCAAACTTTATAATGCCCCACTCTGAATCAAATATAATTACCCAATTGGCCTAAATAAAATTACCAATTTAGAGATGCATTGATTCCAACAAAGGGAACTTTAATAAAATTACTTACTCTATAGGAGCAACAGTGAGGTACTTACCTATGGTGAAGAAACCAACATACATGTAGTTTGGGAGCGAGATTTGTTATAGCACAAATTGCCACACCTATGCATTTATGACACGGCCTTACCCTTTTCCCTAGCTTGCTTAGCAAAATCCCAAACTTTCCTCGTCAAAGTTATCTGAAAAAATGAGTTTTGTCAATATCCATGGGTTTCAATTGTACAACACGTGGACAGCCGTGCCTTGCAAGATTACATCTTGTAGATGCCTTAAAAAAATATGAAAAATAAAATATTTCCACAATTTTGGGTGGGTTTTTCAGTTGGGCTCGTTTCCCAACGTTCATGAGCCCATAATAAACATAATTCAACCTCCCTAACCTATTTGGGATGGTATAAAAGCACCATTTAGGGAAAATATGAGGACACGTTTGATGGTGCAAGGTTACGACGTTGATATTTAGCAAGCTTCCATAATCCCTTCATTCTTTGAGTCACATCCCATGACCTGAAAACTCCTTTTCCAGTGTTCCTTCCTATCCTATATAGACATAAGGTGTGTTCCTATCCTTATTGGGTTATTTGAGGAAGATCCTCATTGCTGAGTTGATGCTCGAAGGACTCGTGGAGGAACCTGAGCAGTTGGCTCCAAAGTAGTGCCGAAAGTTGAATCATGTTGTAACCAACTTTAACATATTGTTAACAATCGAAGAGTTCTCTTTCCCTCCTATCTTGTGTTCATTGCAATGTTATATGTTGTTGTTGTTCATATATGCTTTTATTTATACACATGATATATGCCACTTGAACCTATAACTACCTTTTTGCAACACTGTCTTGGTTTCCTATTGCAGGTTGGTTCTGATAGAGACCATCAACACTTCGGGAAATAAGAGTGGGGATCGACATCGAATGAAGGGTTTAAGGTGCACGTCTTCTCCTTTTCCCTTCCCATCTCGCTCCTAGTAAAAGTAGTTATTTCTTATTTGCATGCTTGTTTGTGAGGGTATATTTTAGTCTTCTTAATTTGGTCTTGCTCTGCTGTGACTTGACCTAAGGTCACGAGGGAAAAATCCTTTAATCATGATTTTGTAGAGATACCTTGATTTGAAAACCACAACAAAGAGTGGGGGATGACTCTCCACCCAACTGTAGACCTTGCTACCTAAATATTTAGTAACAGGTCACCCCGAGCCCTCAATCTAAAACTATGGCAACGATTCCTTAGACTTTTCCTCTCTATAGCCAATCCAAAAGAGAAATGTATTTTCTCCTTCTTTCCCCTCCTTGTATAGATTCCAAGAACTCGATCCCTAGGATCCACTTGAATTCTTTAGTATATATATTTTTAGGGTTTTTCCATAGATTGTCGTTACTTTATTTACCATTTTCTTTAATTACCCAAATATGCATAATAAGTACTTATTATGACCCCCTCTAGGATAATTATTTTATACTTATTTATTATTATTTATTCATATAAGTGCTTATTATGACCATTTGAGGAGAATTCTTATATTCCTGTTATTATTATTATTATTATATATTAAATAATAATATGGGGCATGACATACACCCCTCCTTCAAAATTTTTTGTCCTGAAGTTAGTTTTGATTACGTTACTTATAGGTTTTTATTTAGCTCACCATATCCTCCAAAACACCCTCTGTTAGCTCCTATATCTTCCAATGCACCCTTTGCTGGACTAGCATAAATCCACCCTAGTCTCTCCAATAAGCATAGAAAGTCCACATCACAACACTAAGGAAGTATAAGTACTCTCTAGCTGTCCTTCCTGACTTTCAAAACCAGGCTTAAAGCCTACCGGTCTATTTGGAGCCCCAAGGCTTGAGACCTCATCCGCCCAAACATGCATATGGATTGGTACTCATGTACATTGGGAATATTGAAAGGCTAACTCCCTCCACAACAACCAGGTGCAACCCCATGCATCGAAGTCCAATTCCACAACACCACCGTCGAGCAACACTCTAGCCATTCTTCGAGACTTCGACATCACAACTCCAATACAATGCATACAAATTATTGACATAAGTAGTATATTGAATTCTACCCACCCCATGAGATGTTACTTGTAATATTCTCCTTCGTGGTTATTGGGTCCCACAAGATCATCAAATAAAATGACCCTCTCGACCCACTAGTGGATAACCTAACAATCACCACCTCACATCATGCAATCATTGCTTTAGTAATTATATCAACATCTCAAAGAAAACATGCTAACTCTCAGATGTAATCGTGATAATACCACATCATTATCACCACATATTCATGCACGCCATCATAAAATATTTCCATGATGTCATAACATCAAGGACACTATCATCATAAATATAACCTCAATACATCTTTATCAAAGACATATCCCTTCGTCAACATAATTAATTGAATCACATAAAATCATAAGTAAATACCATAGGCTCTTAAGATAACCTCGTGAATATAATTCTCAATACATAATGCATATAAGTAATAAAACATCATGTCTTTGTGGTGTAGAGCAGTCGGTGAGGGAGTGTGATGTTAAGGAACTCCGTAAGTGAAGTCACTGGTTTGAAACCTCTGAGGACACCTCAAATTTAACCATGTTAATGGCTGGTGCGGTCTAGGCTGGGTGCGATCCTCAGGTGATTTTGATAGCTTAGATGCACCTGGGTCATGGCATCTCAGCCACAGGCCATTCCAACAAGTTAGGGATATTTAGCTAACAAAATAAAAAGAAATAAAACATCATTGACATTTTTATCATGATTCATCAACACAATCAAGCCCCTATATTGCAATATCATGAATACCATCTATCACATCTAATGAAAGAATTATCATTAAATTATCCACTTAGGGCATGGATTTATTTGGTTTAGTTTGTCAGCCCAAGCTAACTCAACAAGAATCATTAGTACTATGAGTGCTAAGTGATCATCATGATACCAATTGTTTCTTGATTATCATTTCCTCTTCTTTCAACAAGAAGGTTGAAATATTATGGAATTTGTATAGTCACCCTATCAAATGCCAAGATTCCCATTTAATCCATTTCATATTTCCTTGAGCATGTGAGTATTTAATTCATAAGAAATTTCTACTACATTTCCTACCCAAAAACTCTCAATGACTCACTTACAAATTTCCACATCATTACAATGTTTAGTTATAATCCAACAAGGTTTAATTCATGCAATTTACAACTAATAAAAAAGTACAAAACCCAAGAAATTGTCCTCATTCTAGAGTATCTTTTAGAAAGCAAACAAAGTGAGAAAACATAGAGAGTCTTATCGCATAAGTTGTAGGTTGGGAAAATCCTGACCCAACCACCAAATGGCGACAACTTAGATAACACCTACTGATCCAGGATCTTTTCATCGATGTGACTTATTAAAGATTTGTATTAAATAAGCATAAAATTGAAGTGCACCATAAATAAGGAAAAGATCAATAATAAAGAGACATAAGCATCAAATCTGAACACAAAAAAATTGATAACAAAGTTTGTCCTTGATGGACTACGTCTTCGGGTCCTTCTCTCAAATGGGTAGGCATTTCTATTAACTCAACAAAAGAATTTGGAAAAATACATAAGTATACGTTATTATGGAATTAAGCTGTAGAAGTTTTGCTCAGATAAAAAAAAAAACAACACCATTGAATTCGTGGTGTCGAATTACCCAAAAATGGCTGTCTCCACGCCTCAATATGACTCTGGCACTCCCAGGCCCATGAGAAATATCGTCTTGGTTTCCATGCCTGCAACCTTGAATTAATTCTCTAAAATATGCCTCGTCAAATGTGCCCAATCGTACCATCGAGCGCCCCTCCTCCGTGCATTGGAAAACTATGTTTTTAAATTAAAAGTTGGGTAGAATATTCAACGTGGCTGTTTGGCCCAATGATTATCAGAGGCTATATTTAAAAACATTGGTTGGGGAGGTCCCGGGGTCGAACCCATGAGCCTCCCCCTTTTAGCTAAAAGTTATAACAAACACCATAAATGGCGCTAACCACTGCCAAGTTTAGAGGATTTTTCGTTTAGATTTGTTGAAGCCGATTACAATGGGGTCAACCACCATATTTGGTGGAACCTTCGCCAGATTTGGTGGACCGACCTTTTTAATTTTGAAATTTTGGTTACAGGCCCTCATTGGGCATTTTCCCGCTGCCACGTGGAAACCCATGACTGGTCCACGTGGCGACGATTCATCTTCCCACGTCACCTTCTTGCACAGTCAACTTCCATGTCACCTGCCAGGTGGCTGTACGGATGCCACATCTTATACAACCTGCCATGTGGTTGTATGGACTGCCACATGACACTTTTCGATTGGTCCACATACCGACCTGAAAATGCCAAAAATGGGTGACACATGGAAGCTTCTGGTGCTGCCACGTCATCATGACACATGTCGATATATAACTGTGCCACGTACCCTGTACAAACATTGACGTCATCCGTACTGATGCTCACATCAGCAGTACGGATGCTGACTCATCCCTATTGACTGGGCTAGGTTGACCACAAGTTTGACTGCGGATATATTTCGATCCGTAACTTCATTTGATGAACCATTTACGCCGTTGGAAATATTGTGATGCGCTCTTCGAGATGATGCTATTTTTTCTAAGTTTTGAGGACTTTGAATCTTTTCCTTTTCTCCACCCGCTAAGGCCAATCTGAGCTTCTTGAGGAACTTATGAGAATTCTGAGTTATCCTTAGGCCTCCCTGGATCCTTTCGGATCAAGCCTTCCCACTGAGAGATTTTGGACCACCAAAATTATTTATCAATCAACAAGTGAGGGAAGAGTTCCCTCACTTTGTCTTTCTCCATCCACTTTGCCTTGCTTGGATGTGTGCCCTCTAAGCCCACTCAAAGATAATCAACATCACCTATGCGTGAAGTCCTCGTCGTTCTGTCTAGGATGATATGTTCCTTTAACTCGTCCAAGTACTCAGGAGAAAACTCATCAACTAAGGGTAGTGAAACTTCCTCACCTTGATCCATGATCATGGGAGGCTACAAAAGTTTCAAGTTTTCAATGTTTACAACTGAGTAAATCTGCATATAAGGTGGGAGATCTAGATGAAAAGAATTGGTGCCGCTTTTCTCCAAAATAGTGAAAGGTCCATATCAGATAGGCTTGAGTTTCTTACCTTCACCCTTCAACCGCTCCTTGCTKATGTGAAGCTATACTTGGTATCCAACCTGGAATTGATGATCAACCATGTGCTTGTCATGTCGAGCCTTATACCGTGCTTGAATTTTCTCCAACTGTTCCCTAACTACTTGGTGCACTTGCTGGATCCTTTGAATGAACTTGCAKGCCTTGTATTCATTTATTTCTTCATTTGAATCAACATATTTCCCATACATCAAGTCCAAAGGGACCTTAGGAAAGTATCCAAAACATGTCTCAAACGATGAACACTGAGTGGAGGAATGTAAGGCTCAATTGTAAGCATGCTGAATATAGGGTATCTGGTCATCCCACAACTTGGGATGTTCATTGCAGTAGCCTCGAAGCAAATGTACCACTGTTCAGTTAACAACCTCTGTGTGACTGTTGGTCTATGGATGAAAAGTTGTACTCCTCTTCAACTTGGTGTCCATCATTCTCCACAAACTTTTCCAAAACTCTCCAAGGAACCGAGTATCTCGATCCGAGATAATGGACATGGGAAACCCAAAGTGGACCCAAAAATATTGAAAGAAGAGATTAACAGTATGCTCAACAATGACCTACTTTATACATGGAATCAAGATACACATCTTTCTAAACCTATCCACTACTACATATAAGTAGTCATGACCCCTTTTTGACATTGGTAAACCCCCTACAAAGTCCATGGAAATACTTTCCCATGGATGAGATGGAACATGAAGTGGTGAGTACAACCCCAATTTTCTATTAGTGGTATTACAAGTAGAGCACATCACACACCCTTTTACATACTTGGTTACAATTGCTTTCATCTAAGGCTAGTAACAAAACCTTTGCAGATAAGCCATGGTTTTTCCTACCCCAAAATGCCCAGACAAAAGAGAAGTGTGAGTTTCTTGTATTACATGGACTTGTTCATTTTTAGGAATACATATCTTTCCAAGATGGTAGAGTAATTTCTCCTACAAACAATAGTTCTCCACCTGTGCACCATGGGTTAGCTTCTCAAATGCATCCTTAAAATATTCATCAACAACATATTTTTCAACATAGCTATCATGAGATAAGAAGCATTCCTCAAAAAAATAGAAGCAAAAATAGGAGGTCTAGAAATCATATCAGCTACTTTGTTACTTGTACCCCTTTTATACTTGATTACCAAATGGAACTGTTGAAGAAAACCCATCCACTTGTAATGTCGATATTGCTGCAGCTTGGTTTGTGCTTGGAGATACTATAAGCACTGGTGATCTCTATGTATGATTGTTTCCTTCCCTAACAAGTAATGCTTCCATTTTTTTACACTTTGAACAAATGCATACAACTCTTTATCATATGTAGGATAGTTAACAACAACTTGGCTAAAATTTTCAGAGTGGTAACAGATAAGCTTACGATACTGCATCAATACTGCACCCATGGCGTAACCGCTAACATATGTCTCGATCTCAAATGGTTGTTGAAGATTTGACAATGCTAATATTGGTGCTGTACTGATCTTTTCCTTCAAAGTGTCGAAGGCCTTTTGTTGCTTTCCTCCCCATTGAAAAGCATTCTTCACACTGGTCAAGGCATGCAAAGGAGCTGCAATAAATGAGAATTTTGCGATGAATCTCCTTCAGTATTGAACTGCACCCAAGAAGCTTCATACTTCAGTTACATTTTTGTTCTTAGGCTAATTTACAATTACATCAATTTTGGAAGGATCAATTTTCAATTGTCCTCCTCCTACAATATGATCTAAGTAAACCGGTGCAGTCTTTCCAAACTCACATTTGAACAATTTTACATACAACTTTTCCCTTCGCAAAGTATCCAATACTTTCTTTACATGTCGTACATGTTCATGCCAAGTCCCACTAAATATAAGAATATCATCTAAATACACAATTACAAATTCATCTAAGAATGGCTTGAATACATCATTCATTACACGCATGAAGGTCGCTGGGGAATTACAAATCCCAAATGACATAAGTAACCACTCAAATAGACCTTGTTTGGTTTTAAAGGCAGTTTTCCATGCATCCTGTTCTGGAACCCTGATATGATGGTAACCAATGCGCAAATCCAACTTAGTGAAATAAACAACATTCTTTAATTGATCAAGTAAATCATCTATATGAGGAACATGGTATTTATTTTTCACCGTGATTTTGTTTAAGGCTTGATAATTGATGCACATTCGCCATGTGCCGTCCTTCTTTGGCACGATAACAATTAGAGAACTGCAAGGAGATTAACTAGGTCTGATGACCCTTCTGTCCAACAAGTCCTGTAACTGTTTCTTGATTTCTATCATCTCCACAATCGACATTCTGTACATGCCCACATTATGAAGGGGAGAATCTTGTTGAAGATGTATTTCATGTTGGATTTCCCTCTTAGGAGGTAATCATCTGGTTCCTGAAGGACCTCATCATAATTAGAAACGATATCAATTAATTAATTCTTATGGGAAGGATCACATTGTTGGAAGGCGTCGGATATTCCAACATCCTTTTCTCTTACAACCATGAGTACATATCTCTTATTAGTGTTTATGAGTATTTTCATCTGTCCTGCACTAACAAGTGTTGTGTTAACCTTCATGCTGTGGGCTCTAACAATATATTCCACTCCTCCTTTAGTAAGGTGATATTTGTTCTCATGATGAAAGAAGACTGCTTTTCTATCATACATATATGGACTCCCCAACACTATGCCACATATATCAAGTGAAACAACATCCAAATCAACTTCATCAACCAATTTTGAAGCAATAGCAAATCTAAATCCACACTTCTTGGTGACATTAAGTTTTGCTTTGTCGCATACCCAACTAAGAGGATAAGGCTTTGGATGTGGTTTTATTTCAAGACTCATTAAGATAACTTGGGAACCCATATCAAACCCTTATGTGAAATAATTCATTCCTCTTTCTTTCATCATCATGAGATTCATTAGTGGAACTTGAACTAGCATGAAGGGAATCTTTAGCTTGTACTCCAACCACTGTGATATTTTCCTCATCTCCTGAATCAGAACCAAGATTTTGTTTACTGTAGCAATGGTCTTTGTTTTCCCCTTTCCACCGAACTACTTTGGTTTCTTCTTCGGATGTAGTTTCCAAAAGTGCTCATCATCGTGTCCATATTTCTTGCAAAGAGTGCAAGATGGATTTCCTTTTCCCTTCTTTGTAGTGGTGGTCTTTTTGTCCCTCCTTTTAAACTTTCCTTTAAAGTGATTATATGGGAACTTAGAGGGATTCTTTGTGGGATCGTCTTGAACATTCTTTCCTCTATTTTCAAGGTGAGTGGCTTACACACAAACTTCGTCAAGACTGGTGGGGTTAAACAACAATAAAGTATGACGAATATAACTGTGAAGTGCGCCGATATACTTCATTAAAGTTTCATAAGAATCTAAAGGAATGTTTAGTGAAAGTGCTTTATTCCTAAATTCTTCCATGAAACTTTCTATTGTTTGACCTTTACTTTGTCTTAAAGTTTGCCATTCCATCATTGCTTTATGTAAATAACCCAATGGATAAAATTGCTTCTTTATTGCTGATTTAAATTCCGACCATGAGGAAAGAAGATTACCACACTTACTTCTATCTTGAAGCTTTCTCTCCTACCAAATGAGTGCAATGCCTTCCAACCGAAGAGAGGCCAATTTCACTTTTACTTCCTCTTCATCAATCTATTGTACACGACAATATAATTCAACATGTCGGATCCAATTATCTAGATTTTTAGGATTAGATTCCCCATTAAACATAGATAAAGAAAACTTTACATCAAGCTTTAATAATGGTTTCTTAAAAGAGGCTTTATGACTAGCATTAGAATGATGAGAATCATGAGAGGAAGAAGAACTAGAACTCGATGGCGAAGATGGAGGTTCAGGGGGGTCTCCTCCAACCTCTTGATTCACTGAAGCATTTTCATTTACTTGTGCTTCCTTTTTATTCCCTATCTTCTTCATCCTCTTCTAGTAGGCTCCATACATTCACTCAACCATTTATGACATACGATAGAAGACCAAATGGAAGTTTCTCTGCTATTCATCACGCTTGTCCTCTTCATCCATTTTCTTCCTTCAGGATGCACAACCAATCTCTGGGTTCAAAGTCTTAAGTGTTCCTTCACCCTGTTTATGATTGGCCCTAGTAAGCATTCACACTCAACAATTCAATTCAAAGATGACTGCTCTGATACCAACATGATCTGGGATATTTTCATCGATGTGACTTATTAAATAATTGTATCAAATGAGCATAAAATTGAAGTGAAACATAAAGAAGGAAAATCTCAATAATAAAGAGACAAAATCATCAAATATGAACACAAAAAACTTGATAATAGAGTTCGTCCCTGATGGACTATGTCTCCGGGTCCTGCTCTCAAATGGGTAGGCCTTTCTATTAAGTCAACAAAAGAATTTGGAAAAATACATAAGTATACCTCATTTTGGAATTAAGCTACATAATTTTTGCTCAGACCAGAAAACAAACAACACCATTGAATTCGTGGCGTCGAATTACCCAAAAATGACTGTCTCCACGCCTCAATTTGACTCTGGCACTCCCATGCACATGAGAAATCTCGTCTCGGTTTTCATGCCTGCAACTTGCAATTAATTCTCTAAAATATTCCTCGTAAAATTTTCTCGGTCGTACCGTCAAGCGCCCCTCCTCCGTGCATTGGTAAACTATGTTTTTAAATTAAAAGTTGGGCGGAATGTTCAACATGGCCGTTTGTCCCAATGGTTATCAGAGGCTATATTTAAAAACGTTGGTTGGGGATGTCCCGAGGTCGAACCCGCAGGCCTCCGCCTTTTGGCTAAAAGTTTTAACAAATTCCATAAATGGCCCTAACCATTGCCAAGTTTAGAGGATCCGCCATTTAGATTTGTTGAATCCGGTTACAATGGGGTCGAATACCATATTTGGTGGAACCTTCATAGGATTTGGTGGAACGACCTTTTTAATTTTGCAATTTCGGTTACATGCCCTCATTGGGCATTTTCCCGCTGCCACATGGCAGCCCATGACTGGGCCACGTGGAAACCATTCATTGGCCCACATAACTTGCTTGCACAGTCAACTGCCACATCATCTCCTGCCTAGTCAACTTTCCACGTTACCTTACAGGTGGTTGTACGGATGCCATGTGTCTGCCATGATCTATACGACATGCCATGTGGTTGTACAGACTGACATGTGGCACTTTTCCATTGGTCCACATACTGATCGAAAAATTCCAAAAATGGGTGACGCGTGGTAGCTTTTGGTGCTGCCTTGTCATCATGCTGATGTCATCATGACACATGTCGATCTTTGACTGTGCCACATACCCTGTATGGACACTGATGTCATCCGTACTGATGCTGACTCATCGCTGTTGACTGGGCTAGGTTGACCAAAACTTTGACCGTTGTTGGAAAAATTGCAATGTGCTCTTCACGATGATGCCAATTTTGCTGAGTTTTGAGGACTTTGAATTTTTTCCTTTTGCCCACCTGCTGAGGCCATTCTGAGCTTCCTGAGGAAATTTTGAGAATTCTGAGTTATCCTTAGGCCTCCCTGGATCCTTTTGGATCACCTACCCACTGTCACTTGAGGTAGGTATTCCTGTCACTCTAGAGATGAAAGAATCACCTCAAGGGGGGGAATCCCGGTGGCCCTAGGGGGGGAAATGAGACAGAAAGTGGAATGATGGAAGTGTAGCGTCTATAGGTCAATATACTAAGCAAGAAAATGATTGAGAAAGAGTCTTGGTGGTATCCAAGAGTTTCCAAGAGATACGAGTAACTGTAAAGAGTGATGTACCTTCCCGAGACACAAGAACAAGCCGAGTATATGCGTATAATGTTAGGTGGACAAGAAAGTTAATCTTGTTGTCCCTAATTTCATCAATAAACAATGATGTATATCAGAAACAAAATAATAATGAGAGCTGTAAAATAAAGTTGCTTAAAGCTTAGTGAAAAGTACAAGAGACAAGTTAGCAAATTGACTAGTTTAGCTCAAGAAGACAACATAAAACTTTAGCAACAATGTAAGGTTGTTTTAAACAGGTTCTGCAGAAATAAATATCAGCCTTATGGCTGTAAAAAATAAGTTATTACAACAAAGAATTCAACCATCAAAACTTGCCAACAATCCACCCAAAAAGTACACTAGTCTTAGTGGATTAATGTGGCAAACTTTTAGCAACTTTCCACGGTTGAGTAGTAAGTTATAAAAAAAAATGTACTAGGGATTTTCCAGCCCTAATGGCTGTAGATGAAAAGTTATAACAAAAACAAGAAATACTTAGCACATTGATATGTTCTAGTGGAAATGACAAGCCTAGAACATCAAGAAGAGATCACAATTTGAACAAGTTGATTATCTCATGTTTTCACGTATCCCAATGCAACAATTTTATTTCTCCAATGCAAATTGAAAATGATTAGTGCTTTAACTATTGGTTTATGGAGTCAAAGAATGAGTTAACTATACTAATTCCTTGGGGATGTAAGCCCTTTTACTCCCTAAGCCAAGTAAAGCTAACCAGGAAGTGCTAGGAGGGTGTAAGCCCTTTTACTTCTCCTAGCACTAACTTAAGCAACAAATTATTTCCAAGACAAATATTGATGGGCTTAGTGGGGTTGTATGCCCTTATACTCCCCAAGAAATCACCCTATTTAACCTTGCATCCAAGAGAAAGAGACCACAACAAGATAAAACCCTTCATCTAGAGCAAGAATAGATAAGAGAAACTTCTACTTTACCAAGAGTTATCCACCCATATGCAAGAGAAATACTCCACAAGAGGTAGCGCACCACTTATTTCCACCAATAACAAAGAAAACCATAACAAGTGCAAAGGATATAGAAAATTCCCAAGAATAACAAAAAATTCAACCACGTACTTCTCACAATGGGAGAGCTGTATCATGAAATGAGATTCAAATGATCTCTATTTATACAAAATGTCTTAAACATTGTTTGTCCACATAAGTTAGGGTAAACACGAAATAAGGGGGAAACAACCCTTATTTTTCCCCTTTACACAAATAATATTATTTAATTTTTACTTTTGCACATGAAAGAAAACCCTAAAACATGACGTCACCCTCTAAGGGTGACATTTTGAACCTTTGAGAAAATTGTTGGGGTGCAAGGTTGAGGCCGTTGGGGATCATAAAGCATCCCTCTTAAGCGCTATAGCCTCCTCAAGTCTCCTCCCACCAAATCATGCCAAGTATCAAGTATCAATTCCATCACTACCAAACCCTAACCCCTCTATGACGTCAAGCCTCAAGAAAATGATGTTTTGCCTCCAAGCAAAATGTTTGAGTGGTAGGGGATAGGTTAGATCCTCCATGATGCCATGTAAGCTTCCAAAGGCATGTCTACGTGATCTGATACGTGGTCCCTTGACATCCAACCCGTGGGCTTGAAGCCCCATGGAAGCCCAAGCTAGGCTTGTTCCTCCAAAACTATCCACCAACCGGGTCTTACAAAAACAAATGGATACGCCCTCCAAGAATCTAAAGTCAAATCATCATGATAAGTAAATCAAATCAATAAGAGAGCCACCTAAGCATGTTCATCCAAAATACTTCATCAAATAAACCAATGCTCAAAGACCCTATGCAATTTGCCAAGTTTAGGTATGGGAGGGTTGACAAAACGACCTATTGGGTGAATCATTCCTCAATTTTAAGGGTGTTTCCTGAGGGAACCTCCTTCTAACTCATGTGGGTGATGTGTCATGGATGAAGTGAATTTTTTTTGGGCATGGGGTTCGTGACATACAAGGGGTTGTAGTGTCTAATTTATGGGTGCCTTTGTAGAGGGTGTGCTGCACCTTCGTTTTCAATGCAACCTTTTTCCAAGCCCATTTATTTCCTTTAATTGTTTTTAGGATGTTTCCAGGTTGAAGCCAAGGTGGGGATTCTACCTAAGCAATAAAAACGGTGCCCACCTTGACTCTACCCTGGTAAAATCATTCTTCCCCAAGTTAGAAACATGTGTGGGGCTTCTACCTAAGCATGAAAAATAATGCCCACACATGTCACTCCCTGGTTGGAATTCACTATTATATTTTTTTACGGGTCCCATCAATTTTTTATGAGAGACATTTCATTGTCCTCGGGATCCTTGGGTGAGCATATAGAAAGTTAATGGTTTGTATTTTATCTTTTTCCCACTACAAGCCTCTAGGACTTCAACCCCTTCTTCCCATGAAAGGAGGGACAACCCATTCTTCGGTCAGTACACCCGAAAATCCCAAAAGGTAAGGAGATGAGGGGATGAATTTGGAAAGTGACAAGTATGGTTAGGTATGGCACGATGACTCGTCAAGAGGACCTCCTAGTAGAAACCCTATCCCTAAGGGTGACCCACTTACTAGGGCGCAATGTCAACCACCAAGGTAAAACAAGGCAAAGAGCGTAATTTCCAAGAAAACATCACATAACCAAAAGGAGCAATAGTTGTAACAAACTCAAATACCTCAAATATTGAAATGACACTCACCATAATACTAGACTTGTACCTCATGGAGAAAAACCCAATGTCTTTCGAAGGCCATCTGACATGGTGGATACCGTCATGATCAACCTGGAGCGTGGTGGTGAGGTGGCTCTCCATCTATGCAAGTGGACACTACTGGTGAAGATGTCTCTCGGTACTCCATGTCTGCAACCTGAGGGCCTCGAGACATCATCTCTTTAGTTATCCCACAAAACGGGGATAACATCTAGCTCCTACTTGGGGACATGTGCTCTCCATAGAGTGGATGAGAACCACAACATATATTGGTAGACCCGTACCTACACTAAAAAAAAAACTGTAAAATCTAGGGTGGTTCTATCACCCTTCGTCCATATATATCAAACCAAAAATGAAACTAAAAAAAAAGAAAATTTGTAGCATTTAAAAAAATAATTCTAAACTAAAGTGAAATCAAAATGCAAGTAGAGAAAAATGAAATATGAAATGCATCTAAACTAACATGAGCAATCAAGATGAAAAATGTAGGGAAAGAAAGATGACCTACCTACCTACTTGGGGCCTTGGGGCCTTGGAGATCAAGTGACATGTGATGTCAGGTGAAGTCATATGACTAGTGTAACCGGTTGATCATCTCATCAAATCATCTCCCCCTGTGCTTAATTATGTAAAACAATAAAGAGAAGTCAAGCACATAATGATCATGAGGATAAATAGATATATAATCAATCATGAAATGAAACTCATGGAGATGGGTGGGAGGGAGGAAATCCTGCTAGAAATAATATCCGCATTCCTGATCATCCAAGGAATCCTACTTGAAGTGATAGCCACAAGATTGATCAACCCATGTTTGAAGAGGACTATCGTATATAGATGATGATACATCTTCATCCACACACAAATATCCACTGCTTATTGAAGATTGAGAGGATATGAGAGATTAGAAAAAGACTGCGTGGCTTCTCGAGAAGAAGATAAGAGGTAAGGGATAACTTCATGTCCAGAAGGAGAAAAGCATTGCCTCTCCACCTGGGCAACCTTGTAAAAATCCTCAAGATGAACATACTTTCTCTTTGTAGAGTGAACCTTTAATTTCTCTTGAATGACCACGTCCTAATGTTTATCTAAAATTGAGGACGAATTCCTAATGTTTATCTAAAATTGAGGACGAATGTGGCTAGGAGTCCTCACAGAGCAAGTTCACATCCTCAAAATAATGTGCATCACAACTCCCAAGGAATGACCAAAAATCCGTAAAATGCTACAACAAGTCATCCTTGAATGGATGTGGAACAATCAGGACTATGTCATCATTAGGCCACCAAACCTATTAATCATATATGCATGAAGACCAACCCTCTGATCGCATTTATTAACTCAACCCATTTTACTTGAGGTTAGATTTGATTTCTACAGTCGTAAATGGGATCTCTATCAATAATGAAGCAACCCACATCCCATCTACATCTACCAACTTGTATGAAATCATCAATGTGACCATCAACTATATTCGAGGGTTGTTCCACAAATTCATATGCATCATAGCAACTGATTATATCTTCACAAGACAGGAGAAATTCATTTTCTTCAAAAGGGAAAGTAGATAACAATGTCTCGTTCATGCCTTTTGCAAGAGAAACTTCATTGAGATCCTTTTGGTAGTTTTCTTCATTTCCACAGTCATGGAACAAAGAATCATCTAGGTTTTCAAAAGGATTATAACTCATCACGTTTTATTCTTGATGTGCAGGAGAAGAAGAGGCCTAGATGTATTCATCAAGTGGAAGGACATATATAAGTACTTCATCTTCATCAAATGTCTCATCCAGATCTACAACATGATAAAATTCATCAAGATATTATTGGTAACTTTCTTCAAGCATTTCTTCTTCTATTGTCTCATCATCCACTGGAAAACCTTTTATGCAAAGAATGTGTTTGAGCTCTTGGAAAGTATTTTGCAAATTCTAGGTAGCTGGCCGATAATGCTTGAGAAATTATTCAATGACCTTGGTAGAATATGGGATGCTCTTCAGATTACATGAGTGTGCAATCCAATCCATTTGAATTGATTCCAATGAAGATACGAAAAATTTCATCAACACATCCTCATGTAGTAGGCTTCAAGCATACTTCATATAATTGATGACATGGGTGACTGCTAGAGCTGGATCACCATTAAATTTAGGGAAACTTTCCCTCCACTCTGTAGGGAAATGATTTGGATACCCGTGGATATTATGAACATCAATGGAAGGGTACACCTTATGGAATTCCCATGGTAAGTCCTGTGAGTCCATGGTTCCATTAATTAGGGTAATAGCTCAATGGAGTCGCTAGACGGGAACAAGGCTCATCAAAGGATGAAAGGGGAAAACAAGAAAAGTGGGTTCTTGGAAGGTGGAGTCGCTAGATGAACCTAAAAAGTTCATCAAAGAAAAAGGGGAAAATTAACTTCCCTTAGGTGGAGTCTCTAGGAAAACTAGGGAAAGGATTTGGGATAGCTTTCTAAAGTGTCGTTAGGGTTCAGAGGAGGATTCAAAATCCTCCCCGTAAATGACGCCAAAATGTTATCACACATGTTGTAGGTTGGGAAAATCTTGACCCAACCACCAAATGGTGACAACTTAGAGAACACCTACCCACTGTCACCTTAGGCAGGTATTCCCATCACTTTAGAGATGAAAGAATCACCTCAAGGGGGGAATCCCGGTGACCCTAAGGGGGAAATGAGACAAAAAGTGGAGTGATGGAAGTGTATTCCTATAGGTAAAGATACTAAGCACAAAAATGCTTGATAAAGAGTCTTGGTGGTATCCAAGAGTTTCCAAGAGATAATAGTACCTGTAAAGAGTGATGTACCTGCCCGAGACACAAGAACAAGCTGAGTATATGCGTATAATGTTAGGTGGACAAGAAATTTAATCTTGTTGTCCCTAATTGCATCAATAAAAAATAATGTAAATAAGCAACAAAATAATAATATTACATATTACATAGTTATAATAGTTATAATAATAGTTATGTTCTTCCATGAAAATATTACATATTGGGGAGCTACATAATATCCTTAAGAAAATACCATAAATCACTCTCTTCCAAATGTGTGAGTGCACGATATATTGATGAATTCCATATGTAATGCCCTAGACAAAATGAAGATAGTGTAACATTTCAATGGATATAAAAATCTAAGGTATAGTTAGCTTCAAGCATTTAAGCATGCTCAACTAAGACAACACTAAAATATTTAGATCATATCTGCATTTAACATTCTCAACTCTTAGCATCTAAGTATAGTTATCATAACATGAACTTGGGAGATAACCCGCCTGCATATACAATCATGGTAGGGAATGGATCAAGATTATTACAAGAATGACAGCAAACAAAATTCCTAAGAAGAAACAACAACTCATCTACATGTATAAATAGATATAATATATCAATAAATCTTGAACACACAAAAACATACTCCAATTTAAAAGATCAGTTGTCTCTTTTTATAAAGCCACTCAATTCTATAAATTATCTAGAAATACCTTCAACTACTAGAACTTCCAGACCATCTAGTTTCCACTTTCTTTCTTCGCAACTTACGTCATTACAACATTATGCAAGAAGGTACTTGTGTTAATCCCAATCACAAATATCATACTTAGAGATTGATCTAGGGTTTGTTAGCCTAAGTGGCACTATAAAAAACATTCAAACAAAAATACTTGTAAGATAGATTGTCTACGGACTTCTTGCTCATTCTGAATATGCATCATAATAGCAGACAATCCTAAATCTTATAACAAAATCATTTATTCAAGCTCTTTTCTTCCCCTCTTTAAATTGCGATGTCCTCATAGAAATACAATCTATTAATCATTAATTTCTACAACTCAACAATCACTTGAGTCCATATTATATATTCCCAACCATCATTGGGTTTATGTCAATAAAATTAGTTATGAAATATCATTTCAACTTCTATCTTTCTACAATTCTCATAAACGTGAAAATCATAGTTATGATACAATATGGAGCTACAGTTATTTCAATGAATCTTGTACAGAGAAAAGGTTATGATGTGTGGGTGATAGTATTTCCATATCCCATCAACATGTATAATTCTTTCAAGCTTTAGACCACATTTACTAGTAACTCAGGGTAATCAAAATTGTCAATGATTAGGGCATAAAATTGCTACAAAAATGGTCATTTCCACAATGCACACATTTTCAAATAAATAGGGAGAATAAACTATACACACATATATCACTAGTAATAGGAATTCAGAATCAATCCACCACCAGATGAGTCAAATGATCACGCCCATGTTGATCCTAAAATGATCAAAAAAGTTTTAATTATAAAGGATTACAATCTCTGCAAGCGTTGTATTATCCTAATCCAAAAACAAATCTATTCTTGAAAGGTATTGATGATGCTGGCAGAAACCCTAGGTTGACCCGTAAATATATGAAAATGGTGTTCACCCTTTTCTTATGATGCGTTGGTCTATGCTCCAAGCCTCAAATTCAAAACACAATATATCCAACCTGCATAGACAACATGTTAAATAACTAGTTATATCTAGCCAAAATGTTGTTGTCCAAACTCACACCAAGGGAAATCCATCTTGCATAAACTAGAAGTTAAATAGGCAGTTATATCTAGCCAAAAGTTTGCTATCCAAAGTCTAGCCTTGTGAGGGGGAGCTTTGGGAAACTAAACAAGCAAGCAACACACTCCTAACTTAGTTTCCTATGTTAACTTCTCTAAAGAAATGGCTCAAAACAAACTAGAGAAAATATAGCGCTCAATAAATGCTTGGAAGGTGATAACTTGCACTTAATGTAGAATGTAATTGCTTATAGATGTAAACAATGAAATACATATTCATGACACATTCAAGCATAAGCTCTTCCATCCTAGCGACAAAGACTTCATCCAATTGAAATTGCCCACTTTGGAGGAAACAAATATGCTTAATTATGTGTGAATGGATAGATCAAGTATCAATGGTAAACAAGCTTAAGGTGAGATTAAACTTAAACTAACGAGCTTATTCAAAATTACGCTTGGAAAGTAATAAAGGAGTCTTGCTAAATAAACCATGCACACAATGCAACTCTGTTTCAAGAACACGTAGAAAAGAGTTACACCAAGATACCAACACGTAGAAAAGAGTTACACCATGTATTCTAACCACTCCACAATTTTTCCAATATTGAAACTCCTTTGTTACTGTAGAGTTTAACCATTGAGCAGAGATTTGAAATAATGATCATATTTTGAGCTATATCACCACAACTTTATTGTTACTATACAATCTTGTTTGACAGTGGACGATGAGATATTAAAACGACTCATCCCTACTTCATAGAAATGATAAACATATGACATTTATGATTGTAACATCTAATCAAATATGTCAATAGTAAGTCACAGTGGCCAAACCACTTAATTGTTTGAGATATGGAGTGGGTTAGGGAGCAATTTTTCCTCTTGATTTACTTTTTTGGCAGGTCCTTCGACAACTCGCTTTTAAATTTCTAGCCAATCCAGAACTCTAATCGATTTTCTGAGCATCTGGGTTGGTTTAAAATGGGGCAAAACCCTTGGGGTAAAATTCTGAAATGCATGGAACTTTGATCCATGCGAAACTCATACTACTACTGAAAATCTGGCTGGATTAAGACCCATTTTTTTGCCTGAAAAAAGGGTTTGTTTGCTCCCTAGTTAGCCTACTCCTTTGAGAAATTATCACCTATTTTTGAATCGGTAATTAGGTGAATCATCACCATCCAAAGAAGCATACTTATATTATTTCAACATCCAATCAAATGGAAATGCATTTATGAGTAGATTGCGAAACCTCAAAAAGAAGTAAACTACTGATTGACTAGAAGAGCAATGGAGATATTTAATAGGCAACAAATAAAATATTCATGGAACTGTAAATTGAGGAATATGAAAATTATAATTTGAGATACACATATGCCATTCACATTGAAGAGACAAAGTGATTAAAACCACTTGATATTTTATACCTTCTATTTTTTACATTTTTCCACTGAAAATTGCACATTATATTAATTTATATAATCTGTTCACATATTCAAAATCATTAAAACCAATTACTCTCCTTGATTTCAAAGTCTATACATTTCTATGTTCTACATGGAACACCTAATTTCCCTTCCAAAAACCGACATCATTAACTTTCCAGACAGTTAGACAAAACTTTTACAAAATAAGTTTTTGTCTTTCGTACAAGCAAAATATACAAAACACCCTTCAGTTCAAGTCAACACAAAGAGAATACCCACTAGATAGACTACTAGTACAACTTTAAAAAGAGATTTGGTCCCTCTTGACCATCTTCCCACTAATTATATGCTATGGTTTACATTATACTTGGTGGTTATTTGAAACAATATATATTCACCCTCTCAATGCCTAAATCAATGTGGGTCCAACTTGGATCTTCAACATTTCTTAGAAATTGTATGCAGGTTGAGGGAAGTACTGAATGATTTGGTGAAAATTCTGAATGGAGAAGGCGACTTCTACTTGAGATGATGAAATCAATCTCCACTATTACCAGACGCCATGAGACTCAATCGAGAAATGTTATATCTCTATCACTCACGCACATGTTTTGCATATTAATTAATAATTCTTTGATTTCCAGTCCCTGACGCCTACCAACAAGAACTATTTTAGTCCTTACGCAATTAGGTATACAAATTCTTGTTTTGGTGCTTCACCCATAACCATTCTTCGCTGGCCAGTGATAACTCCCAGTGGGATTCAACAAAGAAATTCTATGTAGTCGCAAGGGTAGAATGGTGCTTCACCCATATCCATTCTTTTTTTTTAATGACTAGTGGAATCTACAACTAAGCTGATCTAGTACTAGCATGACATGGGGTTGATTCAAAGTTCTACCATCATAACCTCTAGGTTCCATAAGTATGCCCCTTCAACAAACAAGGATAAATTGGGGGATTTGAACTCGAACCTCACCGAACATAACACTTCATATCTCGACACTTGCTAATTGAGCTTCCCCCTAGGCTCACCCATATTCATTCTTCACCTAACAATGATAACATCATTCTCTCCCATATTCCTGGAATTTAGGATAACTGGGAGGACTGAAAAAAGCTAGGTTGATCCATTTTTTTTTTTTACTCATAACATTATTTTTATTTTTATGCAATTTTGAAAAGAACTGACAAGCTTTCCATTCACTCTAATTTATTTGCTTTTTTGTATACTATTGGTCACTAAATGAAATTATTGTTCCTGCTATTTACTTGCTATTTATTGGTAAGCGCCATTAGATTGGTTTGTAAAATTATATATTATTTGTACTCTCCTTCAATATTTTGATACTATTTGGCTTGAAAAAGAAATTTGAATTTCTTTCTTTTCCATAAATGTTCTTAGTGAAACTAGGAATAGATTAAATGGTTAATCAGGTCAACTGGCCCACGTAACTGAAATGCTTACATACAGAGGTGACAATGTAAAAATGCTCTAGCTAAGTTAGTCTAAACAAAAAACTGCAAGGAAGGTTGCAACAAAGAAAAAAAAAAAAAAGGGTTGACAACAAGTTTGCGTACCAAAAAAAAATCTGGATCGGTTGCATCGTGATTTTGTCCAGGGTGGATTCAACTATTTTCTCTTCAGAACTTGATCACATGTTCAATTATCTCTCTATACTATCTTCCATGTGCAAGTGCCTACAAATCTATATTACTCCATTAAAGACGAAATGAAGACTAAGGTGGAGGGTTTGTAGATGTATTCAGGTCATGATAAACTTATAAGCCAAAACCTTGCATTCGACATACTTCCCAAATTTTACCGTTCATCTAAGCTAACGATTTGGGTTTTTGTTACATGCACATCTGATTGCGATTTTATTTTTCATTTTTTAAAAAATTGAAGAAGAGCATTAAAATTAAAATTGAAATTGAAATTGAAGATTTATTGCAAATCAATTTAACTGAATCATCCAATCATGAAATCTTTATCCGAATGAAGGATTTTGAAGCCAAGGCATTGAGGAAAATAACAAAGGGATATATTGAGAAAAATAGGTTGATCAATTGAACTGTAGGCGTTGATCACAGATTGACAAAGGAATATTGAGAACATGACAAATCGATCTCAGATCTACACAAAAGAGATTCCATAGATGGACAACAATTCTATGATGTATATCTACAAAAGCATATAGATAGATACTGCTAGATTTCAAATCTTGGCCATATCAGATTACCAAATATTGTTGGAAGAAGCTTGTAACAACAATTTTACATTAGTAATTCATAATATTTACGTCAAATCTCATACTAGCTCTTATTTTCATACACATTTCATGAAGCATGTGCCAAACAATGAAGATCCAAAGATCCAAAACACTAGATCCATATTGGTTGATAGAAATTAGATAAAAAAATCGGATTAAAATAAACTTAGATTTGGATTTGGATGTTGATACTAACAAACATCACAATTTTTTTTAACCTAATTGGGAAGACCCATAGGTTTTAAGGGTTGAAGCCTGACTATAATACCATATGTAGTGCCCTACTTTGAATCAAATTTAAATACTCCATTGATTAATTTATTTTTATCAATTTAGAGATACATTGATTTTGACATAGGGAACTTTCGTAAAATTACTTACCCTATGAGAAATGGTGAGGTACTTACCTCTAGTGAATAAACCAACATACCTGTAATATGGGAATGAGATATTGTAGCGATACCTTGATCTGACAACTGCAACACAGAGTGGGGGATAACTCTCCACCCAACCATAGACCTTGCTACCTAAATCTTCAGTAGCAGGTCACCCCCGAGCCCTCAATCGACTACTATACCATCAATTCTTTAGCCTTGTCCTCTCTATAGCTTAGCCAAAAGAGATATGTCTTTTCTCCTTCTTTCCCCTCCTTATATAGAATCCAATAACTTAATCCCTTGGATCCACTTGAATTCTTTATTATATATATTTTAGGGTTTTTCTACAGATTGTGGTTACTTTATTTTACCACTTTCTTTAATTACCTAAATATCCATAATAAGTACTTATTATGACCCCCTTTAGGATAATTGTTATATAATTATTTATTATTTATTCATATAAGTACTTATTATGAACGTTTTAGGAGAACTATTATATTCATGTTATTATTATTATTTATTTATATATTAAATAATAATATGGGGCATGACAAACTTCTTAAGTTTTCCTTCTCCTTTCGTTCATATTTCATTTATATTTCCTTTGTCTTCTTTGTTTATTTTCTTCTTCCTTCCCTCTTAATCACATTGCTAAAAATTTGCTTCCTTGTAGTGTATCACACTGCAAATTTTTATAGCACGATACGTTGCATCACACAAAATTTATCTTCTCGCGATAAAGGGAACTCTTCTTCCTTTGTCACATCGTGAGAAATTTTCCTTTCTTGCAGTGTATCACACCAAATATTTTTATGGTGGAATACACCACATCAACACAAATTTAAGTTTTCACAATACGTGGAATTTTTCCAAAATTCCTAAGTCCAAACTCCTTCGTCCGGTGTCTTTGTCATATTGCATGAATATTTTCATCATGCAATATGCACTATATCACACAAATATTATTTTGGTGTGATACACACTATATCACATGAAGGTTATTTTCATGTGATACACATTGCATCTCATGCAAACATTTTTCATGTGATATGCAAAATTTTACTAAGTTCACCTTAGGAAAAATTCCAAGTTTTCCTTCATAAAATTTTCAAAGTATTTTCTAAGGACTTTCTAAGTATCTAGACCAATGATATAGCTCATTCTCAACAATATATTGGTATAAATAAAGTAGGGTTCTAGCCCCACTTCTTTACTAAGGATCAAATCCTCTATACTTTGGAAGAACTATAAAGGTTTCCTATAAAATCCATGCTCACTTAAAATCTTGCAAGGATATTGTAGGAAAATTTAGAGTAGTTTTAAACTAAATCTGTCTAGGAACTTATTGATTTCCAACACGCACCTTACTCAGTAAATACAATAGGTTTAAGAGTCCTACTAGATCAGAGAGAATTTTACCGATGAAACTAAGGATGCTTGTGTTCCAAGGCCCCAAGCATCTTCACATAGTGACATATATAGTCTCATTTCCACAAGGTTAGATACTACAACCACATGAATTACATACTATATATGTGCCCTTTTATCCATCCAAGCATCTTACAACCACAATGATGGTTTAGACATCTTGACTATGGAAGACCACAATCATATCATTGATCCATTCAACTTATAATTACTAAGGTTGAGCATACATTCTAATTGCAAGTGAGTTGTCATCAACACTTAAATCATAAACCATTAACATTCATATCTTATTCATCCAATGCACACAACATTAAACCAAAGGAATCATTTCTTTATCATTCCATACTAAAAACAATTCTAGCAATATGTCTCCTATAATTTAATTGCATAATCAATCAAGAAGAAACATCTATCTGTTTTGAAGGCCCAAATATTTGAGATAGAGCCACGTTCCACCCAACCATAGGCTATATTGCACATGTTCTCTCTGCAACAATCCACCCTCAAGCTGAGCTATGATACCACCGGAGTGAAGTAAGGTTTTCACAGGGTGGTCACTTTGTCTCATGTTTTTTAGACCTCCAATCCAAATGTCTCATTGCTGAGTTTTCTTGGACCATCATAGTAAGTCTAGTACTCTGTTATCTACCCCACACAACTGATCAATTCATGAAATGATTCACTTCATATCATGTTTATTAGACCTCCAATCCAAATGTCTCATTGCTGAGTTTTCTTGGACCATCATAGTAACTCTAGCACCCCATTATCTACCCCACACAACTGATCAATTCATGAAATGATCTCAATCTCATGAGTTAGTAACAACTCTATCATTTCAACTATTTACACATAATTTCAATAAAAACATATGCATGCATTCAAATAGTGCCTTCAAGCACACACACACGCGCAGAGAGAGAGAGAGAGAGAGAGAGAGAGAGAGAGAGAGAGAGAGAGATATCAACATTCATGTGTGCATGTGCATCACTTGCACATCTTCCACTATTTTTCATGCATGTCTACTTATACTTAAGATCAATCTATCTCCAAATTCATTCACGTGATAGGTTCAAAGGAATAGTCATACATGCACTTCCCTCTTCATACGACAACGGAAAACAAGAGATAACTCTTGCACACTTTCTTTATAAACATTCCATGCAATATGAAATCACCAGACAATCACATCATTACCTAGAACATAGCAAGTATAACTTCTTGCTTCACTAACAATTCATTCCTTTGTATTTTTTGAGATATTAAGTTTGGTTGAGCGAATTATTACGTAAACTCCCTTCAATATTTGAGCATACCAAAACCATACTTACATGGCTATCATCAATTTATTGGATGCTACTGATCAATAGGTGTCTTGGGGAGGTTCATGTACTTCTTTCACCATCCTCTTGATCAACACCTCATTGTCCATAGCCTTGTCGTCATAAGATTGTATGTAGCATAATTATTAGCATCTTCAACCATGTTGTTACCCTTTTCCTAGTTACATGGTAATCATTAACCATAGTTATCCATCATAACATTTTTATTTCATAAATAACATCAGACTACTCTAACTCTATATGCATGTTATATGTATGCTCAAACACTTACAATATGCATTGTAGCATATTTATATGCACCAAAAATTTCACTATCATCATGCCTATTAGTGAATATACTTTCTAACTATCTATCTCTTGCATTTCTATCATGCCTATGATCTTAAGTATTGGCACATAACATCCTTTTCAAATTTTAAAGGAAGTAAAAAGGTAGGAAGAGAAGAGTTGGGATATTCCCCCTCATATTCATGGTTGTGTTGTTGGTCACGTTCTTCGACAATCAATAGTTAAAACTGTACCATTTAATTGGACTTCGACAATCAACATTATGATATGTTTCCTAGATGGACTTCATTCATCATCCTTCTATATGTACATCTCCATACATCACAAAAATATGTAAAGTATAGTCCTTTCCCAATCTGTCAATAAAGATATTTCACACACACATTACAAACACTTGTAACTTTTTCTTAGCCGTCAAATCTCTGGTCCATTCAACCTCATTTCTATAACTAGTAGCTCTAGTTTCTAGGCCATACAACCTCAATGTTGTAATCTTTGTTTTTAGAACCTTTTCTTTTGTGCTTTGACCTTGGCCCAAGTATGTTCAGTATGTGATCCAAAGCTTTGGAAATTATTCTTATATAATCTATCTCTATCTCGTTCAGGTCTAGTGTTTTAACCACAACTTTGACACCACTATGTAACACACCTGACCCCTAATCACTATAAGGCTAGTGGGGTGTATGGAAATTTCCTAATTTCCCGTAAATCCACTTTTTTGAAACACAACTTAGATACCCAATCTAAGTTCACTAGCTAGTTTTGATTCTCAAGAGATTTCCAATGATTGCACTCTTGCTCAATTTAGAGCTCCGAGTAGGAATTTATGGCCTTTAGAAGTTTTCATGCATCTTTCCAAAGTTTCCAAAGGGTGATGAACCTCTTTTGAAAGGGCGTTGACACACATGTCTTTGGCGGGTGTCAAACGAGTTCATTAAAAGCGTCAATACACAAATTTGGATGGGTGCCAAAACAAGTTCTATTCCATCACTAACACATGAGTTTCTTCAACCTATCGAAACATGAGTCTTTATCGGGTGCCATAATCATGAATTCTCCAACACATTGAAAGCATAGTTTCTTGATTACTTCAAAAGGGAAATTCCTTCAATGCGTCGAATACCAAGTTACTTCAACTTATCGAAAGTAAATTATTCCGACTTGCCAAAATTGGGGAAAAATTCTTCCTTTGTTGCATCACAAGAAACTATGGGGAAATATATCACAAGAAACTTTATTTTATGTGAATTGGGGAAAAATTCTTCCTTTGTTGCATCACAAAGAAGATAATTTTTTTTTGACATATCACAAATATCTTCTAATCATTGTGATATATTGCATTGCAAAGATCTTTTGATCTCTGTGAGACACACCTTTCACCCAAAATTCTTAATTTTTCCTTATCCTTTCCTTCACCTTCATATTTCATTTATCTTTCCTTTATATATATTTTTTCTTCCTTCCCTCTTCATTGCATTGTTGAAAAATTTCTTCCTCGCAGTTTATCGCGATGCAAATTTTTATGGTGTGATATGTCACATCGCACAAAATTTACCTTCTCAGGATAAAGGGAACTCTTCTTCCTTTGTCGCATCATGAGAAACTTTCCTTTCTTGTGGTGTATTGCACCAAATATTTTTATGGTGTGATATGTCACATCACAAAAAATTTAAGTTCTCACGACACACAAAATTTCTCCAAAAATCCTAAGTTTGAACTCCTTCATTTGGTGTATTTGCTATATTGCACAGAGATTTTCTTTGTGTGATACACACTGTATCACACGAATATTATTTTCATGCAATACACACGATATAACATGAAGAATATCTTTGTGCGATACAGACTGTATTGCAAAAAGATTATTTTCATGCAATACACACTGCATCACACAATTTTTTTTTCATGTGATATGCAAAAATTTACAAAGTTTTCCTTAGGAAAAAATTCAAGTTTTCCTTCATAAAATTTTCTAAGTCTTTTCTAAATAATTTCTAATTGTCTAGACCATTGATATAGCTCATTCTCAACAACATATTGGCAAAAATAAAGTAGGTTTCCAAATCCAATTTTTTACCAAGGATCAAATCCTCTACATTAGGAAGACCTACAAAGGTTTCCTATAAAATCCATACTCTCTTAAAATCTTGTAAGGATATTTCAACGAAATTTAGGGAAGTTTTAAGTTAAGTCTATCAAGGAACTTCTTGAGTTCCAACATGCACCTTAATCAATCCATACAATGGGTCTAAGATTCTTACTAGATCAAAGAGACTTTTACCGATGAAACTAAGCATGCTTGTGCTCCAAGGCCCAAGAACCTTCACATAGTGACATATATAGTCTCATTATCACAAGGATAGAGACTACAACCATATGAATGACATGCTAAAACTGTGTCATTTTATCCATCCAGGCATCCTACAACCACAATGCTGGTTTATATAGCTTGAATATGACAAGCAATAGTAATATCATTGATCCATTCAACCTATAATTACTAAGGATAAGCATGGATTATAATATCTATTGGAACATCAAGTTTTGATGGTTTATCACACATCTCCTAGTTTGAGTTGTTCAAGAGGTCGAACTACAACGGGATACAGTTGGTCAAGCGATCAACCAACGTACTATACCAGTCGATCGAGTAGTCAAAATTCCTTTCGATTGGACAATCGATCGATAGTTGAAGATAGTCGGTTTGTGGATCAATCAACCCAACAATCAACTACAATTTGGATGCATAGGCGGTTGCATCAAGCATCCCTGTTGAGCTGACTCGACAGAGCGGATTTGACAGAGTCAACTCTAACAATTGATGGTTACATGTGGACAATATCTTTAGGATTCTATGGAAATCAGTTAGATATAGAGGCTATAAAAAGCAGACCCCTTGGGTCATTTTCATCATGGCGATCAGGTGATCGAGATCTAATATGCACTATGATGTTCTGATCACAATTCACATTGCTTAAGTGTTTTAACAATGTCTTTAGACACCACCCTTTGTCTTTGATTTTTTTTGTTCCTCTTCGATTATCTAAAGTACTATATTTTTGTTTCATGTCATGTTCCACCCCATTCCCCAACATGGTACCAGAGTCGATGGTTTAAAACCTCGATCTGTTATCTGTAAAACTTGCTGAGTCAAATATATTGTGTGATTTACTTTGGGATTATGGTTTGTTGATTGGAACTTATTGAAATAGACCAATTTCTGTCTATATATCAAAGATGGATTTGAATATTGATCCTATTGTTTTGAATGGATCAAATTATGTAGTATGGGCACTGGATATGGAAACCCTACTCAAGTGAAAATGAATATGGAAATACATGAAGGTTGTGATTCCAGATCCAATAGACGACCAAGCAAAGTTTGTTGTTGATGGCAAGAAGGATGAGGCTGTAGGAGTAATCACGACCTACATGTCGCGGTCGATTTGAATTCACCTTAGTGGAATCGACTTCCCTCATCAAGTCTTGAAGAAGATGAATTTGTTGTTCGATCGAGTCAACGAGAGCCATGTCATGCAATTGGAGAAAGAGTTGATCTCTCTCAATCCTCATTCCCTTGAGAGAATGGAGGACTATTTAGCGCATGTCAAAGAAATCCATTTGAAATTGGGTGAATGTGGAAAAAACTATCATAAGAAGGATGGACAACTCATCAAGTTGGTCCCAATGAACTTGAGAACACCATTCGATGTGTTTGTGTCGACCTTCCACACCAATTGGAAAGCACACATGAAAGATGGTAAGGATTACACCTTTGAATATTTCTGTGGTCTTTTGATTACCGATGAACACAAACTGCTTGAAGAAGGAAATATTGGTGGTAAACACCAGGACCACTTTCTCAAGGGAAAGGGAAATATGGATCCCAGGGATATAGTATGGTTTGATGCCTCTACACAGAAACCTACATACTGCGACTAGAAACCTCAGAGATAGGAATATGCACCATAATGAATTTGAAAGAATAGGATATGTCAATATTGTGGAAATACTAGACATGTGGAGAAATCCTAATATAAGACGCGAGACAATTTATAGGAGAAGGTTAAACACCTTGAAGGAGACATGTCCGCTATACACCAACCCGCTGATAATTTCACCTTCCAACTCAGAACTTCTCATGCCTTGCTATCTCATTCTGTGTAGAATGAATGGGTAGTTGACTCTGGGTGCACTCATCACATGGCTAAGGATGCCTCCTTGTTCATGTGGTTGGAGGAAGCTAAGGAGAGGAAAATCTATGTTGCTGACGATTTTGATTTGGATGTTGCTGATTAGGGTGATGTTTCTTGTCGACATGGGAAAATTTTCAACATCTATCATGTGCCAAATCTCAGTGCCAGTCTGCTATCTGTTGCTCAGCTAACACAGACAAGTAATATTGTGGAATTTTGGCTAGATCGGTTCTATGTTTGTGATTTGAAGAAAGGTAAGTCGATTGTTTTCGATGGGTTTTTTGATCCGACAAAACAATTGTAGAAGTCCCATGACATGACTCAACCCAAACTCGAGTCGACTACACTTGTTTCTTACACCGACGAGAAAAGTCGAATTTGGAATGAGCGACTTGGAAAGTTGAATTTTTGAAGTCTACAGACACTAACAACTCAAAATATGGTTGCTGGTCTGCCAAATGTGTTTCCCTTTGAAGGAGTTTGTAAGGGCTGTGTGCTTGAAGCATCATCACGCACCATGTAAAAGTGTGGAAACCACATAACCTACTAAAACTGGTTCACAATGATGGATACTGCATCAATATACCTTCATTGGCAGGTGCAAGGTATATTTTGACTTTTATTGATGATTTCTCTCATTTCACATGGGTATTTTTCCTGAAAAATAAGAACCTTGTCTTGTAGAAATTCAAGGAGTTTCAGGCCTTTACTGAAAAACAATGTGGCTGACCCATAAAATGCTTGAGATCAGACATGGTGGTGAGTATGTAAATTTAAATTTTGAAGAATACCTACTTCGATCTAGTATTGACTAGGAGCGGTCGATTCCTCACACACCTCAGCATAATGGAGTTGCAGAACGTAAGAATCAAATGTTCGTTGAAATGGATAGATGTCTTTTGTCGGATAAGGATATACCTCCTCACTTCTGGGTTGAAGCGATGTATTGTGAAAATTATCTTCTCAACCACATCTCAACTCGAGCTGTTCCTTCCATGACTCTAGTCAAACGATGGTATGGGAAGAAGCCTTCAGTTGGCCACCTTTGTTATTTCCAATACTATGGATGGCTAGAATGTTGTCAAACCCATGCTACCATAATTTTGGAGGATGCACTCTTCCACCAACCAGATACTCAACCCATTCTTCTCATAATTTTGGAAGGTGGCCATCCCACCAACTACATTAAATGATTGGATTGTCAATTCAAAAGGAGGATTTAGATGGCTAAAGAGAAAATGGCCAGGGGAAATAATATAGGAATATTAGGCATGTAGAATTTCCCTTAGGAACCCTTCACACTCCCCCTCTTGTGTTATCATGGCCCCTCTTTTATGGGCTCCCGTCTCAGACAACCTTGGATGTTTTATTAAATGCAAGATGGTAATATTTACAAATATTCACATAGCCATGCCATGTCTTCTTCATGGCGTAAAATAAACCATGGTAAATAAAATATCCATGCTAAAACATAATCTACAGTTAAATGATAATTAACTACAATTAATTACATGGATTAGAAACTTGGGTCATTACATATAGCTTCATCTTTCAAAACGTTCCTCCATTTGATAAGGTATTAGTTGACATCTCTTGAGTGAAGGAATTTGGTTCTAACATCCAATATACCCTTTGGGTTCAATATTAGTAGCCCTTCATTCAAAAGTGGTTGTTCTATTTCTATATGGATCGTTGGACCCAACTTTTTCTTCAAACATGAAACATTAAAAACACCACGCACCTTCCCCTTGTTTAGTATATCTAAAGCATATGCCACTTAGCCCACTCTCTTTTAGATCTGGTAAGGACCATAAAAATTACGTTGAAGTTTATGATTTTTTAATTTTTGAGCAAGTTTTTCTTGTACTATTAGAGTATGATGAAAACCTAATTCCAACTACAAATTCACGATCATCTCTTTTCAAATACGCTTGTTGCTTGATTTGGTTCCTTGATTTTTACAGATGATTCTTTAGGATATGAAGGATTTCATCAAAATTGGATAGGTAGTTTTTCATATCAAGTGTTTTGAAATTGGTGACAACATACTCTTTTATTGAAAGTGGTGGGTATCCATACAAATCTTCAAAATGAGTCATCTTTGTTCACGCATGATAAGTGGCCATTCTACAAGATGTAGCCACATGTGCCATTCTGATTGATGATCAATCACTACATTCCTTAGGTATCCTTCAAGGAATTTATTTACCACTTTGGTTTGTCCATTTGTCTGGGGGTGGTATGAAATGCTCATGGTTAATGTGGTCCTTACTTAGTGGAACAATTCCTTCCATAATTTGCTAGTCAATTTGGGGTCCCTATCACTAACAATAAATTTGAGAAAGCCATGAAATCTATATATATTTTTCACATAACTATCAATGATTTGGATGGATTTAAATTTAGATTATATTCCAATGAAGTGGGCATATTTGGTTGATCGACCTACAATTACAAATATTCTATCCTTCCCCTTTGAGTTAGGGAGTCTCGTGGTAAAATGCATAAACATTTTAGTCCATTTTTGATTTGGAATATGATCCATTTTTGATTTGGAATATGAAGGGGTTGAAGGAGACCCAAAGGTGCAATTGATTCAATGAACTTTTTGTTGAAATATTGTAACTTCGAAGAATATTCTACCTGAGAGAGAGTTGAATAATATTATTATATTATATTTAATTAGGCCCTATTGTGTCTTAGTAAAAGTCTACCCTATTGTGCCTTGACAATTAATTGTAAATTAAGAGGGTAAAGTGACAGGTCAGCCTAGACCTAATTATAGTCCGGCCATACCTAATTATAGGCAGGCCAAACCACTATTTATAAGAGAGGCTAGTGCCTCATTTGGACACACACACACACTCATATCTGTAGTATGCAAGTCTTGGAGGAGAACCTACTGCAACTGGGGTTGATGTCAAGGAGGGTTTCTAGTCTATCTCTTGATATTTCTTGGTCAAGTGATGCGCTACTCTTCCTAGTGAAGGAGTAGAGGAGGATCTTCTATTCGGTCTTTGGTCTATCTATATTGAAGAAGATTTTGTTGAGTTTTCTCCCCCATTAGGGTTTCCTAGGATAATCTATGTGTCTTTATTGTTTCTATGATTGCTTCTCTTTCAGTGATCTTATTTATGCAACTAATGTGCTAAATGATTATAATAATAAAGAAGAACCATAACTACTAGATGTATAAGTAAAAAATTCAACATGGTATCAGAATAGGCTTGAAAGAGACCAACTCATAGCTTATAATAAGTGGCTAAGCCTCAATGCACCCTCTTCAAAATTTAGCTTTCAGTATTGTAGCTGCTGCAAAATTAGGGTTTCTGCATAAACCCTAAGTGTGAGGTTTTCCTTGTTTGAGGAGGACGTTGGAGAAAGTAACCACACCTAGGAACTCGCCCTAGGAAGGCGCATCTAGTCCCTAGATCATAATTTTGAAATTTGAAGTTTGAGAAATTAGGGTTTCCTCATAAAAACCTAAGTTGTAGCTGCAGTACCAGTACCAGTTGCAGTATCAGTTGCAGTTGCAGTGCCAGTTCCTTCATGCCAGTTGCAACACCAATTGCAATGCCAACACTAGTTGCAGTGAAAGTTTTTGTGAAGTGTTGGGACTGATTTTTATTGTCCCAGTGCGCATTACACTAGAAAATCTCCAACTACCTTTAAATTACAAGTTGCAACATCTTTGAAGTTTTAAAGGCTTTTTATTTATTTTCACTATTGCCGGATGGTGCCACTACCTGCCAATACTGTCAGAGGTATGTACTTACATATGTTTAAACTGTATCATTATTTTTAAAGGGTATTTGCAGGAGGAAGGATCTTTTGTCTAAATAACAATTGTAGATCCAGAGGGATCTCAGATCCAACACATTCAGAGGAACAATGCACCTCATGTTTGATCAATTTAATATGCTTCTATTTGTTATGATCTTATGAACTACTAGGTTTTATTTTGATCTGTTGAAGTTATGTCTATCATACTAACCATTGGTCAAAATTAAAGTCAAAAGTATTAGATTGATTAAGGTTGAGATTATAGAGTTTATTCTCTAACTCATATTTCTGTTAAGAAAGCATATTCTCTTTGTACAAAGGACAGGTTGGAGAGACTACTTGTCATCTTGAGTGAAGGAGACTCAGAAGAAAAGCAACAACACTCATTCTTGAGGAAAAGACTCGAGGTTCCAGGTGAAACTTCTTATTTTGTTTCTAGGTTACCATGGAGGAATGATTGATCACAACACTAGAAGAGTGTTTCTCTCATTTCTTATTATTTTATTTCTTACTTTTGACCCTTGTTTCATGCAGGTCACAAGTGATAGCTCTAAAGGAGCTACTGTGATGATTGTTATTTCTATTGCTTTATAATTATTATAAAGAGTATTATTCTTTTCCATTGTTTCTCCCTTGTTGTTCTTGTTCTAGGAAGGTCACATGTGATAACCCTGAGGAATCTATAGTGACAGTTGCAGGAAGCAACACATTAGATGAGACATGGAGTAGACTATCCAAGTTGTATACATGATCGTATACATCCATCTACCAAAGAAGATGAAGAAGAAGCTACTTTTGAGATACAAAGTATCTCATATGGATATTGATTGTAAGGAGCATAAGGCTCCAAAGATTACCAAACATTAGAATAGAACTCACAATAGATTTGGTCAATGGATAGTGAAGCCACCTTGACAAGAAACATAATTCATTTGAAGTCTGACTCAACTTTTCATATTAAGACTTGGTATTCAACAACAAGTATATCCTGCAGAGACTATGAAGTTTTTGTAGACTTAGAAGAAATCAAGACTCACAGTAAGCCTGATTTGCGTCCAGAGGATTATCCCAACAAGAGGGAGAAGACTATGACGTGACCATTTCTCCAGTAATCAAAAGAAGTATATATAGAACAAACACGAATCATTAAAAGAAGCTGACACTGTATGAGATTCAGAGGGAGCAGGTATGGCAATCCATGTATTTGAGATTGAGTTATCTCCAGATCCAGTTGGTGCAGTACATTAGTCGGGCCATGAATACATGACTAGAATAGAAGATTGAGTTACCTACAAAGAAAGAGGATAAACTACCATTAGTGTCAGTCATTGAACCACTCTTAGTTTCATATGAAGCTATTGCTGTGATAGAGTAGAGGAGTTACTCTAAGAGTTCAACAACCACAATGAGAATGGAACAATCATTCCCAACTTCAAAGCAACTGCAGGTGCAGAGTCCCAGTCCCAAAGGAACAAGTGTAGAGAGAGTAGAGGACATACTTTCAGGTAGTGAGACAGACAGTGCTTTGCAGAAAGCACATAGAACCAAAACACGATTATGCAGATTGAGTTGCAACTGAGAAAGTGTACTAGGTTTGTACAATGTGATGTGAAAATTTGGTTTTGAAGTACAAGATAGAAAAAATCATGTCTACAGGTTGAAGAAATCTTTGTACGTGTTGAAGCAAGCTTCGAGAGCTTGGTATGGCAGAATTGACAGTTTCCTTACGAGATTGGTTTTTACCAAGAGTACAATTGATTCTAATATTTACTTCAAGGTTATGACTAGCGAGCCAATTGTATTGCTACTATATGTGGATGACATATTCTTGACAAGAAAATAAAATCTCATCACATATTGTAAAAGGAAGGTCGTTGCAGAATTTGAGATGAAAGACCTGGGCTCAAAGCATTATTTCTTAGGTCTTGAAGTTTGGTAGAGCGTAGAGAAGATATTCCTTAACCAAGGGAAGTATGTAGTTGAAATACTGAAGAAGTTTGACATGTTGGAATGTAAAGCCATGGCCACACCCATGGAGACAAATTTGAAGCTCCTGGTTGATACTTCATCAGAGTTAGTTGATGCTACTATATACAGAAAAATTATTGGTTCGTTGATGTATCTGATGAATACTAGGCCAGATATATGCTTTGTTGTGAACAACTTGAGTTAGTATCTGGTGGAGCCCAGACGTGTTCACCTTGTAGCTGCAAGCATGTGATGAGATACCTTAAGGGTATGTTGGATTATGGTCTCTGTTATACTGGAGATTGTGACTTCAGATTGTATGGCTATACTAATTCAGATTGGGCTGGAAGTGCTTCAGACAGAAAAATCACTTCAGGATGTTGTTTTAATTTGGGGTCAGCCATGACTTCATGGAAAAGCAGGAAGCAATCCAATATTACTCTTAGTATGATAGAAACATAGTACATTGCAACATGCTTTGTCAATTGTGAAGACATATGGCTTTAGAAGTTGTTGACAAGTCTATTTGACCTAGAGGTGGATGCCACTGTGAACTTTTGTGATAACCAGAGTTGCATAAAGATGAAAAAGAACCTAGTGTTCCATGATAAGACGAAGCACATAGAGATTCGTATCACTACATTCGTGATATGGTGCAGAAGGGAGTTGTAAAACTCCAATATGTTGGCATAGATGAGCAGGTTGCAGATGTGTTGACTAAGCCTTTGTCTCGTGTGAAGTTTGAGTACTTCCGAGACAAGCTTGGTGTAGTCCGAAAGGACCTCCCTCAAAAGGGGGAGTTATGCTGAAGATACTATGGTATCCTAACCAACAACGGGTAGCTCAGTTAGGATTTTATATCCTAGGGGACTGATCATCCATGGACAGATCCCAAAGGTCCGATAAGGACAGTCTGTTAGAGTACCTATGTATGTATATGTCAGCTGTGGTCAATAGTGGTATCTCAATTAGGATTTTATATCCTAGGGAATATTATGATTTCTGGGAAGATCTCGAAGGTTTGGTAAGGACGGTCTGTCAGAGTACCACATATGTTGTTGTTGATGCACCTGCCTCATTCTTTTGCCACATATAGATGCCGATGTTCTAGCTTCGTGCTGTTGATGATGTTATTCCAGCTTCATGCTGTTGATGATGTTGTTATTCCAGATTCATGCTGTTGATGTTGATTTTCCAGCTTCGTGCTATTGATGATGTTGTTCCATCTCTGTGTTGTTGTTCCAGCTTCATGCTATTTATGTTGATGTTCTAGATTCATGCTGATGTTGATGATGATGTTACTCCATCTCCATGTTGCAGATGATGATGATGTTCAGTTTCTACTGATGTTGATGATGAGAAAAACTTCTGATGACCTATATATATGACCAACAATATTCCTGATGCTGATGACTATGTGCCCTCCTCTTGATGATGTATTGAGTCCAGTCAATTTTTATTAATGTTTCCAGTAGAATACCCTTCTTGTTAAGGGGGAGTGTTGAAATATTGTAACTTCGAAGAATATTCTACCTGAGAGAGATTTGAATAATATTATTATATTATATTTAATTAGGCCCTATTGTGCCTTAGTAAAAGTTGGCCCTATTGTGACTTGAAAATTAATTGTAAATTAATAGGGTAAAGTGATAGGTCGGCCTAGAACTAATTATAGGTTGTCCAAACCACTATTTATAAGAAAGGATAATGCCTCATTTGAACACATACACACTCATCTCTGCAGTGCACAAGTCTTGGAGGAGAACCTACTGCAACTTGAGGCGATGCCAAGGAGGTTTTCTGGTCTATCTCTTGTTATTTCTTGGCCAAGTGGTGCTCTACTCTTCCTATTGAAGGAGTAGAGGAGGATCTTCTATTCGGTCTTTGGTTTATCTATATTGAGGAATTTTTTGTTTGGTTTTATCCCCCATGAGGGTTTCCTATGATAATCTATGTATCTCTATTGTTTATGTGATTGGCTCTCTTTCAATGATCTTATTTATGTAGCTAACGTGCCAAATGATTATAATAATAAAGAATAATTGTAACTGCTAGTTGTATAAGTAAAAAATTCAACACTTTTGGTGATGTCATGTGTCACGTTTAACCACATAGTTTTGAATATTAGTCTTTATTCCTTTCCAAAAGAAGGATTGTTAGATATTGTAGTATGTTTTGAAAAATCCAACATGGCCTACAATCGAGGAATCATGGTTCTATTTTAAGACTTGTATTTTGAATTTGGAAGTGTCGAGTAAATGTATTCTTCACTTACACCATAGTATATCATTCTCCCAAGTAACGTTTGAGCTTGATGCATCATTGCTTTCAAATTCCTTGTTTAACTTACCGATTTATGGATTTTTCATGTATTCGTCTTGAACAATTGATATCCATTTAGGAATGACTATTGAAATTGAGCATAGTATAGAATCTCCCTCTTCTTTTCTTGATAAGTTATCAACAACTTGGTTTTCCTTGACCTTCTTATAGATGATCTCAAAGTAAAAAAAATGGATTTTTCTTATGCATTTTTCTTGTTCCAATGATAAGATCTTCTTTCTTATGCATTTTTCTTGTTCCAATGATAAGATCTTCTACTTTAGGAAATATTTCAAGCTATTGTGGTCTATTCTGACCAAGAATTTGGCTCCTAATAGATATTGTTTCCATTTTACCAAGGCATGAATGATTTCAAACATTTCCTCATCGTATGTATATTTTTATTGCTCTCCAGGGTTTAATATTTGACTTTCAAAGGCAATGGGTTGATTTTATTGCATAAGCACATATCCTATTCCTATCCCCAAAGCATCGCATTCAAGCACAAAAGGTTGTGAAGTCTGGGGTATCCAAAAACATAGTTGAAATCATTAAGGTCTTAATCATCTTAAAACAAGCTTATGCTACATTATTCCATATAAAGGCATCTTCTTTCAAAGCGTTGTTAATGAAATAAAAATCTTTATATGTTTTCTTTACAAATTTTCTTAATAACCTATAAGACATAAGAACCCTTGTAGTGATGTGATATTTTTGGGAGTAGGACAATTAATAATTTCCACAATCTTCTTTGATTCTACCTTATCTCCTTCCGAAAATACAACATGGTCTGGAAATCATATTTCTCCTCTTTGAAAACTGCATTTTGATTTGTTTTCATAGAACTTATTTTCTTCTAATAGTTTCAACACTGTCTCTATGTGCTTTAGGTGTAAGCTCCAATTTTTTTTGTAAAAAAGTATATCATCGAAGAACACAAGCACAAAATTCCACAATGTGGGTGGAATAAGCCATTCATCACTACCTAGAAGGTAGTCAGGGCATTGGATAGTCCAAAAGGCATGACACATAGTTCATATAGGTCTTCATGGGTATAGAAAGAAGTATTTGGAATATCTTATTCTCATATTCTTATTTGGTAATAGATTGATTTTAGATCAATCTTGGAGAAATACTTAGCACTACGAAGTTCATTCACAAATGGAATGTGAAACTTGCCTTTAATGGTAATATTAGTCAATGTATGATAGTCAATACATAATCTATATGATCCATCCTTTATCCTTACAAGTATGACTATTGATGAATACTGACTCTTTATTCGTGTTATTATGCCACAGTCTAATAATTCTCGAACCAGATGCTCAATTTGTGTTTTGTGTCTATGAAAATGCTTATAATATTTTTTCTTAATTAGTGCTGATCTAGGAATGAACTCTATAATGTGATTTCTCTACTGTTCTAGAGGAAGGCATAGAGGTAAATCCTTAATAAGATATTGTATTTCCCAAGGATCTTATCAAGTCATCTTGGATACTTTGTTTCATCAATTGTTCCTTACATTGAATAACAATGTAAAACATATGTCTGGGATACTTTTCAAATCATTTTCTTCACTTTGATGGATGAGAATATTTGGGTGGGTAAGCTATTGATTCCATGAAATTCGTATTTTTTTTCCATTTTCATAAAATAGTAGGAATAGTTTTTGTAACTCCATTGTACCAACAATGGTCAACCATTGGCCCCTTAAGACAATGTCTACTCCCCCAATTACCATGGAAAGTGTTGGAGATTTTAATTAATATTTACTGATAGTCAATTCTATCTTATGGTATTTCCCATCACAAGAAGTAGTTTTGTCCCTCATAATCGTGATTTAAAAATTAGAGGTAGGATAGATGAACATATTTAATTGCCTTTCTATTCTTGTATATATAAAATTATGCAAAGTGCCATTATCTATAAGCACTACTAAATTGGTTTTCTTAATGTAACCAAAGAGTTTAAGAGCTTGGGGTTGAGAATACCCATCATTACTGTTGAAATATTGTAACTTCGAAGAATATTCTACCTAAGAGGGAGTGTTGAATAATATTATTATATTATATTTATTAATTAGGTCCTATTGTGCCTTGAAAATTAAATGTAAATTAAAAGGGTAACGTGACAGGTCGAACCAGACCTAATTAAGGGAGGCTAGACTACTATTTATAAAGGAGGCTAGCACCTCATTTGCACACTCACTCATGTGCTCTGCAACAAAAGGAAAAAGTGCACAAGTCTTGGAGGAGAAGTTGTTGCAATTGGGGGTGACGTCAAGGAGTGTTCTTGGTCTATGTCTTGGTATCTCTTGGTCAAGTAATACGCTACTCTATCCTAGTGAAGGAGTAGAGGAGGATCTTCTGCTTTGTTTTTGGTCTATCTATATTGAGGAAGTTTTTGTTGGGTTTTCTTCCCCATGAGGGTTTCCCAGGATAATCTGTGTGTCTCTATTGTTTATATGATTGCCTCTCTTTCGATGATCTTATTTATGCAACCAATGTGATAAATTATTATAATAATAAAGAAGAATCATAACTGCTAGATGTATAAGTAAAAAATTCAACATGGTATTAGAGCAGGCCTGAAAGAGATCAACTCACAGTTTATAAGAAGTGACTAGACTAAGCGCACCCTCTCCAAAATCCAGTTTTCAGTATTGCAGCTGCTGTAGAATTAGGGTTTCTAGGAGCTCACCCTAGGGTTTCTATTTAAGGAGGATGTTGGGGGAAGTAACCACATCTAGGAGCTCACCCTAGGAGGGCGCATCTAGTACCTCGATCAAAATTTTGAAATTTAAAAAATTAGGGTTTCCTCATAAAACCCTAAGTTTCATATGTAGTTGAAGTACTTGTTGCAGTATCAGTTGCAGTGGCGGTGACGGTTCCTTCATGCCGGTTCCTTCTTGCCAGTTCCAACACCAGCTGCAATACCAATTGCATTGAACATTTTTTTGAAGTGTTGGGACTGATTTTTATTGTCCTAGTGCGCCTTACCCTAGAAAATATCCAGCTAACTTTAAATTACAAGTTGAAGAACCTTTAGAGTTTTAAAGGTTCGTTATTTCTTTCCGTTGTTGTCGGATGGTTCCACTACTTGCCGATACTATCAGAGGTATGTACTTACATATGTTTAAACTGTATCATTATTTTAAAGGGTACTTGTAGGAGAAAGGATCTTTTGTCTCAGAAACAATCATAGACTGAGAAGGATCTCAGATCCAACACATTCAGAGGAACTATGCACCCCATGTTTGATTACTTTGATATGCCTGTACTTGTTATGGAATTATTGTGATCTTATGAATATCCATGTTGAATTTTGATCTGTTGAAGTTATCATACTAACCATTGGTCAAAATTAAAGTCAAAGTATTAGATTGATTAAAGTTGAGATTATAGAGTTTATTCCCTAACTCATATTTCTGTCAAGATAGCATATTGTCTTAGTATAGAAGACAAG
>SNQJ01S0005483.1:139707-157276 GCA_010110895.2 Picea sitchensis | reverse complement strand
AAGGAAATATAGCATTTATGAGACATATCAGAGGGGGCAGATGGATCCAAAAATTATATAGAATCAGAGGGAGTCAAGATTCAGAGGGAGAATGAAGAATCAGAATAAGATTGATCTCAATGAGAGTCAATGGCTTAGAGACTTTCATTCAGAAAGTATTTTGTGTTAGATTCAAATGGGAGAAAGAGATGTATTCCAGGACTGACAAAAAGATTCCATAAGTTGAGAAGGCCAAATCGTAGCTTCAGAAACTTCTAGGAGATATGAAATCTCTTGGGAATATTTCCTTGTTTCAGTGATGGAGGAGGAAGCTAGTAAGAAGGACTGGGATATGTATTTTTCCTTGAGACCAGAAGTAAAGTCAGTGGTGACTTCCAAGATTGATATACCAAATCAAGCATGTTACAAATAAAAATACAAATCCTAATTTGTGTCTAGAGGATTCTCCCAGCAAGAGGGATAATACTATGACGAGAAACTTGCTCCAATAATAAGAAGAAGTATATATATATAAAATATGATTCGTTAAAGAAGCTGATATAATATGAGATTCAAAGGGAGTAGGTATGACAATCCCTGTATTTGAGATTGAGTTATATCCAGTGCCAATTGGTGTAGTACATTAGTCGGGCTATGGAGACATGACTATAATAGAAGATTGAGTTACCTCCAGAGAAAGAGGATAAGCTACCCTCAATGTCAGTTATTGAGCCACTCTTAGTTTCAGATGAAGCTATTTCCGTGATGGAGTAGAGGAGATACTCTCAGATTTCAAAAACTATAGTGAGAATGGGGTAGTCATTATTAGCTTCAGAAAGAGCAGCTGCAGGTGCAGAGTCCTAGTTTCAGAAGAAACAATTGATGAAAAAGTAGAGGACATACTCTCAAGTAGTGAGATAAATAGTGCTTTGCAGAAAGCACATAGAACCAAAACATGATTATGTGGATTGAGTTGCATATGAGNAGCTGCAGGTGCAGAGTCCTAGTTTCAGAAGAAACAATTGATGAAAAAGTAGAGGACATACTCTCAAGTAGTGAGATAAATAGTGCTTTGCAGAAAGCACATAGAACCAAAACATGATTATGTGGATTGAGTTGCATATGAGAAAGTGTATCGGGTTGGTACAACGTGATGTGAAAATTTGGTTTTGAAGTACATGACAAGAAGACTCATGTCTTCAAGTTGAAGCAAGCTCCAAGAGCTTGGTATGGCGGGATTGATAGTTTTCTGATGAGCTTGATATTTAACAAGAGTAAAGCTGATCCAAACCTTTACTTCAAGATTGAGAATGATGGACCAATTATATTGATGTTATATGTGGATGAATTATTCTTGACAGATGAAGAAAAGATCATCATATATTGTAAGAAGAAGCTTGCTGATGAATTTTAAATGAAGGAACTTGGCCCGATGCACTATTTCTTAGGTCTTGAAGTATGACAAAGCCCATAAGAGATTTTCCTTAATCATAAGAGGAAAGTATGCTATGGAAATTCTGAAGTGATTCAACATGATGGACTCTAGAGCCATGCCCACTCCTACAAAGATGAATATGAAGTTATTGGCTGATACTTTGTCAGAAATAGTTTATGTTACTCTATACAAACAAATGATTGGTTCGTTGATGTATCTGACGAATACCAGACTAGATATATGCTTTGATATGAACACCTTGAGTCAGTATTTGGTGGAGCCGAGACATGTTCATATTGTAGCTGAAAATTATGTGATGAGATACCTTAAGGGTAAGTTGGACTATGGCCTCTGTTATATTGGAGATTGTGACTTCAAATTTTATGGCTATACTAATTCAGATTGGGTTGGAAGTGCTTCAGACAGAAAAATCACTTCAGGATGTTGTTTCAGTTTAGGGTCAGCCATGACTTCGTGGCAAATCAGGAAGCAATCTAGTATTGCTCTGAGTATGAAAGAAGCAGAGTACATTGCAACATGCTCCACTAGTTGTGAATCCATATGGCTTCAGAAGTTGTTGACAGGTGTATTTGACCTAGAGATGGATGCTACCGTGATCTTTTGTGATAATTAGAGTTGCATAAAGATGACAAAGAACCCAATGTTGCATGATAAGACGAAGAACATTGAGATACGATACCACTACATTTGTGATATGGTACAAAAGGGAGTTGTGAAGCTCCAGTATGTTGGCACAAATGAGTAGGTAGCAGATGTGTTGATTAATCCCCTAGCAGATGTGAAGCTCCAGTATGTTGGCACAAATGAGCAGGTAGCAGGGATGGACGGTCTGTCGGAGTGCCTATGTATGTACATACTTGCTGTGGTCATTAGTGTGGAAACTTGTTAGGATTTATATCCTAGGGGATTTTATTATCCCTTGACATATCCTGTAAGGTCCGGATGGAGGATCTGTCGGAGTTCCCACTGTTGTTGTTTCTTCTGTTGATGCTCATGTCTCATTCTATTTCCATTGATGTTGTTATTCCAGCTTTTGATGTTGATATTGATGTTCCAACTTTGTGCTGTTGATGTTGATGTTCCATCTTCATGTTGTTGATGATGATGATGTCACTCTAGCTCCATGCTGCAGATGATGACGATGCTCAGTTTCTATTGATGTTGATGATGATAAAAACTTTCGATGATATATAGATATGACAGATAGTGTTCCAATATGTTGATGATGATGCTTCCTCCTATTTATGTTGTATTGAATCCAATCATTTGTTATTGATGTTGTCAGTAGAATACCCTTCTTGTTAAGGGGGAGTGTTGAAATATTTTAACTTTGAAGAATATTCTACCTGAGAGGGAGTGTTGAATAATATTATTATATTATATTTATTAATTAGGCCCTATTATGCCTTTGTAAAAGTAGGCCCTTTTGTGCCTTGAAAATTAAATGTAAATTAAAAGGATAAAATGACGGGTCGACCCAGACCTAATTAAGGGAGGCCAGAATACTATTTATAAAGGAGGCTAGCACCTCATTTGCACACTCACTCATGTGCTCTGCACCAAAAGGGAAAAGTGCGCAAGTCTTGGAGGAGAAGGTGCTACAACTGGGGGTGATGTCAAGGTGGGTTCTTGGTCTATGTCTTGGTATCTCTTAGTTAAGTAGTGTGCTACTCTATCCTAGTGACGAAGTAGAGGAGGATCTTCTGCTTTGTTTTTGGTCTATCTATATTGATGAAGTTTTTTTTGGGTTTTCTTCCCCATGAGGGTTTTCCAGGATAATCTGTGTGTCTCTATTGTTTCTATGATTTCATCTCTTTCAATGAACTTATTTATGCAACTAATGTGCTAAATGATTATAGTAATAAAGAAGAACCATAAATGCTAGTTGTATAAGTAAAAAAATTCAACAATTACAATGACAAAGAGTGTTGGAATAGACTTTTGATTGCTAGATTCCTTAGTGTATTTTTTGTGTCAAAAGAAGATGCATCCCCCAATTCCTCTTATTTGTCTTTATTGCTATTATCTTTTCACATAGGTAGAAATTTTTGTCCTTACATTTATGGCCTATACTCTAATTGGTGTGTTACATTTGAAACATCACTTGTTATCCTTGCTTGTATCTAATGGAAAAATCCTTTTGCAAGGAGGAATATATCTTGAACTTGATTTTTTGAATTGGGAACAAGGAGGTCATTGGTATGACACATGTTTCTCTTCAATGAGTTTGGATTTTTGTCAGGTTTGCTCGACATCCTTAATATCAAGTAATTTGAGTTCATTCTTTATATTCCATTTCAATTCCGATATATACATTTGTAGTATACACTCATTAGATAGGTTGTCAATGCCAATGGACAGTACATACAAATCACAAAAATGTCACTCCACTGTGCTCGATTGTGGAAAATGAGTGAATTTGGCGAAAATTTCCTTCTCACAAATGTACTAAAATATTTTGAAAAAAATATTTTTGAATATATTTGAGTCACTTGCTAGTGCCTAGGATTTTGAGTTCCACCATAAGAACCTATCACAAGCCAATATCTCCATGTGCATTGATGCAATGTTAATTTCTCTTCCTCATATCGTACCCGATATATATTGAAATAGAGTTCAAGTTGATTGATCCATCTTGTACTTTGTAATCATCCTAAATATGTTAAACAAAATCATGTTGGATGAATGACATGGCCACGAAAAATGAGTGGGAATTTGGGCTGTTTATTCCTTTACTCCCATCTTTAATGCTTCAACCTCAACCTTGAGCACCTTGTGATTATTTCTCTCCCTTATGAGAGTGGAACACATTGTTGATTGTTGAGACACTAGTTTCAATCTTATTAATTGCATCATTTATTTATAAGTTGGGAGGCTCCATGGCATCAATGGACTTGGATTTTTGTGCTCCTCATGATTCTAGGATGTATGGGATGATGGTTATACCCACACATTTGGCAGCTTTAAACCCCATTTAATATCCTATATATGCCTCACTTGATGATTTGGATGAGTCAATACTACATACGATGTCTTGATCAATGCCCAAATGTCGATTCAACCTAAAGGGAGGTAGATCATTGGGACACATTTTCTTTGGAGGTATTTTAAAGTGCTAAAAATGACAATATAAAAATTTATATATAATACAAAAATCAAACATGTTTATGAATTCCTATATACAAGAGGATCTAATCTATGTATCCATATGATACATGAGCACTGCATCTTATATTTGTATTTTGAGCATACCTCAATCCTACTTAACCATGAGAGTCATGTTCATTCTAGATCTCATTAGAAAAGGAAATTGTAGTATATATTAAGGCGTTAGTTTAAGGTTGATAATTCTACCAAAATACTATAAAAGCAACAAAGAGACCCTACATGCATTATAGGCCTCTAGGAACATTGAAATCTAGCGTGATTGCATCCATTGCTTATTATTTAGGTTAAGATGTTTATGATTTGGAGCTTCCCAAGATCCATAGAAACATGAAACTAAATGAAATTACTCATCAATACCATCAAGTCTGTTTTTTTTCATTGAGGATATTGATTGTTCACTTTATCTCTCAAACCATGCAAAAATGCATGAAAGAGTGGGATATTAGAGCATAATCCCTAATGCATGATGATAAAAAAAATATTTTCGAAGTGTCGTCACAATGATGTCAATGTTACTAGAAAGAAGAATAAGAAAGTGAAAGAGTGTGATAAATAAATATGCATGGAATCAAGAAAATGGGAATGATCATTTTGGAGAATAAAGGAGTGAGGATTTGATGATGTTCTAAATTGAATGAACAAAATCACAATTGCCATTGTTGTAATCCCAATTTTAGGTTTTGTAATGTTGGAAAGATTCATTTTTTGTAAGTTCGTATCTACACTTAACCTAGAACATATGAGTTATAAAAGATCACCAAGCTTTATAGAGTTTTTAATCTCAAACATAATCGTTAAACAATTTTATGTGAAACAAATAAAAGCTATGCATTATTTTTATGATGAGATTGACCAAACTTGTACAAGATTGGTGGATTGTTGAGATATTTACATTCAATTCTTAGTTAAGTGTTTTGTTTCCATTATATATGCTATTAGTGGGGATCCCATGAATTACATACTAAGTGGTTGAGAGGCTTTACAATGTGATGAAATAATAATGATATTCGATACCAAAGCTATAACCATGTCATGAATTTTAACATGCAAACACATAGCATTATGAATGCAATAAAATAACCATGAATCAACATATTTGATCTATTAGTGAGATGGAATATGTGAACATGAAAAAAGTGAGATGACCTACTTTCTCTAGGTTTGCTCAATTTCTATTGTTTTCTCTTCAAAATTGGCATTCAACAACACATTTTTAATTAATGTTACTATTAATATCCCAATGTCATTACAATTTACATCCAAAAAATATGATTAATTGTTTTTTTTTATAGAGCCAAGAGTGGAGGAAAATACAACAACGGAAATGCCATTATGGTGAGTGTCAGAGGCAAAGATAACAAAGAAAATTGCATTATGGAAAGTTTGGGATTAAAAAACATGAAGTATGTAAGCTAAATGGGATGCCAATTCCCATATTGACAAGAATTGACAATGCTCATAACACATGAATTCAAGTGGGGATTCACAAAGACAAGGTGTCTAAGATTATTTGGAAAGCTTTCAATAAATGACACATAAAATAGTGCATACACCAATATAGTGGTAGGATATTTATCTAGGTGTGATTTATGTGATGGATTTAATGTTGTGTAAGGGTACACCATGGAATGGTACAATGTATCTGGGAATAGATAAGATTCAACTAAAATAAAGATGATTTTAGTATTTGTATTCCAAAGACAATTATTATGTGATGAACCAATGGTCATTAACCAACCAAACATTGGAAGTGAGGACATTGATGGGTTATTGAAAATATGACCCTTCTTTTGACATTTTATGATATTTGTTGTCCTTCATAAATGACAAGTGATTTAAAAAATTCACATTTTTTTAAAGGTGGTTTTTGAATTACCCTTCTAGGATGGGTTTGAGCTAGTAAGGGTTCAATTTTGATTACTTTAATCGAAGTCAACCCCCCCCCTCGGCACACATACACACACATATAAAATCATGTCATGTTATAGTGATGCATAATCCAACCTTATATACAAACAAATTTTAAGAGACATAACTCTTCATAGGACTGCGTGATATAATGAACTAAATCGTTAGGCATATTACAATATCCATTTGATATACCATGGATATATTCTCCTATCAACCTTTTCAACAATCCACATCCAATCCATTTTGTAATTTTTTTACTTAAGTGATAACCCGTGTACTTCACACTATCCTCAAATATTTTTAATTGGAGAGGAATATTTCCTTTTATTTGGGATACTTAAGGACTTAACATTTGTGGCATGTCAATGTTTATTTTTGGAATTTTATCTGTATCAATATAGATTTGCAGTATGAATTCAAATATGTGTCTATGGTTTTAGCTTCTCATATAGTACCATTTCCAAATAAGAGAACATCGTCAACAAAAAGAAGGTATGACATAGTGCAACCCTTGACTATTTGAACTCTCTTTGATTCCCCTTCCCATTTCAAACCTCCCATCACCTTTCTCAAACTATGAACTACCAAAAGAAATATAAGTCGAGAAAACAAACACGCTTGTCTTAAACCCTTGAAAGACTTGAAGATTTGGGTTGTTGCTTCATTTGTCAAGATTGCATAACACACAAAAGAATAACATGATCCAATCCGACAAATAAAATTTAAATATAAATACAATATATGTCATGAGCATTCTCATGAGTGTCCAATATACCCTACCATTTGCCTTTCTAATTTGATGATGAAAACAATGATTTCTTTTTTATGGAATGCAATGTTTCTTGGGTCACCCCTACTACATCAAATACCAATTTTCCATATAGGAATCCAACTTGTTCACCTAATATGACTTGGAAAGATAAGTTTCAATCATCTTGAGATGGTTTTTGTAACTGTCTTTTATAAGAAATTGCGTAAGGATATTGGTCTACAAATGTAAAAGGTTGGAGGATTGTCATATTTTGTATGTTTTTTGAAAAGGTATAATTGATTGGAACACAAATATTTATATACCTCCTAGATTCATCTACCATAGATAACATATCCTTCCCTAACACCTCATAAAATATTTTGAAAAACTCCATGGGCTTGCCATCTGGTCCAAGATCCTTGTCCTTATGAAAAGAGTTCAAGACATCATTTAGTTATTCTTCATTTAATGGTGCATGTAGGTCCTCATTCTATTCCTCATTAACTAACCTATTGAACTCAGATACAAGGGTCATGACCTCTCTGAAGTTGTCTTGATAGAGGGCTTGTAGAAATCCTTGTAGTGATCTAAGGAAATCCTTGCAATGATTTCATGCCCTATGTCTATAGTCCCATTCTTGTCTTGTATCTCCTAGATAGTGTTGTGGGCCTTCCTTACTTGAGCATACTTATAAAAAAATATTGGTGTTTTCATCATCTTCATTGAGCCGCATGGTTATGATATTTTGGATCCAATAAGATTCCTCCCATGCCAAAATAACATTCCTCTCTTTTAGCCTTTTCCAAGTCTCTCAAGTGTTCTTCAGATAATCTAGCCATTTTGAGGTTCTCATATAGGGAATTTGTCTTAGTTTCTTCATCCTCAAACTTGATCCTGCTTTAATCATTGTGGTTTTTAACCCACTCTTTAGTAAATGATTTGATTATTTTTCAATTATTTTTGAATACTGCCTATGCATATTATCGTAAGCTTGGATCACACTACATCCATTCTTTTGTGACCATATCTCTATGCTTAATATCTAGCCAAAATGTATTAAACTTGAAGGGTGATGGGGTTTTTTTAGTATCATATTCCAATTGAAGAAGAATGCGAATTTTTAGTATCATATTCCAATTGAAGAAGAATGCGAAGATGGTTCAAGGTCCATACTACTCCAAACCATGCTCTAAACCTCACTTATTTTGTCAAAATCCCATCTAATACAATAACTCTATCTAATCTCTTATCTATTGTTTCCCTACCTGATATTATGTTCCTTCATGTAGGATTTATATCTACCGATTCTACATCCACTATTCCTTTTTCTTAAAAGATATGCAACAAGAATCATAGCAACATATAAGGTCTCCCCTCATCCCCCCTTATCTCACTTCTCCTTAGAACAAGGTTTAGATATCATCCACCCACAAAGTAGGATAGGAAAGTAGGACCATCAAGAATCTTTAGCAAGTTCTCCTTTCTATTGTGACATGGCCCATGAATGTTCACAATTTAATTCTCTATCCAATTCCCTCACATATAATGTACATACAATAGTTGAGTCAAGGATAAAACTACTTTTCATTTACAAGATTTACTCTATCCCACAACTAGTCCCCCTGATTTGCTTTTGGAATGGCTCACTATAACTCCCACTCTTTAGAAATAACTGAAAAAAATAAAAAAATATCCTCCTTACTTAACAATGTTTCTTGAATAAACATAACTTTTGGATTATACTTTTGAACCAACCTTTTCAGATACCTTTGTTTTAGGAGTTCCCCCAAACCATTTATGTTGGGTGAGATAATGATCATTTATTTTTCTTGAGAGAGGGTTTCCTTGAGCTAAGGGCCTATTTGATAGACTTTTGGTTGCCTCTATGCACTAACTCATTTTCCTATTCTTTAGCGAACTACTTTACGAACTTCCTTCCTTGACTCTTGGGTAGTGACGATCTAATATCTTGTTAAATACCTCCTCCTACTATTCCCTTGTTACTACTTTGTTGTATATTGAATCTATATCTTAGATGGTATCCTTTTCTAGGGTTGGGTAACAGACAATCCTATCCCTCATAATATTTGTTTGAATTGGATATATGTTATAGGAAAATCCCCCTGCGGACATGTGGATTCCCTCTTGAACCCTAAATGTATAATATCAATACATAAAGGTGCTAACTTTGGTCACTGACATCCTTTTAAACCTAGCTAAGCTAATCTGTAGAGAAGAGGAAGAAGATGTACCTTTTTACGATGTTTGTCCTTGTCTAGTCCAAGTTGAGCTCTGATCCCCAAGTTCTTCAACAAGTCCTGCAATCCAATCAAAGACAAAGCATGCTTCCTATTCTACTATGATTAGTTTAAAACTAGATCTATCCGTTAAAGACAAGTTCATGTAGGTATACACAATCTTGAAAGAAACAGGCCAAGCACATGTATTAATGAGAACTCGATAGCAATACTTACAGAGCTTTGATGAAGCTACAACAACCTCTTCCAACTCTCCTTGTCCAACCCCTTTCTCAAATGATCCTCAAACAAAATGACTATGCTTCACTGATTATCTCCCTTATGCGATCATAATTTTGATGCCTTCAATGTCTCTCCTTCCTTATGAGATCATAAGTTAGGTATTTCTCAATTTCTCCATATCACCATGAGAAGGCCTCCTTATATAAGCTTGGAGAGGCCTAACCACCTTAGATATTCTTGGGATAGGTTGAGGATCCTTCTCCATCATTTGTGGATATTCCCTAAGATCCCGCCTTGACCTCAGATTTGAATCCAACCAACTCCAGAGATGAGGGGGATTTTTCCCTGATTTTCCTCAACAACCCAAGATTTCCTCAAACATCCCAACGTTCCCTCGGAATTGGGCACAAAGTGTTGCAACGGTCCCCTAAAGAAGGGTAGGGAGTGCTGGCACTCCCTGACAGTGGGTAGGGGGTGTTGCCCAAAATTTCCTTAAAAAAGCCCAACGCTCCCCCAGAAGGGTGCACATAGTGCTGGAACGCTACCCCAAATAAGGGTAGGCCCCTGACATTGAGTAGGGGAGTGTTGGCCTTCAAAAATGACTTTTGAGTGGTTTTTTCCATGGTAAAAGATTTGTACTCTTCATAATATGATTTATCCTTCTTAAACCAGTCTTTGAGGGTGTCTTCAAGTGTTCCTTGTGATGTTGTTCGAGACACAACATAAGAAAGATGACTGTATGATGTATGCGACACTTGAGACACTTGTGGCCAAAATGTGACACTTGCAACACTTGTAATGATGACAATAGGTCATCATTGAAGTGAGTAATTTTGATGTGTAACACATTTCCCCCAAAGTGCGAAGTTAGAAGACAAAAATTGATGATTGAAGTACTTTGTAGATTTTTTCGAGCAAGGATATGGACTCAAAGAACCTGGAAAAAGATGCACACAACCATCAAAAAAATATTATGATATGTTTCAAACCCAAGGCAAACATACCTATGCTTGGGTGATAAAGACTTGCAAGGTATGGCTGCCATAAGATACACTGCGGATCCATAATTGTATTAACAAAAGGGTATAGCCACCAAATATACAATGTGAATCTATACTCCCATGACATGAACTGATCGTAGCCATGAAAAATACACAGTGGATCTACGAGACAATAAGACATAGCCACATACCAATACAAAGTGGATCTATGTGACATTATATGTGTCAATATTCAAGAGAAACCCCTTCGCAACCTGGGTAAAGTACATATCAGAGTGATTACTCAACCTAGGGTCTTCTTACCGATCCCGATGCAGTACGAGTCTAACCATGTGGATAGATGTCCTGATGTCAAACATGGTAGAAACCACTTGATTACCGGTCAATGAGGTAAATTGTTAACAAGAGTGAGGGAAATCACCATTAATGTCAATGATTCCCAAGGTACCCTAATACATTCTAGCGAATGTGAATGGATGAGCTGAAGTTGAGCATCTGTGGAATCATTTGATCAGAGGTCAATGATGTAAACCCACTGTCGGAGGTGAGGAGGCCTACCATTGAGGCATGCAGGTCCCAAGGTACTAATTGGTTTCTAAGTCTAGTTCCCAGATAATGTGTTGAAGTCGATAGGAGCAAACTCGTCGAAGGAAGGCCTTGATGTATCCCCCATCAATGAAACAAAACTGACACATAGATGTAAATTGGTAGATCAAATGAACATGGACTGACACTGGTATTGAAACAAGATATTTGTGATGGCTGACTCTCGAGGCAGATACTTCCCTTGAACACTGAGGCACAAAAACATAAACATGACATGGACCAAAAAATGATGATGCAGTGGATACTGTGACTTTATTTGGGTGACCCAAAGGTGTAAAGAAACTCAGAGGATTGGTTCAGTGCAAAGGTTCAGTGGATTAACATGTATGCAAACACAAAGTGCCATGTTCAAGGGTGACTGTAAGAGTGACTGGTGATGTTTTCAAAAACTGCTTGGCTTGCTTCCTTCAAAATCCCCCCCATCCAGATAGATGAGTACCTCTTTTTAATTTAACGAGCTCGAGGAGGGTAACACATGCTCGATATAACTCACCTTTGGTAAGTCCCTCTTCCTTTGTTTAACGAACTGGAATAAGTAAGGGTTCGGTCCCGTATGGGCCCTTCAATGTATGATTGTTTAACGAGTCCAGAGAAGGTAAACTCAATGATTTTTCATGTTTAGAGAGTCTGAAAAGAACTTAAAGATGACTCCAGTGTTGTTGTTTTTCGTAATGTTAGTATTGCGAGGCCAAAAAAGAGATAAATTATCACTCGAAAGACGCCCTTTCAAACCTTTTAATGAGTGGAAAAGGAAGCAAGATCACTCAACAATCTTTTCATGTTTAAAGAGTCTGAAAAGAGCTTAAAGACGAATCTAGGGGGTTCCTTTTTCGTATAAACTTTACGAGTCCGAAAAAGTGATAAAAGTCTACTTGGTTACATTCTCATGTTTTTGTGAGCACGAGAAAGAACAAAGACTAAGCTCAATATTGGTTTTATTTTTAGACAAGCTTGAAATAAAATTAAACTATGCTTGTAAATTCTCAACATAATTTCCAAAGGTTGGGATACCCATGGATGGTTGGTACTTTGGCCCCATCTTGAAAAGCTAGCGGCATAACTCCAGAAATGATAATCAAAGGCTGGAGACATGCCCCCCAATTTTCAATCCATTCACCGATTTTGAGGTTGTCACCAATTTCTGTACTAGATGGAGAAAAATGATACATGTGGATGAAATGAAGGTTAAAAAATGAGACCTAACGAAAGACTCGACTTGGCATTTATGTGATCTAGCTAAAGACTCGACCTAAAGGGAGAGCTGATTGTTTCATTTTTTAATGAGCTTGACACAGTAAAATAACTATGCTCAAGGATTTGGGTTCAATCCCCAGATTTCTATTTCATTTTTTAACGAGCTTGCTATAGAGAGGAAAACTATGCTCATAACCTCTGTTTCATTTTTTAACGAGCTTGCCATAGAGAAGTACTAAAACTATGCTCGTTGAATCTTCTTGATCACAGTTTCCAAGAGGATAATGCTTTAGAAGAAAACCTTGTCAAGGGACAAAACTCGGTCATGGCTTCCAAGAGATCGTCACTGGATGGAAGAACAATTCTCTAGAAGGAACACATGTCGAGGGCCGCGACGGGGGTAAGGAGCTTAGGCTCCAATAGCCCTACCGAAGACATCACCAAGTCAACTACCGTATCCAAGTCATCTTCATCGGCAAGTGAAGGCATGGGAGATAACGCCACATAATTGTCCTGTGGCGGGGGTGATACCGACTGCATATAAGAACCATTTAGGGAGGTCATTGGGTTGATGGTCACATTAGGGACAACAAACGAAAGTTGATCAATAGTCACCATTCTTCCATCGTGCAGGAAAGATATCACATGAAAAAGAGTGGACACAATATCTTTCATGGCATAGACATAATCTTGCCCAAGGAGTAAATCGAAATCCAAGGGGTCCTGGACTACCATAACATCAATAAAGACATTTTTCCCTCCTAAAGTTATGGAAAACTGAGGAAGGATCCCTAAAGGGTGATTGGTTCTTATTTTAAAAGCGAACAGAGTCCGGGTAACCGACACAAGCTGAGGATAACCCAAAGCTTGCCAAGAAATAGAGGACAAAATACTAACAAACGAACCTTCATCTATCAATGCATGAGGAACGTCCTGACCACAAACTTGTACTGTAATATTGAAAGGAATGTGGGAGGGAAGACAAGGTCCAGTTAGTGCACCCCAATAAAAAAGGATGGCCTCATTACTTGGAGGGGGTTTCTCGGGAGAAGGAGGAATGCCCCCCAACACGGTAGATTATGTATCAACGAGAAAAACATGGGAATAATCAGGTTTACTCTCTAGAGGGAGAGTAGGATCGATTGATAATGACATCAAATCGACCACTTGGGTTTCATTCTCCAAGGGGAGAATGGGGTCGACAGTTGGAAAAAAATCAACTTCTTAGGTTGCACTCTCTAACGGGAGAGTGAGATCAACCGAAGATCGGATCAGATCAACCACTTTGTCAACTGGTTCAACTAAGGACATGACCAGATTGATGACATGATCAACCAAACTAACCGATGAAGGGACCAGAACAACTACTTTGGCACTCGTCAGAGGAGGAGTGGGATTGACCATGTTGGCACTCTTCAGATGAAGGGTGGTACTGACCAATGACAGGACTAGATCAGTCACTTGGGTTTCACTTTTCAAATGAAAAGTGGGGTTGATCGATGGGAGAACTTGATCAACTACTTTGGTTAGTGGTTCAATAGAGGATGAAACTAGATTGACCACATGATCAACCAGATGTACTGAAGATGGAACCGGATTGACCATTCCATCAACTAACGATGGGTTGGGGGAAATCTTACGATAACCAGTTGGAAGTTGAAGCTTTTCCAAAAGAGAAGAAGCCTCGTCCATACGAGGAAAAAGGTGAGAGTAATGATCACCTTCGCATAACATACAAGGAAATTTGACAGTTATCTTCTTCTTACCAACCTTAATGTCACTAGTTGATGGGGTGTCACCAACATATCGAGCAAGGGTAACTGACGTGGAGGACCACATTTCTAAGACCTTGGGAAGACTAGGGAAATACATCAGAAAGTGGTCACCCTTACAAAGACTGTAAGGGAATTTGGGTTTCAGATTCTTCACTTTAATCTTGTCGACCTCATCAACAGTCCCAGTACTATTAACAGTAGCTGGTTGCTTGGATCCAACATCTGATGTAGTTGGAGGCTTGGTCCTTTTCGGGTTCTTCTTGTTCTTCTCTTTCTATTTCTTCTTCTTCTTATCAACCTGTCTACTTGCTTTAGATCTTTCACTAGGTGAAGAGGGAGAAAGGGAAGGCGACTTAATGGGTGAAGAAGGCGAAAAGTTGACATGAGGTTGATGTGTGGGTGGTGTACTTACATATGAAGCATTATGTGCAGTTGAAGCACCAGGAAGATCCGATATCACCAAAGTGGGGAACAACCAAACCGGTAATCTGATGGTGAGTAATGGAAGACTTAGTGTGGCAATGTATGAATGACCAATGTTTCCAAAAGAAGGAAAAGTGAAAGGTTCCTTGGGACAAGGGGTTCCTCCATTGGTACTCCTAGGTGTTGATTCCATTAACACTTACTCGACCTAAGGTCCACTAAGTAAAACAAACAACACATGCTATGAATATAGGAAGCAAACAATCAAACAAAACTTCCCACAATGAAACCACTAGTTGGTGATGAAATCCAATGTCACGAGATCAATATAGGAAGGGGCGGGGATAGAGCAGGTGGATCAGTTATGTTGGCGACCTACTTAATAGACTTACACCTTGGTGCAAGATTCCATCCAGTAAATGTGGATTTACCCTCCAAGGAGCCCGAGTGAGTTTGACCAACGTCTATTCCAGGTACAATGAGACTTCCCTTCACCGTAACCTTGTGTAAGACCCTGAAGATTATGGCTACTTAGGTCACCAACTCACAGTCAGACCCTGGGCGGGTATAGTCGACAATCCATTCTGAACATATGGGCAGGATAACAAGTCCGAAATCCTTCGAGAGAATCGAGGACAAGTGGACCGATATAACTCTAGAGGATCTTGAACAGATTCAGAGTTCATGAAGCACCGAGACCAAATGAAGATAGTTGAACCTCAAGAAGAACCCCCAATATACGATCTGACTACTACGAATGGTTGAATCATGGAGGGATAATCTCCATAACTCTCCTGAACATGACCTCGTGCGTAACCCCCGTGTGAGAGGGGGATCCTAGAAAGTTGATACAAAAATTGGATTTGCTCTCCCTATCGCAATATGCTAAGTTTGTTTGACAGCTTTGGAAAGTTATCCTTTCAACCTGTTCCAAATCCCTACACCTTAAGCTAATGTAGGTTTTCTAACAAAAATGTAAAAAAGGTCTGATAAATTTAGTTTAGCGCTTGATTTTAAGGTTGTTGTTTACTCAGAGGTGTATGAGAGTGAAACTGATGACTCAATTCCCAAAATATGCATAAGAAATGATAAGTAGTCTTTTCTTTCAATGAATGTCTATTTAAGGGAAGGAGAATGGATTTTCCTTTCACTGTCAAACACTAAGATGCAATGACCTCATGTAATTGTTCTCAATCAAGAATCCAATATAATGCTAAAATGTTCATAAAATGGTTCTAGTATCCAAAAACCAATCATGAAAAAATATCCTTTTGTTTATATGTGACTGATAATCAGTTTGATGTAAATCTTCCTATGCTAATCAGACTTCAAGATATGTGAGATTTAAGCAATCATAAGAAAAATTCACATAAAAAAAAACACACCCTCGTTGTGATCAAACAAGAAACAAAAAGAAAACCAAATCCAAACAGGAGGAAATGCTTGGAGAAAAGACCTCAAAGATCAAATGGAATGGTGCATAGATCTCTGAATTTCCTTACAACAACTTTCATTCAATCAGATAAGTGAGAAAGCAGTAGATTGACTCCAAATATCAGGGAAGAAGAGTGACTCAAAGTAAGGAAAATAGATGTCAAAAATCCAAACAAAACATCATCAATCCATAGAAATGAAATAGTTGGAGGATAAACATGGACACACTGAGATGGTATTAACCTTGAGCAGATGAAACAACCAAAAACTAGACTCAAAGATCAACTCCCAAAAAAGTTTTTAGCAGAAAAATACCAACGCTCTAGTGTCAAGGGAACCAGAGTGTTGCAACACTCTTTGGGAGCCCACAAGGGAGTGCCAACACCCTAGTGGTAGAGGCAAGGGAGCGCTGGCCTCTCATAACTAAAAAAACTTTCCCAGAAAAAAATAAAAAATCAAGAAAATTATGAAATTGAGTGTGTATAAGATGAATCCAAGAGCCAACAACACATCTAAGAATCAAAGACACAACATGCATAATATATAAAGGTGAGCAAAGGCCAAAACAAAACCAAGGAAGGGAACTAAAACTGAAAGCTTCATCTCCCTAGTGGAGTCGCCAATTTCTGTTACAGGAAAATCCAACTACGAACAAATGGATTTTCTCTTGAACCCTAAATCTCTAAGATCAAGACAGAAAGGTGCTAACTTTGGTCACTGAAATCCTTTTCAACCTAGCTAAGTCAATCAAATAGAGAAAAGGAAGAAGAATGTACCTTTTTGTCGGCGTTTGTCCTCGCTCAGTTCCAAGTTGAACTTTGATCCACAATCTCTTCAACATGCCCTGCAATCCAATCAAAGACAAAACATGCTTCCTATTCTACCACGATTAGTTTGAAACTAGATCTATCCATTACAAACAAGTTCATGGAGGTATACACAATCTAGAAGGAAACATGCCAAGCATGTGTATATTATTGAGAACAAAGCAAAGTACTTACAACTGTAGATGCAGATGCAACAACTTCACAAAGCTCTCCTTGTCCAACCCCTTGCTCAAATGATCCACAAACAAAATGACTATGCTTCACTGATTATCTCCCTTATGAGATCAAAAAGAGGTACTCGTCTATCTGGATGGGGGAAAGTTTGAAGGAAGAAAGCCAAGTAGTTTTTGAGAACATTACCAGTCACTCTTACAGTCGCCCTTGAACACGACACTTTGTCTTTGCATACATTTTAATCTGTTGAACCTCTACATTGAACCAATCCTCTGAGTTTATTTACTCCTTTGGGTCACCTGACGAAAGTCATAGTGTCCATTGCATCATCATGTTTTGGTCCATGTCATGTTTCTGTCGTTGTGCCTCAGTGTTGAAGGGAAGTATCTT
>SNQJ01S0005483.1:125352-137029 GCA_010110895.2 Picea sitchensis | reverse complement strand
GGGGGTGAAGAGAATAGAATGTGCAGATATCAAAGAGCATGAGAAGAACAAAGAAAGACCAAATAGATAGAGACAACAAGTCAAGTCAAGTATGAACAAAGCAGAAGAATAGTGAAGCAGAGAAGATTTGAAGAATAGAGAAGAAGTGGTAAGAATTGATATATCTGTGTTGTTGCTTATTCAATCATGTATTTATAATCAAGGGGGTAGGGTGGTGCTAGGGAGGAATGTAGTCCTCTGTTATTCAAGTTGGTGCTTGAATACTGGAAGTTGAAGCTTCCATCTAGTTGTGGCTAGAAAACAAGGTGGAAGGGTGGTGCTCGGGAAAACATAGAGTTTTCTGTATGCAAGCTGGTGCTTGTATAAATCCAGTTGGTGCTGGAACATTTAGGGAGTTAATGCTTCCTTCTAGTGGGTGCTAGAGAAATCAGAGAGTTGGTGCTCTCAAACAAGTTGGAGCTTGTAAAACAGAGGTAGTAGCCTCACATTGAGTTGGTTCTCAATTATAGATGATGTACAAAACTTAGAAGACTGCCTATCATTTCGAAGAAGAAGAGGTTTTCTCCCTTTATGGGTTTCCTCGTGAAGATCTATCTCTGTGTATATCTTATGTGTGACTGATGCTCATTATTTGTGTTGTCCATATGTTGTATAATATTGATGATCACTTGGAGAAGATTAAAAATGTTTTAATAGACTTAATATTGTTTAAGCACAATAACAATTGATTCACCCCCCCCTCTCAGTTGTTTTAGTAATTTCAACACACTATGATATGTACTTTACCCCGATTGTGACAGAGTTTCTCTTGAATATTGACACATATACTGTCACATAGATCCACTTTGTATTGGTCCATGTCTATGTCTTGTCATCTTGTAGATCCACTGTGTATTTTTTGTGGCTACGATCAGTTCATGTCATGGAAGTATAGATCCACATTGTATCTTTGGTGGCTATACCTTTTTGTCAATATAATTATGGATCCACAGTGTATCTTATGGCGGCCATACCTTGCAAGTATTTATCACCCAAGCATAGGTATGTCTGCCTTGGGTTTGAAACATATCATAATATTTGTTTGATGGTTGTGTGCAACTTCTCCCAGGTTCTCCGCGTCCATACCCTTGCTCAAAAAAGTCTACAAAGTACTTCAATCATTAGTTTCCGTATTCTAACTTCGCACTTTGGGGGGAAATCTATTACACATCAAAATTACTCATTTAAATGATGACCTATTGTCGTCATTACAAGTGTCGCAAGTGTCGCATTTTGGCCACACGTGTTGCAAGTGTCGCAGACATCATACAATCATCTTGCCTATGTCGTGTCTCGAACGACATCACAAGGACACTTCAAAGACTGGTTTAAGAAGGAGAAATCATCTGATGAAGAGTACAAATATTTTTCCATGAAGAAAACCACTTAAAAATGAATTTTGAAGGCCAACGCTCCCCTACTCACTGTCAGGGAGTGTCAGGGCTCCGTACCCTTCTTTGGGGGAGCATTCCAACACTCTGTGCACCCTTCTGGAGGAGCGCTGGGATTTTTTAAGGAAATTTTGGGCAGAGCTCCCCTAACCACTATCAAGGAGTGCCAACGCTCCCTACCCTTCTTTGGGGGAGCGCTGAAACACTCCATGCCCCATTCTGAGGGAGCACTGGGTTGTTTGAGGAAATCTTGGGCTATTGAGGAAAATCAGGGAAAAATCCCCCTCATCTCTAGATTTGGTTAGATTTGAATCTAAGGTCAAGGCTGGATCTTAGGGGAGATCCACAATTGATGGAGAAGGATCCTCAACCTATCCCAAGAATCTCTAAGGTGGATGGTTCTCTCCAAGCTTATATAAGGAGACCTTCTCATGGTGAAATAGATGGAGAATTGAATTATACCTAACTTATGATCTCATAAGGAAGGAGGAGGACATTGAAGGCATCAAACTTATGATCTCATAAGGGAGATAATCAGTGAAGCATAGTCATTTTGTTTGTGGATCATTTGAGAAAGGGGTTGGACAAGGAGATCTTGGTGAGGCTGCTACATCTGCATCTACAGTTGTAAGTACTTTTCTTTGTTCTCAATAATATACATGTGCTTGGTCTGTTTCCTTCTAGATTGTGTATACCTACATGAACTTGTCTGTAATGGATAGATCTATTTTCAAACTAATCGTAGTAGAATAGGAAGCATGTTTTGTTTTTGATTGGATTGCAGGACCTGCTTAAGAGCTTGTGGATCAGATCTCAACTTGGAATTGGGCGAGGAAAAATGTCATAAAAAGGTTCATATATTCTTCCTATTCTCTATGATTATCTTAGATAGGTTTAAAGGGATGTCAATGAACAACGTTAGCACCTTTCTGTCTTGGTCTTAGAGTTTAGGATTCATGAGAGAATCCACTTGTCCGCAGGAGGATTTCCCTGTAACAGAAATTGAAGACTCTTTGGTCACTGACATCCTTTTAAACTTAGCTAAGCTAATCTATAGAGAAGAGGAAGAATATGTACCTTTTTACAATGTTTGTCCTTGTCCAGTCCAAGTTGAGCTCTGATCCCCAAGTTATTTAACAAGTCCTGCAATCCAATCAAAGACAAAGTATGCTTCCTATTCTACTATAATTAGTTTAAAACTAGATCTATCCGTTAAAGACAAGTTCATGTAGGTATACACAATCTTGAAGGAAACAGGCCAAGCACATGTATTAATGAGAACTCGATAGAAATACTTACATACCTTTGATGAAGATGAAACAACCTCTTCCAACTCTCCTTGTCCAACCCCTTGCTCAAATGATCCTCAAACAAAATGACTATGCTTCACTAATTATTTCCCTTATGAGATCATAAGTTTGATGCCTTCAATGTCTCTCCTTCCTTATGAGATCATAAGTTAGGTATTTCTAAATTTCTCCATATCACCATGAGAAGGCCGCCTTATATAAGCTTGGAGAGGCCTAACCACCTTAGAGATTCTTGGGATAGGTTGAGGATCCTTATCCATTATTTGTGGATCTTCCCTAAGATCCAGCCTTGACCTCAGATTCAAATCCAACCAACTCTAGAGATGAGGGGGAATTTTCCCTGATTTTCCTCAACAACCCAAGATTTCCTCAAACAACCTAACGCTCCCTCAGAATGGGGAACATAGTGTTGCAACGGTCCCCCAAAGAAGGGTAGGGAGCGCTGACACTCCCTGACAATGGGTAGGGGGGCGCTGCCCAAAATTTCTTCAAAAAATCCCAGCTCTCCCCCCAAAAGGGTGAACAGAGTGCTGGAACGCTCCCCCAAAAAAGGGTAGGCCCCTGATAGTGAGTAAGGGAGCGCTGGCCTTCAAAAATGACTTTTGAGTGGTTTTTTCCATGGTAAAATCTTTGTACTCTTCATCAGATGATTTCTCCTTCTTAAACCCGTCTTTGAGGGTGTCTTCAAGTGATCCTTGTGATGTTGTTCGAGACACACCATAAGCAAGATGAATCTATGATGTCTGCGACACTTGTGGCCAAAATGTGACACTTGTGACACTTGTAATGATGACAATAGGTCATCATTGAAGTGAGTAATTTTGATGTGTAATAATATACTTGTAAAATATTCTACGGATCCCTAGGATCTACTATTTTTCTTCATTTTTGTGCACGGGAGGGATGTTTTCATCTGCATTTCTTCAACATTTGATGACTCAAATTCAACATGGAAGGGAGTATCCCTTGTATTGGATCCCCATTGTGCTTATATGATCATTAATTCACAACTCCCTAAATTATCCCCCTCCACCTTGGTTCTCCAATGTTGTTTAGGGTCTTGTATTTCATAGGGATAATGTTGAACACCCTCTAGCTCCTTCTTTCCTTTCTACTTGTGTCCCAAATTCATGTCTAGATTTTCTGTTAATGCACTAATTTTGAGGGTCAATTGGGAACTTGTATATTTCTCTACATTGTACATCTCATTAAATACCTTCCTTGCTTTTCCATTCCTCTATAGTATTACTCTCAAAGAGGGTACACATTTCTTCCTTTTAGTGACTCTACTAGGACTAGTTTTATCCATGGCATCTTTTTGAGATCTTATGATTTTCTGTTTCACATAATAAAAGGGGTCGAGCATGAGGTTCATATCATCCATAATAGTTTTTGTTTCTTATTTTTCTTTTCCTTTTCTCTAACCTCTTTGGGCATGCATTTTATGCATGTTTTATATGTAGTAGGTGTTGAAATTTTGGTATGCTTGTTTAACCATAGACAATGTCACAACATTGTCACCCAACCATAGGAATTCACATATTTCACCCTCGAGCACACTAACCGTTACTTAGAATAATTTTGGAAAGCCTACTCTAGAACCAACAGATAAACCCTAGCACTAACTGCAACAAAAACTCAAGACAAGTAGAGTGCTCCTTCTCCAAGCGTAGAGCACAAGAGAGGGAGTATCGATATCCATAGAACAAGTGCCATACACAACTGAAGAAACTGCAACTGCACTACTCTCTCAAACTTGTGCCATACTTAGCAAGAATATCGCCAAAAGTATCACCAAGAATGTCACCAAGAGAATTACCAAGAATTTCACCAAGAGAATCATCAAGAGAGAGACCAAGACCAAGAGATGACCATGCGTCCTTATTCCTCCTTGCAACTAAAATTTCAACTCTCCACAAGACTTGCACACTAACATGTTATTCAAATGAGCTAAAACATCCTCTATTTATATTAATCTGTCCAGTGGCTTTTCTGGCTAGGCCGAACTGACTTTTTGGTAATTATATTTATGTTTAACTTTTTTCTGTGGATTTGACTTGTATTTATGGAAGATAATATTCTAATATTACTTATTTTGCTATGCTGACTTGTCTTCTAGGGTTTCCAGACATCTATTTAATGGTTCAATTGCTTCCATAATATTCTATTCTAAGTCATAAGTTACACGTGGAGGTTAATACCTCCTGCAACTACCAAAACATCAACACTCCCTCTTAGCTAGGGAGGCATTACCTAAGATGTTCTTCATGTAGTGGTCTCAAACACATCCATCCATATCACATGGCATGGCAATGAATCACATGGTCTTGTATACCAGTCTACAGGTAGCATCACCATAGCCACACATGCTATCATACGATCAAACATATCATGTAACAAGTATCAACATCATAGCCGCACATTAGCCATCTAGCTAGAAAACACCTCCAACACTACTGGTTGTCCCTCCAGCTAGTAACCTTTGATGCTATTGATTGTTACTCTAACTAGGAATCATTTTCGATACTACAGGTCAACATCTAGTTCATACAATACTAGTTACTCGTCATCTCACACATAATATGACTCAAAAATTTAACACTCCCTCTTAACGAGGAAGATATTTCTCTTGGAATGAGCATCATCACTGCTTCTGTGCTTTTGCACACCTCAACCATTGTGTTGTTGAATTTAAAAAATCCATACATCATAAGAAGTTCTTCACTTTCACTAGAGTAATGTACTAGCCTATGTTGGAGTAGCATACCAACCTGCATTGGGGTAGCATACCAACATGCGTTGGAGTAGCATACCAACCTACGCTGGAGTAGCATACCATACTTCATTGGAGTAACATACCAACCCACGCCGAGTTAACATACCAACATACATTGGAGTAACATACCAACCTGCCCTGGGGTAGCGTACCATCTTGCATTGGAGTAACATACCAACCTGCGTTGGGGTAGCATACCAACCTATGTTGGAGTAGCATACCAACCTGTGCTGGGGTAGCTCCCATCACTGGGGATCACATCACTTCCCGCTACTGGGGAAAACATCACTCCCTCTACCGGGGAACACATCACTTCCCGCTACTGAGGAACACATCACTCCTTCTACTGGGGAACACATCACTTCTCTCTACTGGGGAACACATCACTTCCTCTATCATGGAACATCTTCTGGATCACACCAAGATTTTCCTTGACATAGGCTTGGTCAACATATTTTCTACCTGTTCATCGGTAGCAATATACTGGAGCAAGTGTCTCGTCATAGTCTTCTCCCTCTTGCTAGGAGAATCCTCTGGACATAAATAAGGTTTTGTACATCTCTAGGCTATTTATCTGCAATATTCTTGATCTTGTAGATCAACTTGGAAGTCACTACTAACTTCCCTTCTGGTCTCAGAACCAAGGAAAAGATACATATCCCGGTCCTTCTAACTGGATTCCTCCTTGGTCACTATAGAAAATTCTACTGAATCAAGGGGATCTTCCCATTATATCTCATATCTCCTTGAAGCCTCTGAAGCTTTTATCTAGCTTTCTCAACCTATGGCATCTGTCTGTCATTTCCGGAAGATATCTCTCTCTTCCATTTGAATCTAAAAGTCTTTGAGTTTTCATTTTCCCTCTGAAGCTTAACTCCCTCTGAGTCTGTATAATCTTTGGAGCCATCTACTCCCATGATATGGTTCATCAATGTTGCATCTTACAAATTTTCATGGGACCACACTTGTCTCTTCTTGGTTACTGCAACGATTCTAGGTAGGCCCTTCTGGCTCTACTAACTCTTCCTGATCTAAGGAGTGATCAACTGCAATAGAGGGAATTGTTTGGTTATCCTTGGAGCCTTCTTCTCCTTGCAATCAATCTCCATATAAGATACTCAATATCGCACAAAAGTACCCTTCTCCATCTTCTTCTTCTTCGATACATGAATGTATACGGTCGTGTATACAACTTCTTATCTGGATAGTCTGCTCCATGTCTCAAACTAGAGACCATCTAATATGTTGCCTCCTACAATCGTCACTATATCTCCCCTCAAATGTATCACCTGTGACCTTCCCGGAACAAGGACAACAAAAGGAAAAACAATAGATAAGAATAACACTCTTATAAAAAAACAAGAACAAGAACAATAATCACAATAACTCCTTCTCAGAGCTATTGCTTGTGACCTTCCTGGAACAAGAGCCAAAATACAAATACAATAATAAGAAATAGGAACAACACTCTTCTAGTGTTGTGATCAATCATTCCTCCATGGTAATCTCCATGGAATTTATAAAATAACCTGCCTGAGACAAGAGCAACAAGAGAAAAAATTATAATAGCATTTTCATAAGAACATATCTATGTTAACAAGAATAAAAGACAATCTCATGGTAATCATCATATTATTACCAAGGTGACCTGCCTGGAAGAAAAACAAGAAGTATCTCCTAGAGGAGATGTTAGTTCATCTTGTGACCAAGTACAATAAGCATTTATATCAACAATACTCACATGCTACCAAGTATTCATTGTATCTAGCAGTAATAGAACCATTCAAGGATTGCTATCACAACTAGTAATGTAGCAATTATTAAACTTGATATGTGCAAATTGGAAACTTATTAATTTAATCAATCAAACATGTAACCTGGAGTCTTATCTTCAAGAACGAGTGTTGTGATTTTCTTCTGAGTCTCCTTCACTCAAGATGACAAGTATTATCTTCAACATGTCCCTTGTACTTAAGACAATATGCTTTCTTGACATAAATATGAGTTAGAGAATATAATGCAAATAAACTCTAAAATATCAACCTTAATCAATATAATAATTTCACTAGATTCAACTTATAACTTTAACTTTGAACAAAGGTTACTATGATAATCATAACTTCGATTAATCAAAATACTACTAGATGTTCAGAAGATTACAATAATTCCATAACAACTAGAGGCATGTGAAAACAATTAAACCTAGAGTGCGTTGTTCCTATGAATGTGTTGGGTCTGATATCCCTCTCGATATACGATTGTAAGAAATCCCTTCTCCTATAATCACACTCAAAATAGTGATACAATTTAAATATATATAAGTACATACCTTCGGCAACATCGACAGGGAGTGGCACCATCCAAAAACAACGACAAGCAATGATGCACCTTAAAACTTCAAAGGTGCTCCAACTTGTAATCTAAAGGTAGCTGGAGATGTGCTAGGGTAAGGCACACTAGGAAAACCAAAAATTAGTCCCAACACTTCACAAAAAATTTTCACTGCAACTGGTGCTGTAACTGGCACAAAGCAACTTGCATGAAGGAACTAGCACTGCAATTGTAACTGGCATTGCAAACATAGGGTTTTATGAGGAGACCTTAATTTCTCAACTTCAAAAATTTGCAGATTTGATCCAAGGAATAGATGTGACCTACTTAGGTGACCTTCTTAATGAGTTTAGTAAGTTCTCAATGATATTGACAATGGGGGAAACTGAGGATATTCCTTCCAACGGTTAGACTGTTACGAAGGAAACCAGCTCTGAAACCATGTTGAAATTTTGGTATGCTCGTTTAACCATAGACAATGTCACATCATTTTCACCCAACCATAGGCATTCACATATGCCACCCCTGAGCACACTAACCTTTACTTAGAATAATATCGGCAAGCCTACTCCAGAACCAATAGATAAACCCTAGCTGCTAAATGCAACAACAACTCAATACAAGTAGAGATCTCCTTCTCCAAGGGTAGTGCACAAGAGAGAGAGTCTCCATATCCTCATAACAAGTACCATACACAACTATAGTAGTTTCAGCTACACTACTCTCTCAAACTTGCGCCGTACTTAGCAAGAATATCACCAAGAGTATCACCAAGAATGTCACCAAGAGAATTAACAAGGATGTCACCAAGAGAATCATCAAGAGAGAGACCAAGACCAAGAGATGACCATGCACGCTTATTCCTCCTTGCAACTGCAACTGCAACTCTCCACAAGACTTGCGCACTAACTAGTTATTCAAATGAGCTAAAACGTCCTCTATTTATATTAATTTGCCCACTGACTTTTCTAGCTGGGCCGACTTGACTTTCTGGTAATTATATTTCCATTTAACTTTTTCCTATGGAGCCAACTTGTATTTATGGAAGACAATATTCTAATATTATTTATTCTGTTAGGTCGACTTGTCTTCTAGGGTTTCCACACATCTATTTAATGGTTCACTTGCTTCCATAATATTCTATTCTAAGTCATAAGTTACACGTGGAGGTTAATACCTCCCGCAACTACCAAAACATCAACATTAGGTCTTTTACTAACTACATCTAAATGGAATGATAACACAATCAATAATTTTCCTAAGTTCCAATCCTCTTGCTTCTATGTTGATTGCATCAAGAACTCAAACAATCCCCTATGTCCATTTCTACACATATCTTGGCCATGGAGGTAGTTTACATTCTTCTAGTCTTTTCATCAACGATAATGAACCTCAACAATATATTTTTGATTACTTTGAAGGCATCTTCATACAAGAGCTCCATTGGTAGATGGGGTAATTTAATGCATACAATATCCATGCTAATTTTGTCCCTTAGATCACCGAACTTGGGTTCCCAATAGTTCAAGCTGAGAATCAAGTTCTCTCAAAACAATATTCCTTTATCTATATCATCCCTATGATCTCTCGATATGAACAAGATAGTGATGTATTATTTATATACCACAATATTCTAGGTTTTATCAATCCATTGTTTTAATATCTTCTCCCCTATTTTCTTCATAAAGAAGTGCTTAACCAATGTTGATTCTGCATATTGAAGGGTTTTTCCTTGAATTGATTTTTATTGTATCACAATATTCATTCTCTCCCTCTTGAGTTTAATAACCCTTGCCTACTTTCTTCTCCTACTATATTTTACTCTTCGTTCGAAACAAATTTCCTCATTATCTCAATAACTTTCCCTATCTTCACTATGAGCGACCCTTATACTTCTGGGGACTCCATTTCAAGAGTGATGTATGTTTTAATTGGGGTACACACGATACTCATTCAAAATGTTAGGTACTAGGGTCAACTTCAACTATGAAGGAACAATAAATGCAGAGATCCAAGTCAGAGGACTTACTTGATAGAAATAAATGGTCCTGCAAAGCTTCAATATCTAGTATGGTATCGTGTATGGAGGATGGATCTTTCAATAACAAACTACTCTAGCCTCCACATATGATGGTTTCTTGCATTTCCTATAGGTGATTAAGGTATAACATATTCATCAAATTTGACCTCTTTTCCTCATGATTTCCTTGTTCCGGTTTTCCAACAATCACTAAGCATCCCAACATTTCATGATCCCATCCATTCATGTAATTTTGAGGATGCATTAAACTATTCATCCTCATGATCACATTGGTGTCTTGAAGAAAATGGCTTGGAATTTGAGTTGCATGCCCAAATCTTTAATTGTCACATCATTTAGATTCACATTTCAAATATTGAACTTACATCTAGGGTTTGACCAAGGCTTTCCATGTTCTTGGTGATAGTAGACCTTCTTAAAAGACAAATTTTTCCCTAGTTTTTTAAAATTTTGATTGTTTGTCTTGAATTGAAAAATGAAATAATGTGAAATATCTACACTAGTCTATATCTTTCACTCAATTTATTTAGTTGGATTACATGACTATGCTCTCTAATCGAAATCCAGATTCTAGAATATGAACAATAGTCTGGGCTCCAAAACCACTACATGAAAATTCAAAGGGATTTTTCATCTAAAAAAGATTTGCTTTCTTTTTCCATGTTTGCTTGGATTGATTGTTAAGCAATTCTCCCATGTGTTGTCATTTTTACAAAAATAACCCTTGTTTGCATGGATGTTAAATCTTAATTTTGGTGGCATGTATGAAAATTACACATTCAACCAATTCCCCCTACACCCCATTGTTAAAAGTTGAACTATAAATTGTGCGAGGGACCCACATATTTTCATCTTTGATCTCCTCTAGTGTGTAATGTTCATTTACCTTGTTTGTTTTTTCCACCCTCACCCAACTAGATTCCAGTTTTACCATGAAATAATTTATCCTTAGTATTCAAAATGCCTACAACTTACAAGAGGGAAATCCCCATTGACACCAAAAAATATGGAGCCAAAATATATTTAGACCCAACATTTGTTTCATAGCTCAAGATAACCCATTTTAGTGTAGCTTTTAGTGTTCGTGATTCTTGTCAGAATAGTTTGATTAGCAAATTGCTCCCTCAACTTTGAAAGGATTAAATTGTTTGAGTGTCATAATTTAGAGATTAGTTTCCATGAAATGTTCTGTAGTGATTTGGTTAGATTTCTTTCCCTTTTCATGTCCAAATTAATGAGTGAACACTTCCAATGCAAAGTTTAGTCTATTACTCCATGATTCAAATTTTAAACAAAATAGAGTCCATTCTATCCAGTTTTGATATCACCCACTTCATCTATCTTATTTAGTTAATGAGAAGAGAAATAACTATGGTTTATTTGTCTAGAATAAAAAATTCCAACTTTTGTGGACTTTGGTGAAAAAGTCATTTTATAGTATTTAAGATGAGATGAAGTTCATAGGAATTGAACATGTGCCTCCAAGTTCAAAATGCTTACATTACCTTACTTAATCAAAATTCACTCATGTTGATATGATATTTGAGTTGCTATAATTTTTGAAGAACAAAAATTAATTTGAGGCAATAGATGCCAAAAATTGGGACCATGGGATTTGAATCTTGATCTCCATTGGTTTATTTGTTCCTAGGTCTTCTAATCCTCCTAAAAACGGTCTCACCCATTTTTCTGCCATGATAACTTCTCTCTCTTTTGGAGGCCTATGATTATTTTACATTACCAAGCTAGGTTGGTACTCACCTTGACCTTGAGGCTATGATGTTAGAGC
>SNQJ01S0005483.1:113816-125302 GCA_010110895.2 Picea sitchensis | reverse complement strand
CCATGCGTGAATGCAAGGTAGAGATATTTGACCAAAGAAAATCTATTTTCAACCCAATTACAATTTTTTTACCAATAGACTGAATTCACATTATTAATACTGGAGGATTATGACATGATTTTTTTTTCTTGGGTCACACATCTAATCCAAGTTAATCCAACCCATCAAGGCCAATCCAAGGTGGGTTGGGGGTTAATATTCCATGTACTTGAGTTACATACACAAACACACACCCCATCATGAATTATAGGTCATGAATATGTTCAAGTGGTAATATTGGTGATGAGATGTCATTTCCTCCTCCCAATCTCGTTGAGACAAGGGTGGACAATGAACTGATGATGTTCATGAGACCTCTTGATGTATTCTGATTATATATATTCTCAAACTGTTATGAATAGATTTGAGAAGGAATATTCATCATGGGATTTCCCCCAATGACCATCGATTTTCTCCTCCAAAGCCCAATTGAGATAAGAGAATTGAGATAAGGGAGCTTGATGATATGGTGAACATGGCCTAATATCATTTACTCTTTCCTCCTTGTTTATTGGAATTCATTCCATTACCCAATTCTTCTTGAGAAACAACACATACATCTATCTATCAAAAGATAAAGAGTACAATATTACACACATTTATTCTCCTTGTAAATAAATTTAAAATAACAATAATATAACATTTAGATATATCTTCTTTTACTATTATACTACTATGCTTGTTTATTATGAGTATCTTATGAATCAAATGGAAGATACTTCATCATGGCAAAATGCATCATACCAATGGACAACCAAGAGAAAAATACATTTCTTTGACTTTCACCAACATTTTATTATGAATATCTTATGAATCAAATGGAAGACACTTCATCATGGCAAAATGCATCATACCAATGAACAATGAAGAGAAAAATACATTTCTTTGACTTTCACCAACATTTTAATTCATCTCTTACAAACATAAGAAATCATCACAACTAACCTATATTGCAAAATGGTTCAACTGTAGGAAATTTTCATTTCTTTAAGTGCTTGAACACTCATGATAGCCACAACAAACATGTAATTAAACAAATTTTATTATTTCATGATTAATGCTGTAAGAAATCATCACAACTAACCTATATTGCAAGATGGTTCAACTATAGGAAATTTTCATTTCTTTTAAGTGCTTGAACACTCATAATAGCCACAACAAGCATGCAATTAAACACATTTTATTATTTCATGATTAATGCTGTGAGAAATCATCACAACTAACCTATATTGCAAGATAGTTCAACTGTAGGAAATTTTCATTTCTTTAAGTGCTTGAACACTCATGATAGCCACAACAAGCATGCAATTAAACAAATTTTATTATTTCATGATTAATACTGATATTATTGGAGGGAGGATGCTTACTTATGCCCCTCCCCTCCCCATGCATTGGATATGAGGTGGTTTTCACGAGGGCAGCCGCCTCTTATGACAATTGTGACTTCGAGCAACTATTGGAGATAGGTGACCCAACACCGTACGAGCCCTCAATAAGAGTTTCACAAGAGTTTCACATGGGGAGTAGGATGGATGACCTCCCTCTCATGTTTCTTCTATTCTCACTTAGAATATAGGTTGAGGAGTAATGTAAACTAAAGTTTTCATATGTCCCATGTGCATATAATATGTGAACACACATAACCTTATATTATATAAAAATTTTGCTATGAATAATATTTTCACGGAGAGTTTGATATTTTTATATTATATAGGAGAGTAATAACTTTGATCTTAACTAAGATTTTATAATCTTAGTTATTTATATTACATAAAGGGGAGGGAGTTTTTGTTTCTAAATAAAATACATATATATTATTTATATATGGTTTGATGGGGTGGTAGGTGCGGGTGAGATTTTCTTAGATCTAAATACACTGCTTCATTATGCCTGGGCTTGGGGACAATGACAAACAACATAACATAAACATATACCCTTTATGAAGATTTTAAATCAGTAAGAGATCGACATATCTCTCAACACTCAGTTTTTGGTGACTCAATATTAATAATCAAAGCTATCATCAACAAACATTACATGAAAAACAATCTTTTGAAAAACAATCTTTTAAGTGGAATCCTCCAAAGAATCACCACCTTAACTCGAGAATTCAATAAAATAAACCTCTATCATGTTAAAAGGAACCTAAACCCCCATGGTGACCTTATGGAAAAGGAAAGGTCAAGAATGATCCAAGAGAAAATCAAATTAAATAATGAGAGGGGGTATTCCCCATCCCCTAACCCTCAACTATGAGACGACGTTCAACTAGTTGTAGTGCACTTGTACCTTAGGTCACCCTCAAATGTGCGAAGGGTGACTATGTAATTGCAAGGATCAATGCGTCTTGTGTGAAGTCTTCTCAGAGCTCGCATGTTTCAACTTCCTTATGCAACATTCCCAATCACTATATGACAAACCTAATCGCTCTCTCAAGTCCCGTGAGACAGCTCAGACAGTAAGCTTACCTTTCTCCAAGAGATGGGAGGAGGTCTTGTGGTCGAACCCTGCTGAGTCTCTGGGATGGATATTGTAATGCTGCTCTGTAAACACTTTATACACTGATGAATATAAACGAGAAACTTTCCCGTGGAAAAAAAAAACCTAATCGCTCTCTTAGTGCTGAATCCCTCTGGTTCACCAAGACTAGTCTTGTCAGGATTTCTGAGCGCTGGTTCTGGTTTATACTCTTGTCTCTGCCTGTGCATCTTTCTTCTAGCCAATGATGCGAGGGAAATAAATTGGGATCTCCAGCCAAGGCCTTTGTTCAACGCTCCCATCTGGCTCCTCCAGTAGAATATCAGGTCTCTTTTTGCTTTTCTCTTAATGTATAGTCATTTTGATGCTGGTAGTATAGTTCTCTACACACGATGCTGTCCCTGTTCGGTTTTCACAATCACTTGGAGTAGTTTCAGGGTTAATTCTCATGTCCTTTCTATGGAACCCTCGACGAGTGACCACTGGAAAATTAAATTCGTCAGAATCAGGAAGAGGATGGTGAAGAAAACAATGTTGTTCTCCAACAACAACAACTAATGGAAAAAAATTGAGAGCTGGAAGGAATAATGGCTGGTATTTCCAACCGAATAGAAGAAAGGTTCAATCATTTTTAGGCTAGTCTCTCTGCATTAGCACGTAGAATGGACGAAATGAAGAAAACCTTCCTTCACCAACGAGACCCTGGCCCTGTTCAACGCTTAGCCTTTGACTTTGTAAATCTTGGAAGACCTATTCCAAATGATGATGATGTTGCTGAAAACAACACTGGGAACTCCAACAGAGGAATGACACCAATGGATATTGAAGAAGAACCTCTCAATCTCTAAAGTTCCCACAAAGGAATGACACCAATGGATATTGAAGAAGAACCTCTGAATCTCTCTCATAAAGTTCCCACAAAGGAACGACACCAATGGATATTGAAGAAGAACCTCTCAATCTCTCTCAGAACTCTGAAATTCAGGATTCTGCATCAAATGTCTGAATGTTTTTCAAAATTTGGTAGGGCCTTGGAAACCTTGGAAATTTTTGTAAAAACATTTTCAGTTCTAAAATTTTCAAAAATAGCCCAGCAAGAATGCCAAGTTATGTAATTACTGTGAAAATTATATTTGCAGAAAACAAATGAATAAATGCCCCCTATGTAAGCTTTATGCTGCTTCTGCATAACCCCTTTAATATATATCATGGAGGAGTTCATTTGTATTTAGCCCTAGGGGCTTATCACTTGATCTTAAGGAAGAAGAAATTGTTCAAATTTCCTTGATGTGGTTTAGAATGATTGTTGATTTCAGTAAGTGTAATCCATGGTTAGAATTTTCACCTTTTCTTAGCAATATGTTAAATATTTTTTAGCACTATATAAGGCTTCTACATCTAATTTGTCGGAATAATTATTCAAGAGTATGCTAAAGTTAGAAAAAATAACAAGGCAACCCCTTTGACTTGGATGTGGATGGTTTACATTGGTGATTGTTTTTTATGCTTATTTTTTCCTTTCAATCAGGTTATGCTTGGCAATTTCATAGCTTGTTACATGATCGATATCCAACTTCCTTTGTAAGTTATTTCTCACGATTTTGGATATAAGTTATTGACCATTTATATTTAGGTGGTTTACAAGAAAATTTTAGGCTAGTAAATTATATTTTCTTAATAAATTTAAAGGGTGAAAAGCCAAAGCCAAGATCCTAAGACTTTACTTATTCAGATTTCTTAATCGAATGGATTAAATATTTTAAATTTGTTTATAATTCATTGTTCTCTTATAACTTTTGACATATTTTATGTTTCATTTTACTTTCGAGAATGATCTCATTTGGCGATTGAATTTTCCATTAACTAGAGAAATTCCATGCTCTTCACTCCAAGTTTTCTAAGATTTGATTTTGGGGAGGTGTAATTGTATAAAATTCAAAAAATTAAATTTAGATCTAGACAATTCTAGTAAATTTTGGCCAATGCACTAGCTCCAAGATTTATGTAAGATCTTTATAAGATAACTATTTCTCACCTAAAGTGTTTAAATATGTTTAAATTATTTTTGTTTTCTTGTATTTTCGTTTGCTTGTTTCATTGGTTGGATTTCATTTCTTGTGCCGTTTTTTTTTCCCACAATGAAAACATCACATGAAAACCAAATGGATGTTTCCCCACATTCATAGATGACATCTCCATTAAACCCCTAAGTGTAGACTAGTGTACCTAACCTAGGGGGATTCAAATTGGGCACATGTCGACATGAAACTAGCCTAATTCCCATAACATTTGTGACAACCTGTTGAGATAACCCCTTGGGCTACACGTTTTTCTTTTATTATTTACTTTGCTTTATTTCATATACAACTCACATTTTGGTCATTTTCTTTGCTCCTCTTGTTTATTTTATAGGTTGCTTTGTAGTTTGGAAAATTCAACTTGACTTCGTTATAAATTTGCAAAAATACAAAAACAACACTTTTCTTTTTATCCCCCATTCTTTACTTAGCATAAATTTTGCACACGCTTTTCATTTTGGTTTGTCAATTATGTGCTTAGTTTAGTTTTCTTTAATTTCTAGCTTAGATTTCTCTTCAATTTTTTCTGTTTAGTTATTTCATTTTAACAAGTAGAGTACTAAATGTTGATCTATAAAACTTTAGTAAGAATACCCCTCTTTTGATAGATTGGTGGGGTATTTAGCAATACTTACAATATAGTTCAAGAATTACTAGTACAAATAATACTTATGAAAAACCTCAATCCTCTTTACAACTCATGTGGGTTGAGGATTTGCGGTCTACCCTTTTTTGGTGCAACCACTTCTAATGATCTTTTGCATTTTAGGTTCTCCTACACCTTATAATCAACTTTGGGATCCAATATTACCACAAAGAGTTTAGTTAAGGAGACACTTCACTCTTCTAGTGAGTAGTTAGGTCTTGTTTCCCTCATTCCCCTTTTGTGAAAAAATTGGCAATAAAAATATCCTTTCCACTTGAGAAGCCTTTGTGATCTAAACTAGGATCTAAACTCTTTCCCATAATTGCTTCCATAAAACTTGGTTTCTTATAGAAGAACTATCATTATTTTTTTAATTTAATCAACACATTAATACTGATTTTCTTTTCTTTGCCTCCTAGACCGCTACAATTTCAAGATAGAATTTTCATATCAACTTAGATTTTGAACTAAAACTATAGGCATGAGTCCTGGTTGATTGAGTATCATCAATCTCCTATAGTGATATAATTTCTCCTTCCTCACACTCCTCTTCATTTTTTGTTATAGCAATATAATTTCTCCTTCCTCACACTCCTCTTCATTTTTTGTTATAGTAATATAATTTCTCCTTCCTCACACTCCTCTTCATTTTTTTTTTGTTGATGTTGATCTTTGTTTGAAACTTGTCCTTTTAAAGGATCCTCGATTGGGTTATCTTCCTTACCCAAGATGCCAAACCTATTTAGATTGGGTGTTGTTGTGTTTCATAATTTTTCTTACCTTGCATAATTGATTGATTTTGTTTTCCTTCATTACTTGAGGCTACATGAATATTGCATTCTTCTACCTTCTCTTATTCCTTCAATGCATGTACTAGTTTCTTTGAACAATCCTTAGCAAAGTGCATATATTTGTTGCACTAGTTGCATTTAAATGGGACTCATTCATAGTCTAAAGTTTAGAAACAAACCCCATAATACACTCAAAGTTTGATAACACTATAAGGCCTTTTTGTAAGTCTACTTCCACACAAATTATTACCTAGGAGCAAATACTTCCATTAGAGTCTACATGGTCAATATCTTGCTCCAACATATTCTTTATTGCTTCTAGGGTTTTGTTGTCCTTTTATAATAGGGGAAGAAAGGGGAGCATGAAATGTACAAAGACAAAAAAATTGGTTTCTTCCTCTGGATCAAAGTCTAATAACCATCTATTGAGGTACACGTCACATGGTTTCATAAAACCATGGGCACCCATGAAAAAAATCTCTATCTTGTTTAAGCTCAAAATGAAAGCACAAAAATCCTCACCACATAAATAAAAACACATCTCCATTTTAGATGAGGGATTCAAAATTTCTGCACCCATCCTTCAATAGTTCTTGGAGATGGCCAAGCTCTAGTGAACTCTTCCACCAACATTTTTTTTTTGGATAAAGGGGCCTTTAGATTTGAAACATTTTCCAACTACTTCATGAGTTTGTTTGCTTGATTATAACTTTATGTATAGGTTATTTAGTTGTCACATTTGCTAAAAACAAAAAAAAAGATGAAGCTACCTTATATTTTGAGATATGGTCCAAGGGTCCAATGGAGGAGGGGGAGTCACCTCCCCTAGGGGAATCCATAATGAAAGGAAAATCACCAAAGAGAAACCATAAGATGAAACTCTAGTAGAGCTATTACCATGAGATAATCTATATTAGACTTAAGTTCATTGACACAATTACTCCTTGAACCTCAATAATGTTTATGAATTCCTTTTCAAGTTTAGCTTCTTTGTATTTGTTAATTCCAAGCTTGAACTTGGGTGTTAGTTTCTACTAGTTCACATTTATATTGTTCTTGATATTAAAAAAGTTATGAAATAATTCCTATTGCAACAATAACGATATAAAATCCAGTTAGTCATAACTTAAGTTCTAGTCATAACTTAAGATGAACTTGTAATTTTGCCTTTTAAGAAGGTAGCCTAATATGAGGTAGTAAAATGAGATCACAACCAATAAAATCACCAAAGCAAAAATCCCAGGGAGGGCTTGCATAGAGGACTGCAAAACAGAAACAAAGTAAATAATTCCATTAAAATGTTATGGATTCATAAGCATAGCTAACAATCACATGATGATATAATTTAATCACTTTGTAAGAAAATTTATAAAAAGGTGAACTAAAATCATAAAACGAGAGGGAATACCTAGAATAGATGTAACCAAACTCATGAACTGAGAAATAAAAATTGAACCATAATCATAAAATATACAATAACTAGAATGATAAGAAGCCATTTTCAATAAAATTTTAACAACCTCATTAATATCTAGGGAAGGAATGCCTTTGGATTCTACTTATCGAGTCAAGTAATCAATCGGGGCATTAATAGAAAAGTTGCCTAAAGTGAAAATAGGAACTGGACCAACACATTGTTAGCTCAAAACAAAAGGAGAAAAATTATGATTGGTTAATTAGTGAAACTTTATGATACATTGTTAGCTCAAAACAAAAGGAGAGAAAAATTATGATGGGTTAATTAGTGAAACTTTAAGTATAAATATCTAAAGAAAGACATAATATTAGTGAAGTTTACACCATTAAAAATTCTCTCAAAGTTTGGACACATTGACACATGTTTAACAAAGGCACATGCTATAAAGGGAACATGAAATGAAATGCATTACTCATTTGAAAAGTGTTGGAAGCAATCAAAGTTAAGGAACTATAAAATGTAAAGTCTCCCAACATTATATTTATAGATGTAGCAACAACAATTATCTCTAAAATAAAATTTAAGGATTCTTTTAAAAAGTCACAAATAATGTATATTATTATATCATTTTTATATATTGTTTAAATCTATTTTATAAAGGTTAAAAATTTGAATATTTTTCAAAATCATAATTGTATAATTTTATTTTTCTTTTAAAATTTCTAAAATTTCTCTCCTTTCAGGATGTTGTATTTCCCTTCTTCTATATTTTTTCAAATAATATTTTTTAACTATATTATGTCAAAAATATATAAAAATTGGTAAATGTAGTTTTTAAACCAATTTAACAAAAAAATATACAAATTTGTAAATGTAATTTTTTTAAAGATACATTTTCAAATGTTAATTGTGATCTGATTTTTCAAACATGCCTCGTACCAATCCTATTCAAAATATAATAAATTTTAGAATGTTTACCTTTAATATTGACCTTCATATGTAGTGTCAAGGGTCAATTTATATATATATATATATATATATATATATATATATATATATATATATATACACTTCAAATAATTTTATTTTTATTAATATAACAAAATACACATAGTCCAGGATGTCCATAACATTCCTATATCCTAATATAACAAAAATACATAGTCGGATGTCCATAACATTCCTATATCCAATCCATTATCACAAAAAATAAAGTTTGTTTTTGTTCAATTACATTTGTAGCCTCTTCAAAAAAACAAAAATCATCCATAGTACAATAACCATTTATCCAGTAAACTGTGAAATACCGTCACTATACAAAATCTGAGATAAAACACTAAAAAACTAAAGTTTAGGTCCATGGTTCATGATTATATTCTGTAGTGTGTCCATTATGTATTACTAAAATAATCCAGGTTCCTCAGTCCAACCTAACACAAGATTTTGAGATCCCATCCGCAACACTATTCTTGTCCCTGCAAATATGAGACATAGATGCATATGAGAAAGATGCAAGTAGATTGAGAACTTCATCATACAAGGGTCATAATGTAAAATTCCCAAGGCCAATTTCTTTATGCATCCATTTGATAACTAGCATTGAGATTCCAAAGATTTGTAATTGGGTTACACCAAATTCTTATGCTAGTTTCAAAACTAGCTTTAAAGCCATCATTTCACAAGAATTATTGGTTTCTTGACCAATTCTAGATTTAAAATAAATACTGTAATCTAAAGATAGGTATAGTATGCCTCATGAACTTCCCTTGGAGGGGTTCCCCTATAAAGCACCATCGAAAAAATCACACGGAATATTTTTATTTATTTCCACTTCATCTTGCCTATGAGGGATATATTTTTCCTACACATGTGGATATCCATTTAAAATATTTATGGCATGAACAACACATTTGAGAGGAAGTCTCTGTTTGTCTTCAAACAAATTTATATTTTTGGCAAGCCATACTCCCTAGACTATGTTGAGAGGTAGTGCTCTAATCTTGGAAGTCTCCTTTCTGTTGCACCATGCTCTGAAGGTCTCTTTGAGACTTCTCCCTTCCCAAAATTTCCCAATCCCTATTAAACTTTCCACCTCTTTCCATACCTCCTTGGAGTATAAACATTCCAACATGAGGTGAACAATAGTTTCTTCTACTTGATAAATTTGACAACACCATCTTGGCCCTACAAAATTCCTCTTTTGAAGAACATCCCATGTGGACACTGTTATCGCTCAGTTTGTAGTTTTAGGTTATAGACTAGAGGATAAGGGTCAAATTGGCGTAACATGGACCTACCCCACCCAATGTCACCACAATGGGGAGGTCCTTTCTATTTAGGGTGGCTAAGCCCAAGGGAGACATCCCTGGAAATTTGGGGTTTGAAAGGAAAAGGCTCAAAGGGTTAAGGCAGGTTTCCCCTTCACGGATTACTACCCAGAAGATAGTCAAGTAAAGAATAACCATAGAAAAGGCACCTGCTTGCGAGACAAGACAACAATGAAACTAGTACATGCAATAATGGTTAATACTTCATAAATCAATGACTATCAAAATTTAATATATATGAGCATATACAGTAGTAAATATTGATGAAGTCAATGTTTGCAATAATGACAATGGCAATATAATGTTACTTGTCAATAAAAACTAGAATAATATAGCATCTAACGAAAGTGATCAATCCTTGAATTAAATCAATGCATTAAATGTCATTAATTGCTCATATACAATAGATTGCTGCGTCAATATCCTAGGGATGACGTCAGTTTCCTTTAGGGTTAGTATGATTTTGTTTAATAAGCAATATAGCAGACAAAGAAGGTCAACGTTTTGCTAATTAGCCAATGGAAATCATCAATTTATCAATGCCTATCACAAGATGACCAAGCCAACAACATTTTCTATCAACAAAAGCTCAATAAAGGCATAACATCATCATTTATTGCTGAGTTAGAGGGTTTGCTGCGTCAGGTATGACGTTAGCCCTAATTAGTTGCGTTAGGGTTAGTTAGGGTTTCAAAATTTGAAAGTTTGAAAGATGAATTTGCACAACAAGCTCAACGTTGGAAAGAATACCAGTGTCTAAGGGTAAAATGGAGTCAAAAGTAAGGGCAAAAATCTCAGGAGGATCAAAATTTAAAGACTAGAAGGTTAGGTTCTATGGTGTTGCAATGGCAGGGCCCTAGAATCAAAACCCTAAGGGAAGGAGGCTCATTCCAGTGTTGCTTAAGCAAGGCCTCATGCTCCTTCCTCTTTCTCTAAATACTCTTGGAAAAACGGCTAGCTTCAAGGTACAGGTCTAAGGGAGAAAAGTGTTGCAGGAGCAAGGCTCTTCAAACCCTAGAAGGTTAAAACCCTAGGTGTAAAATTAATTAGGCCTAGGATGTCTCCTCTCTTCAACCTACACTTTAATGCTAACTCAGAAAAAGGGAGATAAGTGTAGCAACGACTAGGCTATATATTCCTTTATCAATGGCTAAAACAATTTCTCAAGCATGGGGACATATAACAATGACCTACTAGTGTGCTTGCTACCTAGGGTTTCAAGATTTCAGCAATATAATAGCAATGATATAACAAATGTAAGAAATTAAGCCTACAACCATTCATTTAAGAAGTTTTGCATGAAAAATTCACTTACAAATCATGAAGAATGTTCAATCAAACCCTAGTTGTAAACCTTCCATGAGAGAAACACCATAAATTCCAAGAAGAATCCTCCAATAAGAGTTGCGCCTCACTTCCAAGACCAAATATACCAAGACTAAAGGTTGATCTCCCACAAGAGAGTGAGTTTTTTGTTATCTTTAAAATGAGGAGAAACATCCTCTATTTATACCAATCTATGACCTTTGAATTAAAATTAAGGTCATTAAAACAACCGACAAGGCTGACTATAAAATTTACACTGTTTTTACATTAAATGCTAGAAAAATGTCATAATATGAGCAAAAAGAGGGACGTCAAGCCCTTCTGAGGGAGACGTTGTCCCTTTTTGGGCAAATACATCATCCAGAAACTAAACATTGGCCCTTC
>SNQJ01S0005483.1:80608-92804 GCA_010110895.2 Picea sitchensis | reverse complement strand
GGGATTACTCATGCAAAATACACATAGACAGCAGCATAATCAATGAACATAAGCACATAAACACAGCAATTGATAAAGGAGTTCACCCCTCTCTTGGGCTACATCTCCTGGTCCAGCTTCCAATGGATCATTATTATTAATTGTTCAAAGTGCTCAAAAACATGTCTTACAATGCTCAAACTGACCAACCGAATACTCCAATGGCTTCAGAGCGTCCCAAAACCCCTAGCTGGGCTTTTTCGACACCTCAATCGATCGAAAAACGAAGAAGTTAGGCCTCCTGGAAGTCCCCCCTTCAAGCTTGTTGTCTCTGCATCTACAAATTGCACCCTTGTCAAATGAACCTGGCACACACCCAATATATAGCATAAAAACCCAGCATCGGGTGCAACCGTGCCAACAGTGCAAACTGTAGGACAGTCATGGGCACGCCAGCCCCTAACCGCCTAGCACCTGGACACATGGGTCATATGACCGCGCGTATTGGCAAAAAGGGCTTAAACCGTTACAACTGTTTTAAACCAAAACTTAAGCCCCTTCGCCCTCTGGCTATGGTCATATGTCATAACAAGACCACGAGCTATGTATTATAAACCCCGCGCCAACCATTGGTTGCATGGTATATGGTATGGGCATATGTAACAACACAAATGACCGCAGGTCGGGGCTAAGCCCCGGCCCGACCCCCCGCCAACGATCACATAACTCAGATTCAAATACAATTGAACTCACATATATTACAAGGCACAACATGTGACCCATTGGTCAGTCGGAGTTTGTGAAATCTATATGTCGTGGGGAGGTCCAGGGGTCGAACCCCACGGACTCCAATACATTTTAATAAACAAAACAAGCAACCAATACTGGGGTGCCACGTGGTAGTCCATGATTGGGCCACATGGCACCCAATCACTTGCCCCAAACAGTGCTACATGTCGACTTCCCATTCGACCAACTGTCAACCAACAGATGATTTCCACGTCATCGTACGGTCGTACGGCCCTGCCACATCAGCCTGTACGGACTGTATAGTCAGCATCATTTTTTTTTGCATGTTTGAATTTATGAACAGATTGCAATATCTCTCGCTCCAGACATCCGTTTGATACAAAACGAGTTGCATTGGGTTCGCAACGACGAGGCCTACGCTCTCGTCCGTTTTGAAGTGATTCCGAGCACTTTGAATTTTTGAGCAAAATTTGATCCCCTGATCAACCATAGAATTCAACGCATTGAGCTCGAGGCTAATCAGCATTTTCACTTCTTTCCCATAAACCAATAGATATGGAGACATCTCGGTGCTATCCTTCAGAGTCATTATGCTTGCCCATAATGCATTTGTCAGCTTTAGATGCCAATTCCTTTGATTCATCTCAATGGTTTTCTTCAGTATCTGAATAAGTGTTTTGTTTGTGGATTCAGCAAGGCCATTACCTTGTGGATAACAATTCTATGATTGACCCATGATGATTCCATATTCTCCGCAAAACTTCATAAACTTCGACAGGATGAAAATCGAACCAATGTCTGTGATAAATTTATCTGAGACACCAAATCTTGACAAAATATTGTCTTTGAGGAATTTGATTAGCTTTTTAGCATGAACCTTCTTTAATGCCACCATTTCCGGCCATTTCATGAAGTAGTATGTAGTCGTGAGAATGTATATATGCCCCTTTCTATACTTTGGATTAATTGGCCTGACAACATCAAGTCCCCATTAGGAGAACGATTGTTCTACAATTATGGGCTACAAAGGCATCGCAGATTTCTTCATTTTTCCTGAAAAACTGTTGGCATGACAAAAACTTCCTTATTGTGGCATACAAGTCTCTGAAAATTGATGGCCAATAGAATCTTTCTCTTATTATCTTGTGGGCGATCGCAGTAGGTGAAAAGTGTCCACGACATATTCCCTCATGGAATTCTCTTATTAGTTCTTGGGCTAGATTTTCATCAATGCATCTTAGTAGTATACCATCATAATTTCTCCTCAACAGTATTTCAGCAATCAACACATATTGATTCGCCTTCATCTTCAATGTTCTTCGCTCCTTGGGATTCATAGCGACAGGAAATTGCCCGGACCTTAAGTAGAATATAATATATATGTACCATTATGAATCGGCTAATGGTTCCCCGACTGAAATTGAAATCATTACATCGATTGAATCCTCATTCACGATGAGCTTACATAAACCTTGTCCTTTGATAGCTTTTAAAGGTTTAATCTCGATATCATATTCTTGTATCTTTTCAACCAGCTAGCCCATTTTCCTTCTCTCAATTGTTGATTTAGAAGAATCTTCACTGGTGATGAGGGAACATAAGAAATAACATGGGTTCAATATGTGTGTGTGAAAGTGTGCTACTTCTTTTACAAGAGCCAATGCCTGCTTCTCTAGTTCTGAATACCTCAACTCATAGTCATGTAGGGTTTTTCTTGTGAAACTTACTGGGAGTTCTTCTCCTTTGATATTCTTTTGAGTAAGAACGGATTCAACAACTGTCTCTATAGAAAATGAATAGATGATGAAATCTCTTTGAAAGTTTGGACTAATGAGGAAATGAGCAGTGACGATTGCTCCTTTGATATTATTGAACGCTTCTTGAGTATCCATTGTCCATTCGAACCTCTGCTCCTTTTTCAGTAACAAATTTATCGGCTTCACAATACTTGCATAGTTAGGAACAAATCTTTGCACAAAATTGATCTTGCTGAAAAATGATTGGACTCCCTTCTTGGATGTCGGGGGGTTGAGCTCATTTATTGCTTTAATTATTTATGGATCTATGTAAATCCCTTCCTTGCATACAATATGGCCCAACATTTTTCCATGAGTCACAACGAACAAGCATTTCTTTGGATTCAGAGAGACACCATATAATCTACATCTTTCAAAAACCTTTCTCAAATGATGGATGTGATCATCCCTTTTCTTTGAATGCACTGTCAGGTCATCTTGATAGTCTGCCATAAACTTTCCTATCAACCCGTTGAATGCATGATCCATGGCCCTCTGGAATGTGGCTCTAGCGTTTTTCAAACCAAAGGGCATTATAGCATATGTGTATGTCTCCCAAGGTGTGATAAATGTTGTCTTTGCCCTATCTTCCTCAGCCACCAAGACCTAGTTATATCCAGAAAAAACATCCAACATGGACATGCAGGTTGATCCAGTAACTTGTTGGAGAAGGAAATCCATATTAGACAAAGGAAAGTCATCCTTTATGCTTGCTTTGTTAAGGTCTCTGAAGTTGACACACATCCAAATTTCCCCAGTATTTTTTCTTACAATCATGGGATTTGAAAGCCAGTCTGAGTGTCTAATGGCATAAATTATTCCTTCCTTCTTAAGTTTCTCCAATTCAATTTTTATCAGAGGTTTCATCTTGGGATTCATCATCCTTACTTTTTGCTTTAGTGGCTTTGCTCCTTCCTTCAATGGAATGATATGTTGGAATATTGTTTTATCATAAGATTTTAAATCATCATAGGTCCAAACGAACACATCGATGTATTCTTTGAACAAGGAAATGTATTGATCAACTTCATCAGTGGTGAAATCAACTCCCAAGTTGACATATTTCAAGGAACTGTCAGTTCCAATATTGACTTTTCTCGTTTCTTGCACCTTTCGAACTGAAACTTCTTCAAGGAGATTCTTAGCATAATCATCTTTCGTAAAAAGATATTCAGATTGTATACAATCTTTGGGGACAACATATAAGTGATCATCTTCATCATCATCATCCTTTAACAAAAAAAAATCTAGTTTTTAATCGTTCTCAAACACTTGCAAGTACTCAATGTTATCGGGCACGGATGGTCGGAAAGCTCTTTCTACTTGGAAATATGTTTTGCTTTGGATATCGTCTGGGTTTGACAATGAGGCCGCCAAGGCTAGTGAATCTTCCTTGTGATTCTTGTCCCTTGGAATAAAATAAATGTTGAAGGAACTGAAAGATTCCATCAATTCGTTAACTCTTTTGAAATACAACTTAAGTCTTTCGTTTTTTATTTTATACCTATGGGTAACCTGATTGATGACCAACTCCAAGTCACCGGTTACAATTAGATGTTCTATTTTCATTTCTTGTGCAAGGATCATCCCTTGAATCAAAACTTCATACTCTACCTCATTATTACTGCATGAAAAATCCAGTCTAATGGTGTGTGGATGCATAATATTACTTGGACTCATAAGAATGATTCCAGCTGCATTTCCAGAGCTTGAACGGGCTCCATCAAATGACATCCTTCAATACCCTTCAAATGGATATTCTTGATTCTCTGTGTCTTGCAATTGCTCCAGACTTTCATTATGCTCTATGTCTAGGATACCATAGTTTCCAATCCTAGCATCTATATAATCCTCCATCAATTCATTGTCCTTCTTTTTGAAGGAGAAGGGTTTTCTAGGTTGACGAGGCACTTTGATCATTGCTACTTCTTTTCCTGGTAGCATCATACAACTTCCATCATTCATTATATATCATTTGATCATAGATGTCCAGTCTCTTCCCAACACAACTCCATATGCTGGAGGAAGGTCTACCACAATGATATTGAAAATTGTAATGATATGGGGGGCTGCAGTAATCCAAGCATAAAAGTCCTTGATTTCTCCATAAGATGGCACTTTTCTAGAATCAATTGCATATATACTTTCACCGGTTTCATAATAATTGGTGCAACTCATGCCCAATGCCTCCATGACCGCCAGTGGCATGATATTGTTCGTCATGCCAGTGTCAAATAAACAATTATGCAGTGCAACATCATGATTTTCAATAGAAATGTAAAATGGAGGAATTTTACCTCTTGGCTTGGTAGTTGGTTGGATAGGGATTTGTTTTGCACTGGTAACAACAGCTTCTGCTCTTTCAGATGGATCATCCAACAACTTCAAAATGTTTTAACTTTAGTGGGGAATCTTCACCACTTTCGTAAAGGGCAAAGTTATCCTTAATTTACTCAAATCCTCAACAACATTATATGTCATTTGAGTGGAGTTTGACGTCATGTGTTTCCTTTTACTTCCAACGCTATTTGTCACTTTCTAATTTGTTTTTTCCTTTTCTTTTTCTTTTTGGTTCTCTTTATCAAAATCACCTTTATTTTTTTGTCTATTTACAAACCCTCTTCTCTGGGAGACGTTTTCTTGCGAGTTGGGACCGTTGTCTCCCTCTTCAAATATATACATGGATGTCTCACACCCGTCCATCTGCACAGTTTCAGAGCTCTCATCAGGTGAGTAATAATTCTCTTTCTCAATTAATTTCTCGTCATAGACATCATCGAGAACAACCGCATTTGGAGAAGGATGCCTAGAAACCCTTGGTCTTTGCGGATTATCCGTGTTTTCAAACCTCACTCTGTNGGTCTGGGATTGGCATTATTGGATTTGGAATGTAATTGTCTCCCTTTCTTAGTCTGGTTATCTCATTATGCATTTGTTTGATGGTTCTATTCATCTGTGCAATTTCGATTCTTTGCTTAGTTTCATGTGTCGCCATAGGGTCAACCTTTACAGCAGGTATGGTTCCCTTGAAAATCCTCCTCCCATCGTTTGGTTTTGATCCGGTCGAGGCTTGAATTCTTCGTTCTTTCTTGAACTGGAAGCTCCCTGATTATCAATATTTAATCCTCCTATCTACCTTTGTACTCTTCCCGGTATAATGTCGGGTTCGGCACCCGTTTCAATCATAATTTATTCCATATTAGTGGCCTTAGTCATTGCCTCCTCCAAAGTATCCATTTGGGATGTTATGATAGCATAATTTACATTCGGGGGCATTTCATTCTTATAACAACCGAGAATGACTGGGTCATTTGGTATTTTATCTTTTGGAATCCTTCTCAAGATTTTATTGAACTTGAGATCAAAATCTTGTATCCTTTCATTCTTCCTCAAACCAATCTGGGTAAAATTAGTGAGAAGGGTATAGTAAGAAATTGGAGGGGAAAACATAGTTAGGAACATATCTTTGAGGTCATTAAATGAGCGAATGGATATATTGGGCAACATTGTATACCATTCATATGCTCTTCCTGATAAGGTTTGAAAAAACAACCTTACCATGACATCGTCATACTCAACACGGTGGAAATCACAAACATCAAGGAATAAGTGCAGATGCCTCTTTGCATTGATTACTCTGTCTCTAGAAAATTCCTTTAAGGTGCCCTTAAGGAGAACAGGGAGATCATGTTACTCACTTATAAGATTTCGAGGGGAATCTCTTACCCTCCTATTTTCAAATCTTGGGATTCCTTGATTTCTTGCGACATCTCTTCCACCTCCTTGTCTCTCCTCACGATGCTCGTCTCGAGGTTGTTCATTTCTTTCTGCCATGTCTGGGGAGACTTCAAAGCTAGTCTTTTCACTTCTAAAAATAAATGTTTGCTTGCTTTTACTTCTAGTAATGGGTCCCTTGTACTCGTCCAGCTTCAATCATGACCTTGTTCTTGTGTTTCTCTAGCTAGCCTTTGATTTCTTCAGTCTTGTTGTTCCTCTCTCCTATGTCTTCGAAGGATTTTTCTTTCTTGTTCTTGGACTAAGATCTGCCAGGACCTTTCTAAATCTTCTCGATTCTAGGCTGTTGTTATTACCAGATTGTACAACTGACGTAAAATGCTTCGTTGATTATTCAATCCAATTTCCAAACGGGGATTATAACCCTGGGGCAAAGTCATATATTCTTTCAAAAAATCTTGGGCCAGGTTCTGAATTTCAGTTCTTTCCCCAATATGGTCGCCAAAACTATTGACGCTTGAATCTGTTAGGACTGAAATGACAACCTCACGAGGATGTAAGTCCCCCTATGTTTTTATAGAGGTGGTATTCCTCTTTAGATTTTCTTGATATTTTTTAAATATTCAAAATGTGGGACTTGACAGTAGTCTGTTGTAGTAATTCAAAGAAATAGAAATATCACAATAAAAGGAAAATGCTTTCATTTTTTTTTTAAGAAAGGACCAGGAATAGCACATTTCACACATTTAAAGCAAATAAGCAAAATTTCCTCACATCCATCATAGTTTGGGATAAAGATTTATGATCACATAAAATAAAAAGAAGATGTTTTGCATGAATAAGAGAACTTTAATAGAGTGGACACATGGGAAGCTCAAATAAAGATAATGATAGATCAACCTCAAATACTTTATATTATGAAAACAGAGTTACAAAGCACAATCAAGATTGTTCCCAAAGTAGTTCTCTTGAAATTTTAAAAAAATATATAATCTGTTACATATTCTTTAAAATTGTAAATGCGTTTGTCTTGAAGACTGGGATTGGGGTTCATGCGGACCATAAAGCAAATAAATACAAGAAATAAGCTTTTATAAGGAATATGGTGGGTGGTATAAGGATCAAAAGGACTTCGTAAGAAGAAAAAATGAGTTATCAGTCTTCGGTTAAACCTTTCTAGTGAAAGAGGTGGAATAACTGGATGAAGGACTTGATAAAGAAAAGAAGGATGTGATCAGTGTAAACTTACTATGAAGGTTGTTCGTGTCTTCATTTTCTTGCTAATGTCCTTTTATCATTTTCATCAACGGTTACAAGAATCGTCTCAACTGCTTCTTTCCCTTCATTTGTCAGTTTATCGATAACCTTCTTGAACCATTCTTCGATGTAACTTTTCATAGGTGCCACGTTGATTTCATGCCAGATTTTAATATTGAACAACTCGCCCTCCAAATCTCGGATATCAATGGACATGCCATGTAATACTTCTTCAATATGCTGATTTTTTACAGAGTAATCCACTAGCTAGTTATCTATGGTGTCCTCATCATATTCAATTATACCATAGAATTTTCCAGTTGACAGTCCTTTAAAAATATCAACTTGATCATTGAACTGTTGTTTTGTTAGGAACAACAAGTTGAGGATCAACTTGGGATCTTGGAGTTCGTTAGTGCTTCTGGATGTTGATATTATGGTAGTTACGAGAGGTATTAACCTCCACGTGTAACCCTGACAAGAATAGAATATTTCATAAGCAAGAAGAAACCCTAAAGCATTGGACATAACCCTAGAAGACAAGTCGGCTATAGGAAATATTTAATATTGAGTTTTTAGCCTCCAAAAAGAGAAGTCGGCCCAGACAGCTAAGGAAGAGCAGTATAAATACAGGATGCTAGAGCTCATTTGGACACACATAACTCGCAACTGCAGAAATTTAGTTGTGCGCAAGTCTGGAGAGTAGTTGCAACTGGAGCTATTGTAACTTGTATTTTCAATTTCAATCTTGGACTCTCTCTTGGTTATAGTTTGGACTTTCTTCTTGGTATGCTAACTCTAGAGAGTGATATGCTACCTTGATTTTCTATTAGGCCTAGGGTTTGCTTCCGGAATTATTCTCTGTCAAGGTTAAGGTGCTCGGGGGTGGCTTCGGCCTATGGTTGGGAGACAATATTTCTATATTGTTTATGGTTAAACGAGCACAACTATTATTTCTAACATGTTATGGCCCCACTCTATGTTCGGACAATCTAACCACTGGAAGATAGATTGGGAGGATTTTCTCAGTTACAGTTGCAGTTGCAGTCAAAGTTTTTGTTGCAGCAACGAAAACCTAACCCTCTTGTTGAGGCACCTTAAGTGAAGAGATTGACCTAATTTATGGATAGCCTAGTGCACCCTAACCTAGCACACCTCATGGTACTCTTAGCAAGCTAAGATGTCAAGTTTGAGTTTTCAATCAAAGTCAAAGGTTAACCAAGTCAAAACAGTCATGACCTACTCTATGAAGTCAAAAACAAGTTAGAAGGGGCTTCCAACTTCAGAGCATGGAAGACAAGGATTGATCTCATCCTTTCCAAGAATAAAGTGTTGGATATCATGAAAGGAAAGATCGTGGAACCACAGTTTGAAGAAGGAAAAGAGAAGGAACCTCAAAACGTTGCAGTTATGGAAAAGTTCAAAGACAATGATATCAATGCCATGAGTATCATAGTGGACTATGTAAAAGACCACTTGATACCCTACATCTCTCATCTTAACTCATCTAAGAAGATGTATGATGCCATAACTAACCTCTTCTCAGTCAGAAACATTGGACAAGTAATAAGTTTGAAGAATGAGGTTCGTGACATGAAAATGAATGATGATGACAACATAACATCATACCTTGTGAGAATCTCTCAGTTAAGAGATCAACTACAAGCTATTGAAGAAATCATTTCAAAGAAGGAATTGGTAAATATAATACTCAATGGACTTCCCAAGACATGGGATGCATTTGCCGCAAGCATGAATATAAGAAAGGAGTATCCCACATTTGAAGAACTTTGGACTTGTTGTGCACAAGAAGAATCAAGGATTAACGCAAAAGAGAAATACCAAAAGAAATACGATGATCAAGATTTCACAGTAGAGTTCAAGAATTTCAGGAATAAGAAGAAGTTTGGCTCAAGGAAGAAAGCAAATAAATAAAAGGATATGCCAAAGATACAGTGCTTCAACCATCAAAAATATGGTGACTAAAGGAACCATTGTCCTGAGTTAAAGAAAAGGAAGGAAACAAATAAAGAAACAGTTGTCGAAGAAAGGGAACCCTCAAAGAAAGTAAAGAAGGATAAAACAGACTTCTTCTTCTAAGTCAAGGTAACAATATTCTTCAAAGCTCTTGTATATATCATGTTTACATAGTTCCTGTACATATCATGTATATCTATTTCTTAGAAGAAAATATGCTCAAAGGAAACAATACATATGGAAGGATTGTTATTATGATGACTACAAGTCAAGCAATACACATGAAAATATGAAGTATGTTGACAATATTTGGTAACAATTCATGTGGAAGCTATTATATAAGTAACAACTACCAAATAAGTCAAAATTAGAATCAAACCTGAAAAGACCCAGAAGAAGTCAAAACAAAGGAAATTAGAAAAATACTTGTGAGACCTTGCAGAAGGCAATAAGAATGCAGATGAAAGCGTGGACTATCTTAGATGGAGGGAGATGGTTACAGAATTTCAAAAGAAGAGCATGCATTCATTAATGAAGCAAGGATTAGGAGGGATTTAATCCTAAATAATATGATCCATTGAGGATTATGAAGTATCTATCCATATTCCCATTGAAAGTAGCAGCCATGAAAAGCAACACGTGTTCAGTTTGACTTTAGAAGAAGTCTTCTTCAAAAGAAGCCTTAAAGTATCCTTGGTTGTCCATCTAAATCCATGATCCTATGATGAAAGGAAGAAGTTGGAATCTTTAGAGAATAGAATCTATAGAAGACTCCATGGACCCAAGAGCTAAACAGAAACATGAGGAAGAACATGAAGATTCCAAGAAACAAAGAAAAAGCCAAAACAACCAGTTATTATACCGAGAATCACAAATACTACCAGCTTGGTTTGAACTCACTAAGAAGCAATCAAGCAGAAGAAATGGAAGTTATGATAAAGAACAATGTGAAAAAGACTTATGAATGGAAGCATTGCAAGATTCAGAGGTTCTTCCAGAAGGAAGGAGAAGTCTATGACAACAACTTGTTCCAGATATACCTCTTGTAGTATCCATGGATTGGAATTTACATGTAAAAGATTGTTCTTCCCAATAAAACAAGTGAGAAAGAAGATTATACCAGAAATAAGAGCCATGTATATAGATATAAGAGGACCTTGTATGGATTCAAACAACTTGATGTAGAGTATCTCATATACAACAGAAGTGTGGTGAAAAATTTCTATGACAGAGATAGTGTATCAGAATAGTTACTCAGAAGTCTGGGGCAAACTCTCATGATGACAGAAGAAGTGCTACTTGGATGTGTTTCAGTTTGCCTTGCCACGATGTCATGAGCTAGCAACAAACATAATTGTTGAATTCGACCATGATATATTGTAATTATCAAAGCTATATGAAGCCTTCCAAGAAAACCAGTGTTCCATGACAGACCGAAGTACATTGAGATCAAGCATTGCATTCTCTGTGATGAATTCTAGAAAAGAGAAGTGGTTCTCCAATATATATCCATAGATGAGCAGATAGCAGATATTTTGGTAAAGCCTCTGTCCAAGATGAAAAAGTTTGCGTACTTAAGAAACAAGTTGGGGCTCGTGGAGACGACTTCCTTATTGAAAAAGGAAGAGATTACTCCCAAGTTCGGAGGGAGCACTTATGTGTTATTTATTTATGGACGATCATTTTTCAATTCAAAAAATGGTCCAGGATGAGCAATTCCTTTCCAGTTTGGAAAGTGGTTTAATATTTCTGACGGATGGGAATTTTCCAGTTCAGAAAATGGTCCAAATCGGACAGTCATTTTTGTAATGAAAATGGTTCAGTAGATTGTTGATTTACCATAGACAGTGATTCCCCTTGTGGCCAGTGTGGGGGAATGGTCTAGGAGAATCATTCTTATTGTTAGTCACTCTGAGTAGTGGTCAAGTAGAATGGTCTGCCTCGTCGGGCAGTCATTCTTTCGAAGTTCACAGTTGTGAGCAGTTTCGAAGAATGGTCCATTTTGGAGGTTGGTGCAGGATAGTCATTTCCATTAGGAAATGGTCTTAACAGTCATTCCCTAGGGCATACTCATTCTATCAAAGTTTCACTATGATTAGTGTCGGAGGAATGAATCAGATAGGTGAATTGTCCAAGTCTAGAAATCAAGGACGTGCATTCCCTAGGGCAGACTCATTCTCTCCAAGTTGCACTATGACTAGTGTCAGAGGAATGGCCCAGTTAGGTGAATGGTTCATGCTCATAAATTAGGGACAATTATTCTTCTATGCCTGTGAGGAATAGTCCAGATATCCCATGGCTAATGTTTAACATTTTGAGGGTAGGTGCTCTTCCAAATCTCACAGATGTGAGTGGACGAATGGCCCAGATGACTCGGTTTATACCATGATATTGTTTTATGCAGGTTGATATCAAATGATATGATTGTTATGGAGACTCTATGTCTCTAGACAATAGATGTATGTTACTATGGTGGATGTGTTCCACTAGTTGTGACTATGTGTCGTTGACTAAGTAGTCGTGTGATACTTGGTGTGGTTGTGTACCATTGGATAATAGTTATGCACTATTATGGATAGACATGGTTATGTTCTATTGAATGACATTGTTCTGATTTCCATGCAGACTATCAGTAGTGTTGAAAATGATTATCAGCTAGATGGATAGTCAATGTGTTGATGGAAAGATATTCTCCAGATGGA
>SNQJ01S0005483.1:68659-80558 GCA_010110895.2 Picea sitchensis | reverse complement strand
GACATTTATTCTTCTAGGACGTATGTCTGGATTAGAAGAATAGTCCTTGTAGCCCATGGTGTGGCTTCCAACATCTGTTGGAATAGTTATTCTTCTAGGACATATGTCTGGATTATAAGAATGGTTCTTATATCACTCTGTGGAGTGAGTGACTTATTCAGCATCATGCCCGATTACTCAAATGGAGTATGGCTTTGAGAGATGATGCAGTTGATGCTATCAGATGATATTAATAGAGATGATGGTGCTCGTGATCTAATCATAACATAGCATGTATGGCTATGATGATGCTACTGATCGAATGGTATGTTTGTGCTGAAGACCATTGCCTTCAATACCTCCCTAGCTAGGAGGGAGTGTTGATATTATGGTAGTTGCGGGAGGTATTAACCTCCACGTGTAACCCTGACAAGAATAAAATATTCCAGAAGCAGGAAGAAACCCTAAAGCATTGGACATAACCCTAGAAGACAAGTCGGCTAAAGGAAATATTTAATATTGAGTTTTTGGCCTCCAGAAAGAGAAGTTGGTCTAGACATCTGAGGAAGAGCAGTATAAATACATGATCTCAGAGCTCATTTGGGCACACATAGCTCGCAACTGCAGAAATTTAGTTTTGATCAAGTCTAGAGGGTAGTTGCAGTTGCAGCTACTGACACTTGTATTTTTTGTTTCAGTCTTGGACTCTCTTTGGGTTATGGTTTGGAATTTCTACTTGGTATGCTAACTCTAGAGAGTGATACGCTACCTTGATTCTCTATTAGGCCTAGGGTTTGCTTCCGGAATTATTCTCTATCAAGGTTAAGGTGCTCAGGGGTGGTTTCGGCCTATGGTTGGGTGACAATATTGCTATATTGTCTATGGTTAAATGAGCACACCTATTATTTATAACATCGGCTAGGTCCACCTTCGTGAGCCTTTTGAAAAGATCTTCTCTCCTTGTTATGGCTTGGCTGCACGCCTGAACAATGTTGTTCAAGTTATTTATTTTCTCTTTCCAGCAGGCATTCAGCTGCTTGATCCGACTTGGAGAGGGAAGGTCCTCCTCTCTCCTATTTAGCTCTAACATGTTGGAAACTTTAATACCAAAGGGTACCACGACATCAAGGTAGAAACCTTCTTCATTTTTTAGGTCAGCTTGTAACTCTGGTAAATAATCAAGCAATTTCCCAAAATGGGTTTTTGAACAAGATGACCTGCAATCTGTTAATATCTTCAGGGATGCCCACGATATTCTCCAAGAATCCAGGTAAGATATCTAGGTCATAGTCATGTTTTTTCAAGAAGTCTCTGCAATCTTCACCTTTGAAGGTGAGTGTTGGCTCTGGGACTTTCAACATTCTACTAAACACTTAGGCGAAAGAGAGACGGGAGAATGGTCTTGGATTTGAATCATCCGTCGACTTGGTATATACTTCTCAATGCACTAGGCGATCAATTCCTTACGGTCAAAAACTTCAGGAACACAGCTTGCACGAGCAATTCAAGACATCCAAATTACTTCCTTCTGAGCATAAAGGGATGAATAATAAGAGTGCGCTCTAGACCACTGAAAGTTATGGTCCTATCATCCAAATATGTTCAAATTATCTCCACAAAACTGTTGTCGAGATGCTATTGCCATAAGTTGACAAGAGCGTTCTTTTGATCCAAATAATATTTGAAATGAGCGCTTGAGAGATATAATATAATATTCTACAAATCATGCTTTAATGTGGTTTAATAAGGAATCTCATCGAGCCTTTCGCCTATTAATGGAAATCTTTACGGGACCTGCATGATGAGATACTCAGGAGCTAGGGGAGTCCAAAGGTCGAAATGTAGATCACGGATCATTTGGGTACAAAATGTATGCCACAGAACAAGGGATATGAAATCTTGAAACCCACCAACCCGCGACTGCAGAAACGACTAAGTATAGAATAATGTGGTGGTCGGTCGGACTCATGATGTGAGAGTGTGGATGGAGATGAGGATCCTTTTCTTAGCTTAAGACTTTTCCATTCAATTAAATCCTTTTCCTTATATCCCAATGGATAGAACTATTTTCTAAGTGCGGAAATAAAATCATGCCATGATGGAAAAATCTTACCAACTTGTGAAGTTCCATGTTGCATCTTACTTTGCCACCAGATGAGAGTTGTGCCTTCAAGACGAAGCGATGTCAATCTGATTTTGGTTGCCTCATCTTTGATTTGTTGCACATTACAATATACTTCCATCTGTCTAACCCAGTTATCAAGTTTCTCAGCATTAACTTTGCCATCATACATAGGAAAAACAAATTTTACATCAAGTTTAAGTAATGGCATATCAGGCTTATGTTTATGAAAATGTTTTCTTGCAGTAGAAATTGAACTTTTACTTGAAGAAGAAGATGGAGATGAATGAGGTGAAGGAGGAGTTTTAGGAGGGTCCTCTCCTTCTTAACTTTTGGCTCACTTTGAATATTCACCTAGAACAGGTCTCTTACATTCCAAGTAATCATCATACAACACTTTTACCATCTCCGACATGGCAAAGAAAGTTCTTTGAAACTCTCTTTCATTTTGGGAAAGTCCTTCTTCCGATGCCATCTTCTCACTTTGAGATGTCCTCTTTCTTGATCCAATCTTTGGATATCCTTATACAATATATCCTTCACCATGACTTAGCTTTTCCATGGTAATCATGCAAACTCAAACAACCAACTGTCAACCTACTCTGATACCACTTTATCTGAAATTGATCTTTTAAAGACTATGGTTAAGCTTATGCATGAGTTGATTTACCATTTAGGATTTAATAAGAAAGAGAAGAATCTTAATGAAATAATTTTGCAGCCATAATAAAGAATGAAGAACATAAAATAGACATAAGGAACAACAAACCATAACACCAAGCTTGATAACGGATTTCAACACAAGTTTTCCTACGTCTTCGGGCCTTTGTCTCAGTGGGGGAGACTTTCTTATTAATATTCAATGCTTCAAAATTATATCAAAAGTATCTCAAATGGATTACAAACTAGTATGGTTGTGTTCTACTCGACCTCAAGAATCCAACACAACTGACGACACTGAAAAAGGTTGAGTGTAGCTCCTGGAAAAGGCCTCCAAACTTCACTTCCTCGATAGCTTCCCTGCATAAAAATGGCTTAAGCTTCCAAACTCTTAAGCATTCTATTGTTTCTAAACCTCTTAAGCCTATCCATAACCTTTTATTTTTATAGATTCGGAGTTGGGGGTCACCTCCCAACTTCCTCCCAAAATATGGCCTCAAAAAGGGTTCCAGATCCCCCCAAAATGGTCAAAATCCACAAAAATTAGACTGAATAATGCAAAAAAATCCAAACTTTGAGTTAAAAAACCCACTATCGCAAAATGTATGGGTCGTGCCCCGTATCCCTTGGCCCCCTGGTCACATGGAGGTGCCATGTGGCCTCGGGTTGGGTCGTGCCCCGTATCCCTTGGCCCCCTGGTCACATGGAGGTGCCATGTGGCCTCGGGTTGGGTCGCACCCTGGTCTTTAGTCCTTGGTCTTCGACCCTTGGTCACGTGGCATATCATATGGTCAATTGCCCATTCAAACAACACCTGTTGGCAGTAGTAGTCCCCTGGTCCACAACCAATAGTCATCTGGAAGGCACCTTCATCTGTGGGCTAGCCCTGTCGACCAAGCACTTATCCCACGAATATGGCGCTATACAAACTTAAATGCAAACTCTGCCATATGTTTATCAACAAACACTGGTAGCCCGGTCGATTAGCATGAGGAGGTTAATCCGTTGGTCACCCGGAAGATCAGGGATTTGACTCCAACGGAGTCCCAATTTTTTTTCGAATCAACCCTTATTGGCCTCATATGGGCTTCCACATGGTGCCATGTGATTGGGCCACGTGTCACCTCTGGATTGGCCACCGTACGTCCAGTCACCTGTACAGTCAGCACCAACTCAGCTGCACAATCAACCCCGTATGCCACGTGTCATGATCAGAACCTACCATCTGTTGCCACATCATCTACCTATAAGCTTGTATAGTCAGCTCTGTACTGCCACGTGTCAGATTGTCATTGGGCCACATCATCATACAAACTACCACATCAACGTTCGTACAGTCCACATGTCAAATCCATATCGTGCCAACCTAGCCTGAAAAACGCTAAATCTTCCTGCCACATGTCAACCCCTGGTGTTGCCCCATCACCCTGTTGGCGTCATCATGACATCATGTTGATGTACTGCTGACATCAACAATATGGCCTCTAACTATTGACTTTGATTTTTTTTGTTTTGTTTAACTGTCACCTGTCGTGTTATTAATGGATTGTCGATGTTTCAGATGCATATCATGATCCATCTTCAGGACAAGAAGCCTAGATTTAAAATCAAAGAGAAGCGCTTCATATAAATACTAAAGGAGAGAAAAAAATAAACCTTAAGGGTCAGCTAGAACCCTAATTTATTAATTAGTTTGAGTTTTAGTTTAAATTGTTTTTTAAGTTTTTAATTTTTTTGAAATTTTAATTTTTTCAAATTAATCTTTTTAGTGTTGTTTTGATTCTAAGGATTTAGATTTAAAAGTTTTGGTGTTTTTAGGTTTAATTAAGATTAATTAATATCACCTATAATTTTGTATGTTGTTTTCTAGTTTAGGGTTTACTTTTTCTCTTTCTTAAAAATTTTCATTTTTAATGTTGTTTTATAATTAGGGTTTTAAAAGCTAAGTTGTTATAATTTTGTATGTTGTTTTCTAGTTTAGGGTTTTGCTTTTTCTCTTTCTTTTAAAATTTTTATTTTTAATGTTTTTTTGTAATTAGGGTTTTAAAAGATAAGTAGTTAAAGTGATTTACATTAAAGTTTTATATGTTTTGTGGGTTAAATTAATGCATATTTTAATGGTTTGTTAACCTAGTGTTTAGCAAGACTAGAAATTTTTAGTTTTTTAGAACTAAAAGTGTTTTTAATTTGAAATTAGGTTTTTTTTTTATATTATAGGGTTAATTACTTAACTATTAAGTTCTTTTTTATTAGAGGGAGCCAATTTTCATTTAGTTCTAGGTCATTATCTCTATTAAGGTTGTTAGGATTTCTTTGGATTTCAATCGCTTCTCTAATGCGACGTTTAAATAGGTGATCTTCTTTTGCTAAGATTTTTGTATCTTCTTGGCGCACATGGTGTTTTGTTTTTAGGGAGTGTTTTGCTAAGGCAGAGGTGCGAATGAGTTCATTCTTTATGTCATCCCCATGTTCTTTAATTCTAACTTGAAAGGAGCGTCCAGTTTCACCGATGTAGCATTTACCGCAAGAGCATTCGATTTTGTAACTTCCTTTGCAATTTTGCGGGTCAAGTTTGTCTTTGACGGATCTCATGTTTTATTTGATGGTTTCATGTGGTTTAAAGGAGGTCTTAATCTCTTTTTTGTTGAGGACTCTTGCAATCTTGTATGTTACTCCTTGGATGTAGGGAAGGTAAGCAGTGTTATTAGAGGTTTGGTTGTCATGGGGTTTAGGTGCTATGTTTGTTTTTTTCTTTGGCTTTTTTTATTGCATTTTTAATGTCTTTATTTTTATATCCAATGTTCCTGAAAATATTGGAAAGGTGATAATTTTCTTGTTCAAAGTGTTCTTTATCTGAGATCCTAATGGTCCTTGTGGTTAGAGTTTTTAGGACTCCTAGTTTATGGTTGCGGTGGTGATGGGAGTTTGCGTGGAGATAGTTCTTTGTGTGGGTCTTCTTTCTATAAACTGTATGTCCTAAGCTTCCATTGTGTTTCCTATTAATTAGAACATCTAGGAAAGGGATGCTACCGTTTTCTTCAAGTTCCATTGTGAACTTTATGTCTTCTGAAATATTGTTTAGGTGTTGAAAGAAGTTGTTCAATTCTTCCTTCCCATGGAGCCAAAGTACATTGGCGTCATCAACATACCTTTTCCACCTTGTCGGTTTTAGAGGGTAGGAGTCTAAGGGTTTTTTTTTGTTTTGTTTGGGAAAATGTTCAGAATGCGATAAATTTCGCATACAGTGTCCATTTTCGGAAAAAATATATATGGCCGGAATCGACACGACAATCCCTACAAAATGGCGATGGTTTCGTTCGATTCTGAGAACTTTGATTTTTAGGCCTTTCTAGATCCATTTTGGATCATTCTTCTTGGTGAGGACATACCTCCTCTTTAAGTGAATCTCCTTAAACCAATTTCGGGATGATAAGCCTCAAGTTTACCTTCTCCCTTCAGAAGTCTAGACCTTGTAAGCTTCCACACTAAAAAACCATGTCAAACTAGCTATCTAGCTCTGATACCAAACTTGATATGGATCTTTAAAATACTTGATTTGCTTAAAGAATGTGGAAACCAAGTTCATTAAACAAATAAGAGACTAAGAGCATAATTATAAGCAACAAAGGTAATTAATGGACACAACGAAATTGATAATGAAGTTCACCCAATGTGGGTTACGTCTCTGGGTCTGCTTCCAATGGAGTGGGATATACAATTATGATGTAAAAATGAGAAAATTACATCAAAATCCTCAATCTCAACAATTGGTCCTCTGCTCTGTTGTAGCACAATGGCCTCCTAACGCCTTTGAAATTTCCTCTCTCCTCATTGTAGTCCACTAAGAGGGCTAAAGAACTTATTTTCAATGAAATATACAGACGAAATGTGGCCTCAAAAGTATTACTTCTCGCATCCTTTACCAAGGAAATGTGTCTGGCACATTGATATTCAGCCTTGTTATAAAACTTTGGAGCAAACAAACCCGCGGTCAAGCTCGTGGGCTATTGGGATTTTTCGTTGATATGAAAGTTCACCAAATCAAAAGGATTTAGTGTGGGCACTATAACAAGTAACATGGTAGTGGCGCGTTGGTTTGTTGATAAGTTTTGAACGTTGGTTGGCGAGGAGGTCATGGGGTCGAACCCGTGGACCTTCCCCCTTTGGCATATTCGTTACAATGACTTCAAATATAGTGTCTTCGACATTGGTTTCCAAGCTCAATCATTGGCCTATTGGTTAAGTTGTTCCGCCCGTAGCTTGGAGATCGGGGGTTCTATCCCAATTGATCACCCATTTTCTTATTTAGTATATAACCTTCTTGTTCAATCGAGGGTTGTCATGTGGTGGCCTTTGATTGGTCCACATCACCCTAATGTCACGTCACTAACCAACACGGATGCCACATCAAGTGGTAGTTGTCTTCCATGTCAAATGCCACATAAGGTGCTAGATGTCTGCCACGTCATATGCCACTTGTTTGCCATGTCATGCCTCTACCACATGTCCATTGCTCAACCTGACACGTGTCATGTACAGCTTCCATGTGTAACTTAATATAACTACCAGTGTCCTCTTGTGGGGCTGCCACATGTCACCTATGTCCTTTTTTTTTGCCATGTTTGACGAAAACTTCAGAATGAGATATCTTTCTCATACGAAGTCCATTTGAGCCCGTTCAAGCAGGGTTGGAAAGCTCTCATCGAGCTCTTCATCATGGAAACCTTTACATCGAGTTTTGAGACCTTTTAATCTTTGGGTATTTTAGCTCCTCCTGAATCACTCTATAATATGAGCTCCTCTTTGGTTTGTTGACATGTTCTCAAGACAATCCCAAGACATATGTCTTGTTTTTCCATAAGTATAACCCATGATTTCTCTTCCTTTGTTTTTGCCTATTGACAAGAATCTTTTGCCTCTTAACTCTCCTCCTCTATGTGGCCGACTACTAGAACTTCCTACTGCTTCCTTTGAAGCTTGAAATCTTCCTCTGTTGGATGATCTCTTTCCTCTGGTTGAACTCCTTCCTCTGCTCTTTTGGCTTTGTTTCCTAGCCAACGTTTCTTTTGCCTTTAAAGCTGCTTGGTAAGCATATTCCACTGTTCTCAGGGACAAAATATTGTTCTCATCTTGAATTTCATAGCTCAGTCCATTTATATATTTGCCAACTTTTTTTGCATCTTCTTCTATATGGCCTACCATGATATTCAGTATATAGAATTCTTCAGTGTACTCCTTCACTATCATGGATTTTCGTCTCAAATTTTGCAATTTTCTGAACATATTCAATTAGCAGTCCTTAGGCATAAATTTAATTTTAAATTTAGCCACCATCTTGTCCCAACTTCTGATTTTATCTTTTCCTTTCCTTTTCCTGTCTGCCTGCAACTCATCCCACCGTAAATTTGCATGGATTTTCAGTCTTGTCACTGCATGTTTGAATTTATTTTCTTCATCCACCTCTCCATAATCAAAGTACTTATCCATTACATTGATCCAATCAAGCAATTCATCCACATTCAAGTTACCCTCATACATGGGCACTTCCATATTTGGTCTGGCTCCAAGCTTTGTGATCAGTCTCAACAATTGCTCTACTATTTTCTCTCCTCCTGGTGCTTCTTATGTTCCCTCATCATAGCTTATATCTTCACTCTCACTGACATCTCCTATTTCTGGTTCCCTTCTCTGAGCTGTCTCCATGGATTCCATCATTTTCTAGATGTGCTTCAACTCCAATCGCGACTCATCAGTTACTACATTTCTCTCCCACCCTCTTCGTTTGGGTGGCATGTGTTGATGTTACGATAGTTGAAGGAGGTATTAACCTCCATGTGTAACCTTTCCCTAGAATAGAATATTTTGAAACCAAGAGAAACCCTAAACAGATGTGTAAAAACCCTAGAAGACAAGTCGACCTAGTAGGATAAAAAATATTAGAATATAATTACCAGAAAGTCAGGTCGGCCTAGCCAGAAAAGTCAATGGACATATTAATGTAAATAGAGGACATCTTGTCTCATTTTTTCACTCACCACACTCACTCTCTCGGCCATTTTAGCGCAAGTTTGGAGCTACAATGGCGTACAAGGAAGGCGCATCTTCTAGGGTGGTTCTTGGTGGTGCTTGGTGAAACTCTTGGTGATATTGTTGGTGAAACTCTTGGTCATATTCTTGGTGATACTCTTGGTGAAACTCTTGGTGATATTCTTGGTGATACTCTTGGTGATATTCTTGGTGAAACTCTTGGTGATATTCTTGGTGATATTCTTGTTAAGTATGGCGCAATTTTGAGAGAGTAGTGCAGAACTCTTGGTGATATTCTTGGTGATACTCTTGGTGATATTCTTGGTGATATTCTTGTTAAGTATGGCGCAATTTTGAGAGAGTAGTGCAGTTGTGTTTGGTACTTCATCTGTGGATATGAAGACTCTCTTTCTTGTGCGCTACACTTGGAGAAGGAGCACTCTACTTGTATTGAGTTTTTGTTGCAGTCAGCAAGTAGGGTTTATTTGTTGGTTATAGTGCTTCTTCCATAATCATTCTATCTAGAAAAGGTTATGATGCTCGGGGGTGGTTGTGTGCCAATGGTTGGGTGACAATAATAATATTGTCTATGGTAAAATGAGAACATCGAATATTTTAACAGGTTATGGGACCACACCACCTTCACGACAGTCTAACCACTGGAAGGTAGTGTGGTAGTTCTTTGTTAATCTCATTGTGGCACCAGTAACAACTGTAGTTAGGGTTTCTGATTGTGCATCTGCAACAAAACCTGATCCAACTCTTTGGGCACCTTAAGTGAAGTGTTGGACCTAATTTATGGATATTCTAGTGCACCCTAGCCTAGCGCACTCTCTGGTGTCCTCAGCCAGCAAAAACCTCAAGTTTGAGTTTTTGGTCGAAGTCAATGTCAAAGGTTGATTGGTCAAAGTCAAAGGTTGACTTTTGGTCAAAATTGATTTTGTGGTCAAAGTTGAAATTCTAAATTTTCTAGCTTGTTCTAATCATTGAACCTTTTTAATCAGTTTCTAACCTCTTCTTATGATCCGAAAAGATCTTTTAAAGACTATGGTTGAGTTTTAAAACATGAGTTCATTAACCATTTAGGAATTTGATGAAAGAGGAAGAATTAAAGATATAACATGGCAGCCAGAATGAAATATACAGATCTAGAAATAAGTACAAGAATCAACAAACCATAACAACAAAGTTGTTAACGGAGTTCGACAATCTCGCCTTTGTCTCAGTGAGTGAGGCTTTCTTATTTCTCTTCAAAGCTACAAAAGTACATAATAAAAGTGAAAAAAGGATTACAAAGTGATATGGATGTGTTCTGCTAGATCTCAAGAACGCATCACAACTTACACCACTGAAAACGGATGAACAAAGCTCCCAGAAAATGGCCCGCAAAGGTGCTCTCCTCAATGGATTCCCTGCATAAAAATGGCTTTGGATTTTCAATTCTTCAGCATTTTCTTGTTTTGAACCTCTCTAAGGCTGCCAAGAACCTGTGGTTTATATAGGATTGAATTTGGCAACAAACTCCCAACTTCCCCCCAAGATCTGGCCTCAAAAAGAGCTCCAGATCCTCCAAAAATGGCCAAAATCTCCCAAAAGTGGCTTAAAATCCATTAAAAATCTTATAATGTAGTTGAAAACCCACAAATTGGAAAATAATAGTGTGCAGACCCCGATCCTCGAACTCATGGTCACATGCGCGCCCTCCATGTGGAATTGGGTTGGCCCTAACTTACTGGCGCCCTCCGGTCCTGGCTTCTGGTCGTATGCAATGGCCATATAGTCATGCCCTTACCTTCCACGTGCCCTATACCATTGTAGCCCATGGTTATAAGCCTTTGGTTACATGCCTTGGTCGACGGGCTAGCCTGACAGACCAGGCGCTATCCACAAATTCGCATGTCAAACAGTGTCGGGTCACATGGTAACGGTCATGTGGAACGGTGTATGCGCCGAGGCTAACAAGGAACTGCACTCGAAAGGTAAAGTGAAGGGTCCAGTGATAAGGTTATATGGAGCACGTCGAGGGCTAGGGCTAGGCCCCAACCCTTAACTCTACCATCTGAAACTCCAATGTAATTCAAATAAAACATTTGAACATAGAGTTATAAGAACTACCATGGGCGGGCTGGTACCCCAACCCTGCCAAGTCACTTCCCCATGCCCGGAGGTTGCGGGTTCGACTCCTATGGAGTCCCAAAATTTTACCACAACCAACCAATCTCGAGGTGCCATGTGGTAGCCCATGTCTGGGCCACGTGGCACCACATCATTTTCCCAAACAATGACACTTGTCAACAAATAATTCGACCACATCTACACATGCCCACGTCAGCCTGCCAATCCAGTCAACTCCCACATGTCGTACGGCTATACATACCTTGCCACATCAACCCATGCCAACTCAGTTGTACGAACGTGTCACATGTCACCCTTGCAGTGGTGTCACGTGTCACAAAATGACTTGTCCACCTATCAGCCATCAACTGCCTAGTCAACATGCCAACGCATCATTGACACGTCACCTATACAACCATACAAATTGTACGGCCAGCTACCACGTCAGCACTGTACAGACTGTACAGTCAGCAAAACTTTGCTTGTTTGGCAAAACAAACATAACACGATATATTTCGCATATGGTGTATGTTTGAGCCTATTCAAGTTGTGTTGGATTTGTAACAACGAGGTCTAAGCACACATCCATTTTGAAGCGATTCTGAGCATTTTGATTTTTAGGCCTTCGTGGACCCATTTTGGTTCCTGGATCACGCCTCCCCACTAAAGACCTTTTGCTCCTCCAAAAGGTTACAAAATTGGCCTTACTGATTACATACTCATAAGGATAAAACACAACACTATGTTTTACAAAATGATGTTATAACAGGTCGTCATTACAACATGTGTGATTACATTAATGGAAGCAAAATACAATGAAGTTGTGACATCCACTTCTGGCAAAACCAAGTGAATAGTTTTTTTCCTTCATGTTGTTCCTCTTGATTTGTTGGTACTGCCTCTTCCTTTGTGAGTACATGTACAATCTTTATGTCCTTCTTTGGACGAAGCTCCGGATTAAGCTTCCAACATTTAGCCTTTTGATGTCCACCCTTG
>SNQJ01S0005483.1:50904-68632 GCA_010110895.2 Picea sitchensis | reverse complement strand
AATGGTTTTTCGACATCCAAACTTGTTTTCCCTTCTCTTTCTTTCATTGTGGAGTTGAGTCTTTATGTCGTGTCTCCTTCTTGGTCGACATAAATTTCCTATACAAATATTGTCTCTTCCAACACTTGGCCACACAATGCTTGGGTGAATGACAAAACGTACAAGGATACATATTCCACAAGTTTTGGATTACATGATTATGCTTTTTATAATCAAAAAGATAATTGGAACAACCATGACCATTATACCTTTCATGCTTATCTTCACTTTTCTTTGGAGATGACTTGCATTCACTATCACCATCATGGAGTGATACACCATCACCTTTCGTGAATTGCTCCCGCAATGACTTAAGTTGGTCATCTGAAGTATCACTTACTTCCAATGTTTTGGAGCATTCTCTAATCTCCTCTTCACCATATCCCAATCCTAAATAACGAGGTCTTTCCACAACCTCTATGGGATTAACGATACCTTGGCCCTTATTTCCAAGGCCCTTTCCTTCATAACCCATATTGGTTAGCAATTCCAAACCTATACCTCTTGTATGTTTTTCAAATGCACCAAAAGAACCATTTTGATGGGAACAATGTGAAATTGATGAATGACTTCCACTGCATACCTCAGAGATGATTTTTTAATCAAGTGTAGAAGGTAATTCCTTCAATTATTCTTCTCTTTGGTTGTTCTTTGAAGATTTCCCTTGAACTGATCTCTTTCGTTCCAAGTAATCTTCATACAACACTTTCACCATCTATGCCATGGCAAATAGAGTATTTCGAAAATCCTTCTCATCTTTAGAAAGTCCCTCTTCAGATGCCATTTTCTCACTTTGAAATGTTCTCTTTCTCAATCCAATCTCAAGATTATCTTCAACGAGCTCACCTTCACCATGATTAATCCTTTCCCTGGTAATCATGCAAACTCAAAAAACCAACCGTCAACTAGCTCTGATACCACTTTATCCGAAAATATCTTTTAAAGACTATGGTTGAGTTTTAAAACATGAGTTCATTAACCATTTAGGAATTTGATGAAAGAGGAAGAATTAAAGGTATAACATGACAACTATAATGAAATATACAGAAATGGAAATAAGCACAAGAATCAGCAAACCATAACAACAAAGTTGTTAACGGAGTTCGACAATCTCGCCTACGTCTCTGGGCCTTTGTCTTAGTGGGTGAGGCTTTCTTGTTTCTCTTAAAAGATTAAAAATTAGATCATCAAAGTGCCAAAAGGATTACAAATAGGTCTGGTTGTGTTCTGCTAGATCTCAAGAACCCATCACAACTGACGGCACTGAAAACGGATGAACGAAGCTCCCAGAAAATGGCCCGCAAAGGTGCTCTCCTCAATGGCTTCCCTGCATAAAAATGGATTTGGATTTTCATTTCTTCAACATTTTCATGTTCTGAACCTCTCTAAGGCTGCCAAGAACCTTTGGTATATATAGGTTTGAAGTTGGCAACAAACTCCCAATTTCCCCCCAATATCTGGCCTCAAAAAGAACTCTAGATCCTCCAAAAATGGCCAAAAACTCCCAAAACTGGCTTAACATCCATTAAAAATATTATAATATAGTTGAAAACCCACAAACTGTCAAACAATAGTGCGCAACCCTCAATCCTCAGACTCTTGGTCACATGTGCGACTTCCATGTGGCCCTGGGTTGGCGCTGACTTACTGGTCCCCTACGGTCCTCGCTCTTGGTCGTATGCACCGACCATATGGTCGTGCCCTTACCTTCCACGCACCCTATACCATTGTAGCCCCTGGTTATAATCCTTTGGTTACACGCCTTTGTCAACGAGCTAGCCCGACCGACTGGGCGTTATCCACAAATCTGCGTGCCAAACAGTGTCGGGTCACATGGTAACAGTCATGTGGAATAGTGTATGTGTCGGGGCTGACAACGAACCGCGCCCAAAAGGTAAATCAAAGGGTCTGGTGGTAAGGTTATATGGAGCGTACAGGTGGCTGGGGCTAGGCCCCAGCCCTTAACTCTGCCATCTAAAACTCCAATGTAATTCAAATAAAACATTTGAACATAAAGTTATAAGAACTACCATGGGCGGGCTGGTAGCCCGGCCCTGCCAAGTCTCTCCCCCATGCTCGGAGGTCACGGGTTCGACTCCTATGGAGTCCCAAAATTTTACCACTGCCAACCAATCTAGAGGTGCCACGTGGCAACCCACGACTCGACCATGTGGCACCACATCATTTACCCAAACAATGACACTTGTCAATGAATAATTCAACCACATCTGTACCTGCCCACGTCATCCTGCAAGTCTAGTCAGCTGCCATGTGTCGTACAACTATACAGACCTTGCCACGTCAGCCCATGCAAACTCAGTTGTACGAACGTGTCACGTGTCACCCTTGCAGTGGTGCCACGTGTCACAAAATGACTCATCCACCTGTCAGTGATCAACTACCCAGTCATCATGCCAACGCACCATTGCCATGTCACCTGTATGTTTGTACAGACTGTACGACCAACTGCCACACCAGCACTCTACGGATTGTACAATCAACAAAACTTTGCCTATTTGGCAAAACAAATAGAACGCGATATATTTTGCATATGGTGTTTGTTTGAGCCCGTTCAAGTTACGTTGGGTTCGTAACGACGAGGCCTATGGACACATCCGTTTTGAAGCGATTCTGAGCATTTTGATTTTTAGGCCTTCCTAGACCCATTTTGGTTCCTAAATGCATTCTGGATCATCTTGTCAAGATGGTCTCTAGTTTCATATTAGAAGACATGTTGAACGATGCTACAAATTTCAAAGGTATGCACTTTTATATGTTGTTTATGTTATATCATCTAGCAAAAGCATGACTGTGTTTTGCAGGGAATGTACAAGAGACATTTTCCAAGCAATGATATTGGACTCAATACATTCAGAGGAACAAGCAGTTGAGGCTCTAGGTTCCAGGTTTGATTGATCAAATTGTTAAGTTTCAATTTGCACAATTCAAGTTTGATAGTTGCTATAGTACAAGTAAATACTATAGTAGAGACAACAATGTTTGAAGGGTTCTATTACTACTAGGCATACTTGGTTGTATATAGATGCTTATTGTACTTATTTGCAAAATGAACTAACATCTCCTCTAGGAGATATTTCTTGTTCTCGGGCAGGTCACCTTGGTAATTCTATGATCCTTGTTACCATAGATATGTTCTTATGAAAATGTTATTGGAAATACTTTTGCTCCTGTTGTTCTTGTTCCGGGCAGGTCACAAGCGATAGCTCTAAGAAGGAGCTAAAGTGATAGTGGAAAACATGGAGCAGATGACTCCATCAAGTTGTGAGACAGGTGATCTCAGCAAGTACCAATTCTAAAGGAAGCTATGATGGAAGAATATAAATCCATCATGGAAAATGATGTATTAGAAATTGTGCCTAGACCTGATGGAAAAGTATGTAGTCACTTCAAAATGGGTTTACAAGATAAAGCATGTAGTGGATGGAATTATCGATAGATACAAGGCAAGACTCGTGGCTAGAGGGTTCTCCTAGCATGAGGGAGAAGATTGTGATGAGACGTTTTCTCCAGATGCTAGATACACCTCTATTCTCTTGCAACATTTGTGGGTTGGAGTTTACATTATATGGATGTAAAGACCACATTTTTCAATGGAGTAATTAAGGAAGAAGTATACATAGAGCAACCTCAAGGTGTTAAGGTGCAGAGCCTCTTTTTATTCAGTGTAAGAAGGAACTAGCCTCTTAATTCAAGATGAAGGATCTTGGTCTCATGCATAACTATTTGGGACTAGAAGTATGGCAGAAGAGTGGTCAAACCTTCCTAGGGCAAGGGAAGCATGTTTCAAAGATCCTTTAGAAGTTTGGGATGATGGATTGCAAATCCATGGAAACTCCCATGGTGACTGATATGAGGAACTTGAGAGACTCTGATTCTGATCCAGTAGACTCGTCCCTGTATCAGCAATTGATTGGCTCATTGATGTAGTTGGTGAATATTTGGTCAGACATTCACTTTGTTGTGAACACGTTGAGCCAGTTCTAGGTGGAACCTAGATATGAGCATTGGATAGCTACAAAGCATATTTTGAGATATCTTTGTGGGACGCTAAACTATGGTTTGAGATATGCCTCAAACAATGATGTACAACCGCATGGACTTACTGAATTAGATTGGGCAGGGAGTGCAGATGACAGAAATAGTACTTCTAGAATATGTTTCAATTTGGGCTTTGCTATGATATCATGGGCTAGCAGGAAACATAAGTCAGTGGCATTCAACACTGCAGAAGGAGAGTATATAGCAGCTTGTGATGCTTGTATGGAAGCAGTGTGGCTTCGTAAGTTGGTTTCTGGACTATCTGATTAGGTGTTGGATTCGACCGTGATATATTGTGATAACCAGAGTTGTGTGAAGCTCTAAGAGAACCTAATGTTCCATGACAGGTTGAAGCACATTGAGATCAATTATTTTCTTCATGATAAAGTCTAGAGGGAAGAAGTGGTTCTCCAGTAATCTCCATTGATGAGCAGACAACATATATTTTGACTAAGCCTTTATCCAAGATAAAGTTTGCATACTTAAGGGACAAGCTAGGGCTCGTGGAGATTGTTCCCTTGGTTGAAAGGGAGGAGATGACTTCCTCGGTTGGGAGGGAGCTATGATATTTAGCATCATGGAATGTCAGTGAGCTACAAATCTATACCATCCTAGTACAACTTAGAGATGGTCATACAACTTAGATATGATTATTGCATCATGCTAGATATGATCATGCTAGTACAACTAAGATATGGTATAAATGGTTGTAGTTGTTGATGATACAGTGGCCTAAGGAGCATCGTGCTAATACAGCTTAAAGGTGGGCATACAACTTAGATATGATGTATTGAAATCATGCTAGTTATGTTCATTCTAGTACAACTTAGATACGATGTTGATGAGTCGCATCATGATAGATATGGCCATGCGAGTACAAATTAGATATGATTTATTGACATCATGCTAGATGTGTCATGCTAGTACATCTTAGAGATGACCATACAACTTAGAGATGATGCAGGGGGTTTGTGTCATGCTAGTACAACTTAGAGGTGGCATACAACTTAGTATGATGCATTGGCATCATGCTAGATATGTCATGTTAGTACAACTTAGAGATGATCATACAACTTAGAGATGACACAGCGAGGCATTGATCTACATTGTGCGAGTACAACTTAGATATGATGCATTGGCATCATGCTAGATATGTTATGCTAGTATGGCTTAGAGATGATGTAGATGATACTCCAGATCACGCTAGTACAACTTAGATATGATGCATTCACATCGTGCGAGTACATCTTAGAAGTGATGCAATTGATGACATTGTTGATGCAGGATGATATCAGATGATATGATTTGATTTTTGTGGAGATTGTATGTCTCTGAATTGTATTTGTATGCTACTGTGGTGGATGTGCTCCACTGGTAGTGACTGTGTGTCACTGATTAGTAGTTGTGTGCTACTAGGAGTGGTTGTGTACCACTGGATAGTAGTTGTGTACTACTATGGATAGACACAATTGTGTTCTATTGGATGGCATTATAACAACTGTATGCTACTATCCGATTGCCATGGAGACTACCACTAGTGTTGGAGGTGATTATCAGCTACATGGATAGTGAGATGATGTAGATGCATTAATCTACATCATGCGAGTATAACTTAGAGATGGTGCATTGACACCATGCTAGTACGAATTAGAGATGATGTAGATGGTAGTCCATGTCATGTTAGATACAAATCATGCTAGTACAACTTAGATATGATGCAGAGAATCATGCTAGTACAACTTAGATATGATCATACAGCTTAGAGATGATGCAATGGAGAGGATGGTTCTTGGAGCCATCGAGGACATTCAACGTCTGTTGGGACAATCATTCTTCTAGGACGTATGTCTAAATTGGAAGAATGGCCCTTGTATCACGATGTTGAGAGAGTGACTTATTCAACAGCATGCCTGATTACTCAAATGGAGTTTGGCCTCGAGAGATGACACAATTGATGTTACCATATGATACTGATAGTGGTGATGTTGCTCGTGAGTTGATCTACGTGATCATGAGATAGCTTGTGTGGCTATAACAATACTACCTGTTAATACCTCCCTAGCTAGGAGGGAGTGTTGATGTTATGGTAGTTGCGGGAGGTATTAACCTCCATGTGTAACCTTTGGCTAGAATAAAATATTCTGGAAGCAAGAGAAACCCTAAACAGATGTGTAAAAACCCTAGAAGATAAGTCGACCTAGTAGAATAAATAATATTAGAATATAATTACAAGAAATTCAGGTCGGCTCAGCCAAAAAAGTCAATGGATAGATTAATATAAATAGAGGATGTCTTGGCTCATTTGTTTGCTCACCACACTCACTCCCTCAGCCAGTTTAGCACAAGTTTTGAGATGCATTGGCATATAAGGAAGGTGCATCTTCTAGGGTGGTTCTTGGTGGTGTTTGGTGAAACTCGTGGTGATATTGTTAGTGAAACTCTTGGTGATATTCTTGGTGAAACTCTTGGTGATATTCTTGCTAAGTATGGCACAAGTTTGAGAGAGTAGTGCAACTACAATTGTGTGTGGTGCTTTTTTTGTGGATATGAAGACTCTCTTTCTTGTGCCCTACCCTTGGAGAAGGAGCGCTCTACTTGTCTTTAGTTGTTGCTCCAGTTAGCAGCTGGGGTTTATCTGTTGGTTATAGTGTTGCTTCTGGAATCATTCTATCTAGCAAAGGTTATGGTGCTCAGGGGTGGTTGCATGCCTATGGTTGGGTGACATTAGTAATATTGTCTATGGTAAAATGAGCACATCGAATATTTTAACAACATGTGTCCTGCATATACAATTCTCAGGTCTAATACCACAAATGATGGCCTACCAGGCCTAATTCCTTAGAATAGAGTTCCAAACAACTCTATTGGCATATGTAAGCCCTCGTTGCCTTTGGATCAAATCATTGACCTGATCGAGTTCTGGTTTTGGACCAACGGTCTCCAACTGTCAAACCATAAGTGCTAGACTTAAGCGCTCTTTGTCGCGGTGCTTATCTTTTCCTTTACATTCCCAAACACTTTGTTCGTCCCTTATCCTCCACGTGACCATATGCTAGATCAATGGGCCAATCAATGGTGGTTTACCACTTTACAAGAGTGGTATTAATAACCTTTAGTCTTGTGGGGGGGTCAAGTAGTGGTTTCCAAAACCAGTATGAGGGTTCCTACAATCACACGATCACGACATGTGTCCTCTCCTAAAGAGCATGTTGGGAAATTGTAGGGGGGTCACCTCTTTTTATCTGTTGTGGTGTTTACACGTGCACAATTTATGTCGATCGTCGATCTCTCCTTTTCATAAACGGTTGGATATGAACGTCGAAATACCAGGTCCACTTTACAATTAGTTTAACAAAACGTTGGGTGGACAATAGGCTAGTAGATCGGAAGATCGGGATGTCAGGTACCATCTTTCAATTGTTTTGAAATATGTCGGGGGTTGGTAGATCGGTACTATGTGGTCCCAATAGATAATTATGAGTTGTCATTCTGCCAAGGCTTTATCCCAGATCTAATCTCAGTCATTTGTTTAAACGCAAACAAAAACATAGAGATTTAAGTGGGTTTCATTCAGCTTTGGAGCACGATGTTGCACATGATCCATTACGCTACAAAATCAAAGCTTTATCACCCGCTCAAGACAAATTATGAATGGATATTGATTGCACACACAAATAAACAACAATGACATAAACAAATATGAGATTTTTTTATTTTCTTTGAAAGGAATAGACCGATACAACAATATTAGCTATGTTCCTCTTTGGTCTCTTGGACCTCTCACACTCTCAATCCTTGCTCTTATTATGTCCTCTACAGAATTACAATAAAATTTCACTCAAGCTCTCGAATTGTTCACAAAACAAACTCAACCGATCTATCTCAACCAATTTCAAATCTTCTAATTATGTTCCTAGAACCTAGCAACAAACTGACACCTATCAAAACTAACTAAACGAAGATATCTTCTAGAGATACTTCGCACAATTATTACAAATGAAAATAAAATTTTAGGAAACCAACTTCCTTAGTAAAAGTTTGTGACCCTTAGGGTCCATTTCAAATGACCTTGTTGATACTCTTGCATCAAATATATGACCCCTTGAGTACTATGATATGTTGATTGGTATAGACTTGTTGGCAACCCATAAAGTTAAGCTGGATTTTTTTAACAAGACCATGGAATGTGAAGATGATGAAGGAAATAAAAGGGTCTTGTAAGGCATCCAAAAACCTATGTCAATGAGGAAGATATCAACGTTGCAACTCAAGAAATATTGCAAAAAGGGATATCCATTGTATGATATACATGTGCTAAACTCAACAGAAAACAACAAGCTGAAAATTGAAGATCACCAAGTGTTGTATGAGTTCAAAGACGTGTTTCTGGAAGAAATACCAGGACTGCCTTCCAAAAGGGATATTGATTTTTCCATAGAGATTATTTCAGGAGCAGTGCATGTGTCTAAAGTACCTTATAGGATGAGCACACTAGAGTTGGTGGAGCTGAAAATACAATTGAAAGAGATGTTAGACAAGGGATATATCAGATCCAATGTGTCATCGTGGGGAGCACCAACACTATTTGTCAAGAATAAGGATGGTACCCTCAAATTATGTATTGATTATAGGCAACTAAACAAGATTACCATCAAGAACAAGTATCCATTACCCAGGATTGATGACCTTCTTGATTAGCTGAGAGGGGTTACATTGTTTTCCAAGATAGATTTGAGGTTCAAATACCATCAAGTCAGAATCAAGGATGGGAATATCCATAAGACTGCATTTAGAACAAGGTAAGGGAAATATGAATTGTGGTGGTGCCTTTTGGGCTTACCAATGCACCAACCATGTTTATGTGCCTAATGAACAACATTCTCAGTAAGTAATTGGATAAGTTTGTCTTAGTTTTTATTGGTGACATTATTATTTATTCTAAGATCGAGGAGGATCATGAGGAGCATCTCAGATTGGTACTGCATGTATTGAGAGAACACCAGTTGTATGCTAAGTACAACAAGTGTGACCCTTTCCAGAGATAGATCCAATGCTTGGGTCATACAATCTCGGAGGATGGAGTGGTGGTAGACCCTGAAAATATCAAGGCAATCATGGATTGGCCAACCCCTAAGAATGTAACTAATGTGAGATCATTTATGGGATTGGTTCGATATCACAGAAGGTTTATCCAAGGATTTTCAAAGATCGATCATCCAATCACCTCGTTGCAAAGAAAGGGAGTGAAATTTGTGTGGTCAACAGACTATGAAGCAAGTTTCCAACAATTGAAGCATCTTTCAACAAATGCACCCATCTTAAAGATTATAGATCAAGACAAACACTTTCTAGTATGTACATATGCTTGGAAGGAGAGACTTGGTGGAGTTCTCTTGCAAGAAGGGCATGTAAATGGTTACGAGTCTAGGAAACTAAATGAGCATGAGAAACGTTACGTTACTCATTATTTGTAACTTGCAGTTATTGTGCATGCCTTGAAAATGTGGAGGCACTATTTTCTTGGGAGAAGATTTGTTTTGATGAAGATCACTATGGGCTGAAGTATTTATTTGATCAACCTCATTTAAGCACCAATCAAGCTAGGTGGATGGCTTTCATCATCGATTTTGATTTTAAAATTAGACACATTAAGAGCAAAGAGAACCGAGTGGAAGATGCACTCAGCCGGAGTATGCAAACAATACACCTAGCAACAACAAGTGCATGTGAATCTGATATAAAATATAGGATCATGAATTCCCTACAAAATGATGAACATTTCAAGCTAATAAGGGAAAGCCTAGAGCAAGATCCAAGAGGGCCGAAGTGTGAAGGATATCAACTCACTGAATATGGATGGTTGATATACATAAACAAATTGTACATATCCAATTCAACCGAACCGAAGGAGCTCATAATAGATGAGTTCCATAAGAGGCTTTATGTAGGTCACCTAGGTTACCATAAAATGACAACAACGATAAATAAATTTTATGTCTAACCAAGGACGAGGAGGGACATTGTAGAATACATTGCCAAATGTCTAGAGTGCCAATTAGTTAAGGTTGGGCATATGCATCCAGTGAGACTGTTGTAGCCAATACAAATTCCAGAATGGAAGTGAGAATCCATATCCATGGACTTCATCACATGATTGCCAAGGACAACCAAACAACATGATGCAATTATGGTGGTAGTGGATAAGTTGAGCAAGACAACTCATTCTACTCCCATGAAATCCAATTACAAAGCAATAGATGTTGCAAATATTTTCATAAATAAATTTTCAAGTTGCATGGTATGCCCAAGATGATCATACCAGATCGAGATGCCAAATTTACCTCAAACTTTTGGAAAGTTTTTTTTTTTTCAGGTTTTGGGACACAATTAGCCTTCAACACTGCCCATCATCCTTAGACAGATGGGAAAGCAGAGAGAGTAGATAGGTCATTGGAAGTCATGTTGAGAATGTATGTTATGCACCATCCTAAGAAGTGGGATGACTATTTACCCCTGGTGGACTTTATAATAACGACTAGCAGGAGTCCTTGAAAATGAGCCCCTTTGAGACTTTGTATGGCATAAAATGTAATATTCCAATTAGTTGGGATAATCTGATGGATCGGATTACACTTGGACTGGACATGCTGAAGAAACTTATGCTAAGATGGCACCTCACTAATGTGGACCATTCAAAATTCTAGAAAGGGTGGGACCGGTGGCATATAGGCTTGTCATGCCTCCTACTATTAAAGCACACAATGTATTTTATGTATCTTTACTTAAGAAATATATTCATGATTCTAATCACATTATTGATTCAACTGTGATTCAGGTGAAACCAAAAGGAGAATTCCAACCCGAGCCTCAATGCATACTCGATAGAAGGAGACATTGCTCCAAAATCGAGCCATCACGTAGGTCAAGGTGCAATGGAAACAATTTGGAACAGATGAGGCCACATATGAACTAGAGGATGCCATGAAAGAGACATATCCATTTTTGTTTATTGTATAAAATTGTTTTATGGTTGGTACAACACCAAGAATGATGTTTCTTTTAAGGGGGAGGGGAATGCAACACTCTGTTTTCCCCCAGTTTGTAACTACGACTATGATTCAATGTTGTCGTGATTCACGAGACAGATATTTGAAACTTTACAAGCAATGTAAATATGTTTTTATTTAATAAAGAAAGACCGAACAACTGACTGAGGAGGAGAAATAGTACGAACCGTGATACCACAAGTGGAAACTAGTGAGGGGATTTAGGGATTACCTTGCCTACCCAAATTAGATAACCTTCACCCAAAATAGCTTTAGTGCCTAAATTCATTGAAGTATATTTTCCTCCCTTTTTTTGTATCCCAAGAGACAATTAATGAAGAGAGGTCCGATGGTTGAGTAGTTAATTACCCACCTTCATGAAAGTATGGGGAAGAGGTTGGAACAACAAAATACTGTCAACCAAAAGTATGGTTAAGTACAACCTCATTTTGGGGGACAATCCTTGCAAGCTTCAGATAGAATTAAGAGAGGAAAATTGGGGTGAGAGAATAAGGAAACTTTCCAAAAAAGAAAGAGCTGCATGAATTGTGCATGAGCGGGAACAAGTTGAAAGGAGAAGAACGTCTAGAGGAAAGGAGAGTTGAGAAGTGAGCTTGTTGTTGGATTCAAGTAGAGAAAAACCAAACCTGACCTAAGCATAGAGGGTCATGAATTTGGTGCAAAATGAGTGAGGGAATAACACTGAGAGGGGAGGTCATTGAGGGACTGCAGAGGCAGTGAAGAGACTCCCTTGTGCTAGGATAGATAGCCAGGAAAGCACCTGAGAGATTCGTGGTGGCCCTGGTCTTGGTGGATAAATGGATTCTTATTATTGATTGTTAATGAAGGAGAGTGGCCTTCACTCCCAACCTAGAATTTCCTGAGAGAAATCTAAGTTTCCCTAGTGGTATCGTGGCCTAGCATGGGGTGGTGTACTGTAGAAAATCTAAGTACAACAAAGCCTACAGTTGGGTGGAAAATCACTCACCTCAGTCAGTTTTCCTATCCAACAACTTTTGAACAGATAAGTGTATATTCATGCTCAATTAGTTTGATGTTTGTTTCATTTGCAAGGCTTTTGTGCTTGTGAAATTATGGAACATTATGGTTTACGAGTATAACTAAAGAGAGGAGGAATGAATGTATGACCTTTGGTCCTTGCATGCATTGATTTTCCTTATTGATTATTATCTCTTTGAAATTTGTAATAAATAGAAGGAATTTCTGCCTTATGCTCCTTGTATGTTCAATGATCCACTCTTTGATCAATTTTCATGAATTAGATACGTTGTAAATGCCTATGGTTAAGAACCCATCTCTAGAAACTTGCATGAAATGCATGGTTGTGTAATTCCCTGTATATTGGAAAATTTGCATGCTGGGATATCTAACTTTGGATGCATATGTAGATGACCTCAAGCTCATGGTCAAAATCCAAGAGAAAGACAAGAATTGAGTGAATAGTTTATTCACTCGAAGATTTTTTTTGTTTTTCCATGATTTTCCTCTTTTAAGTCTTGGCAATGACCAAGCTCTATTTAGAGGTTTTCCCTGTACAACCTTTGAGATTCAATGCCAAGGATCTGGGTAATGGCTTGACCTTCAATGCCAAGGATCTGGGTAATGAGCGAGGATCGTCATATTAGATTGATCTCAACCATCAGATCTTTTAGGAAAGTGTCTTCGGAAAGTCTTGTGGTGACTTGTGTTTCCAAAAAGGTTAGTTTGACTAACTAACTATTGTGCATCTTTAAGCCCGAAAAGACTATGGGTCGTCAGATCATATAGATTTGAGTCATTATATCTATCAAAGAATTGATGACCTAGCTAAAGATCTTGTAGGTTAGGAACTCACTTATATCTGGGCCATTGATCAACCCGTTTGTCCATCGTCTAATCTATTGGGCGAGCAAGTTGTCGTGGGAAGACTTGTTCGAGAAGAATTTCCCAATGGCAATAGATTTCTAATGTTTTGGGAAGTAGATTACCCAAAAGCATTATGGGCGACGGGTTTTAGGAAGATATCATAACGGGGTGTTGTGTCATCCTGAAGAGGTGATTCTATCAAGGCAAGCTCGATAGCGTCGCGTCCTGCGGACTCTAGAAATAATCCATGAGTAGGCTAAGTCGACAACCCAACGATGCAATCCCGATAGAAAAGTGTCTAATAGGCATGCAGGATATCACCTTCGGGAAAAATTTGTTCGAGAAGATTTCTTGATGAGTGGGCCCGATGAAGCGAGTCCGGCAGCCTTGTGGGTTGCAGATTTTGGATAAACCTTGAGGCAAGGGAAACTGACTTCCAATGAGGGTTTTCCAAAAGAATGATTTTGATAGTCATGCGGGCTTTCAAAAGCCTAAAGGACTGTGCTTGAAGGTTTAATAATGGATCCACATCAATTAGAGGCGGGAAGCAGTCCATGTGAATGTCACGTGGATCACATGACAATAATGCTTTAGAACCTTCAAAAAGGCCATAACTTTATAACTAGAGCTCGGATTTGAGCGCGGTTACAGTCATTGGAAAGCTCTTGAGGGAAAAAATCGATCTACCAGCTTAGATTCTGAGTTAGAATGATGGTTCAAGGGATATATTGGGTACGCCCCACCAACCTATTGACAATTAGGGGGTTATGTGTGTTACAATATATAAGTGAGCTATATAAAAAATAATAGTTGCTCCTTGACTTAAAAGGACATTAGTTACAATTTTCAACATCAAAATATGGAAACCATTCGCTATCAAAAATCTCTTAGTTGTTTCTTCATAAAAGTATGCTTGTTCCGTGAATTAAAAAGGAAAAACTATAAAAAAAATACATCTTCCAAAAGGAAAATCTGCAATTTCTCAATTGTTAGAAAAAAGTAAGTTACATCCATGGTGCACGAGGAAGGTCAATTGTGTGCCCATCCTGAAAGATGGAAATGGTTCAAGTGTCGTGCTCCATCGCATATGCCTCTTTTGAAAGGCCATCCACTACCTTGTTCCTATCCCTATATATACAAGATAAATAAATGTGTGAGAAGGGCATCATCAGTTGTTGTATATCATCGAAAAGTGGCTACAATGTAAAATTTATGAGAGATGTTTCCTTTCAAATCCATTGGATAACCAACAAAGAATCCCCAAAAAATTGTTGTTGTGTAACACCATATTCTTGAGCAAATTGAAGTTTTCAATGGGGAGTTATACACACTTTGCTTTGTATATTTTTTCTATTATAACAATAGGATACACCCTTAAAGTTAAGAAATCTCTTTTAGACAGGTTATTTGGATTTTGAACTTCAAATGTAATATGAAAATTTCAAAATAATACATTGTTTTATATTTCCACATAGAAAAAAATATATAGGAAGTAAAGTGTGTATGACGTGTGAGTAGAAAGTTTGATAAGGATACTTGTACAAAGTTCAAATAAAATAAAAAAACTTTTGAGGTAATTTTCTATGAATGTCTTTTTTTGAACCACATGAAAAACTTATAATAGTCTATTTGGCATTGAATCCACTGTTGGGAAAAAAACACAAATACAATATTTAAAAAACCATTATGACATGAAAGAAAATAGTGAGAGACAAATGTTGCAACACAAAATGTGAAAATACCACCATAGTGTTACACAACCTTTAAGTTGTGATACATTCTTAAGTTTAAGCAATCCCTTTTGGGAGAGGTATTTGAATTTTGAACTTTAAATGTGATATTGAACTTTTCAAAATAATATATTGTTTATATTTCCACGTTAAATAAAATATCTTGGAAGAAAAGTTGTGTATCATTTGTGAGTGGAAAGTTTGAACAAAGGAAATAACGTTTTAAGTAATTTTCTATGAATATCTTTTTTCAAATAATATGAAAAATTTATAATGGTATGGCATGAAATAAAATGGTGAGAGAGAACTGTGATACATTGTTAAGTTGCATATTATGGGAGTAGTCTAACTATTAGATTTTTTTTATTTTGGGCAATTATCATCGAATTCGACAATCTAATTGTTGGTTGAATCACAATTTTACATTGTTTAAATTGCAGTTTTGAATGCATACATGAATCCAACACCCTAAAAAACCCTTAGTCCATGTTGATTGTGCAATCTCAACAATTGATATATGCAATTTCATCAATTCTTTTAAATTTTTCACTGGTTTATGAGCAAAACTGAAACATTGCCAAAAAAAAGTTCAAAAAGTTTAATATCTAGACTACTCCATGTATTATGTGCAATCAAAAAGTTTGATCAAAGATACTTTGTACAAATGAAACAAATTTTAAGTGTCTTTCAATAATTGCATTCCACTAACTAAGAGCACACATGCCACAAAGTAGGATTTCCCATTGACAATTTTAATTTGGGGTTATGAATGTAAATGATGTAATTTTATTTCATGCAAATTTACTTGGTTGTATTTTATTTATTATGGAAGATTATGTAAACTATGTTTAAGTTTTGAAATGTTCCCAAGGTTTTGAGTGAAGAGATCACTCATCAACGAGAAATTAGTTATAAGTTTTGGAATAGTAGATAAGTGTAATCCTTAATGAGATCGAAGAGGTGTTAAATGGAAGTAACACTTATAACTAGGAAATTAAATAACTATGATAATCATTACTAACTATATGTAAATAGAAAACTAATAATAATAATCTAATTTTAAGGTCACCGCAAAACAAGACACCAAATTGATGAAATTGATGTATGAAACCCCTTATTTATGAGAAGCCCACTAAATATATATTATTATTTATTAAAAAATTAATAAATAATAATAATTTATTTATTATATTGTTTAATTAGGTTTGAAAAGATATCCATTAACACTAACTTGCAATAAATTTTCCAACCTGTAAATATTAACGGCAAAATGACCTAAACTTCATTTTCCAATATTTTATAGTGATAACCATGAAGATAAAGTTACCGATTCCCTATATTAAAAAATATATATATAGAAAACTTTTCTATTTGTAAATTTTACGGGTATAAAATGACATATACTTCATTTTCCTGTTTCTACATAGAAAAAGCGGGTGCACTTCATTTTCCCGTTTCTACATAGAAAAAAAAAACATCTAGAAAGCAAAGGGTGTATATTGTGCCACATTGGAAAGATTGTGAAAATATATTTCTTCAACGTTCTAATTACAAATTTATTTTCTTATTAATGGTATGGTTTTGTATGGTTGTGAAAATCAAACTATTTTTAAATAGGTTTTTTTTGGTAAATTATCAATATTAGGTATTTAAATATTAATAAATTTATAATTTTGTGTTAAGGTTTTTTTGGATTTTTTTGACAAATGAATAATATATACAAAGCAGACATAGATTTGTGCATTCTAATTTTTTATGTTTTAGATTCTCTGTGAATGATATTCTGTAATTCTTAATAATAGGACTTTAAACACTATTGTTTTTGTTTTTTTTTTTTTTTTTTNATATATATAGAGTTGAGATAGATCTCTATATTCCACATTTATTAGTCCCTGCCGAAGGTGTAGAGGGACTATAGTGATAGATAATTTGTTGACTTCATACTAGTTTGTACTTTGACTAAATTTTTTTTGCATAATCTTTATTGTTCGAACTAGAGAACTAAAAACATTATTTTTTATATAATAAAAAAAACCTTGTATGTCATGATCTCATTGGATAATAGATTCGAGGTCTTATCGCCAGCTTCGTTATTCCCAATGTTTTATATGTTAGCATATCCAAAGTTTTTGATCATCTATTGTCTTTTTGAATTTTTACTATTTTTACTTAAATGTTTAGATATCCAAAGTTTGTCCTTTAACTAAATTTGTCATATTAGTTTGTCCTTTGACTAATTTTTTTTTGCATAGTCTCTATTATTCGAACTATTGTTATTATTATTATTATTATCATTTTATTGTTATTATTATTATTATTATTTTGTTGTTATTATTAAGTACTTAAATATGCATTTTTATTATTACGTACATAAACAGGCCTGCCACACTGCATTCTTTCTTAAATGTTTACAGAGCGCGAGGTCCTTGGACGATCCTAACAACCTTAAATGTTTACCTAACAGACCTCACAGCCTTAAATGTTTACTTAACATGCATGTTACAATACGTTTTCCTTTGATTTTCGGATACAATCTTGTCTGTAGTGAATTTGGGCAATATTGTTCTTCACCGACATTACTGGTTCACTGGTTGATGCTTGCTTGTTGGTTCGTTAAATGTTGCTTATTGTTTTTTGATTCAACTTTGCAAAGTTGAGGTCTTGCAGTTGCAGTCGGACCTCTTAGTGCTTGTGCATTGGTTTGTTGTTTGTTGTTTTCTCTTGCTTGCTTCAACTTTGCAAGGTTCCGCAGTTGGACCTGTTATCCCCGATATCTAGGGATAACTAGGAGATCATGTCTCGAGGCCCACAGGTCCTAGACATGAAGTACCGAGAGCAGGATTGACCTAAGCATGGCCCTCGAGGGCCCATTCTTCTTCTTCTTCGCCAGACTTGTCCTGTTAGCAGCAGCAGCATCCATCACCATCGGCTTGGACTTGCATCAGAGAGGACTCTTGCTCCATGAGGTAATTGGTCCAAGGTATCATG
>SNQJ01S0005483.1:34455-50894 GCA_010110895.2 Picea sitchensis | reverse complement strand
ATAGAAAACGTTGTGGCTAAGTCATCCAATGATAGACATTGATGTGTTGATATTTGTCATTGACCTATTTGCAAAACGTTGAGCTCTTTGTCTACCAAAACTAACCCTAAAGAAGGCTGACGTCACCTCTAGTGAGCTTGACGCAACACTCTTGTCGTATAGGAACATTTGATGATATTTTATGATGATTCAAAGATTGATTATATACATTGAATACTATATCATTTCCAGTGTTTATTGAGAAGTAATATTATAAAGCCATAGTCATTTTTTGCAACCATTGACTTCGTCAATAATTACTGCTATTTATGCTCATGTACATTAAATGTTGATAGTCATTAATTTATGAAGTGCTAACCACTACTTGCATGCATTAGTTTTATTGTTGCCTTGTCTCGCAAACAGGTGCCCCTTCTGTGGTTTATCTTCCTCTTGACTATCTTCTTGGCGGTAATTTGTGAAAGGGAAAACTTACCTTGATATTTTAACCCTTTGCCTTTCAAAACCCCAGATTGCCAAGGACGTCTCCCTTGGGTTTAGCCACCCTAAATAGAAAGAGCCCCCCATCGAGGTGACAATGGGTGGGGAAGCTCCTGTTACGCCAGTTTGATCCTTACCTTTCAAGCTATCTGACCTAGACTACAAACTGAGCGATAACATGACCTATTGTTGCAGTTTGCACGGTTGGGATTATGCATCTGCGATTGGAACTGCGCTTCTGTCATTCCCCATTCATGGGTAAGTTTAAGTGCCATGGTTGCCTTCATATTCGTTGTTTGTTGTTTGATATTTCCAGTTTGCAAGTAAAACATTTCAGTACTGGGAATGCCTGAGTCAAAATCCTCTTGCAGAACATCTTTGTATGTGACTACTACGACCAAAGAAGCAGGAGTATAATGTTGTCTTGGTTTTGTTCTTGAACGTCAATGTTCGACATAGAACCCACCTCTATTGCAGCCATAGTGACATATAAAAAAGGAAATCGAATTTTCTCCTCATTTTTTTTCTTCCTGAAAACCATACATTTGGTGCATTTTTTTCAGGTTGTTCCCTTCCAAAATGTCTTGTTCCCCTTTGAATGTCAATGCTGGACACATAACCCACCTCTGTTGCAGCCATAGTGACATATAAAAAAGGAAACTGAATGTTCTGCTCATATTTTATGTTCCCGAAAACAATACGTTTGGTGCATTTTTTTCAAGTTGTTCCCTTCCAATCACATGTGCCCACTTCCATGTCCTGGACATCAAACCATAGCTCGTTAGAAAATAGCAATGCAAAAAAAATATGGGGAACAACTTGAAAAAACTGCACCAAACGTATGGTTTTCAGGAACATAAAATATGAGGAGAAAATTTGATTTCCTTTTTTATATGTCACTATGGTTGCGATAGAGGTGGGTTTTGTGTTGAACATTGACGTTCAAGAACAAGACCAACACAACATTACACTCTTGTTTCTCTGGTCGTATTAGTCACTTAAAAAGATGTTATGCAAGAGGATTTTGACTCAGGCATTCCTAGTATTGAAAATTCTTACTTGCAAATTGGAAATAGCAAACAACAAACAACGAATAAGAATGCAACCATGGCACTGAAACTTGCCCGTGAATGGGGAACGACAGAAGCGCAGTTCCAATCATGGATGCAGAATCCCAACTGTACAAACTGCAACTTTCTTAAATGCTTACACAGTGCGAGGCCCTTGGATGGTCCTGACAGCCTTAAATGTTTACCTAACAGGCCTCACATCCTTAAATGTTTACTTAACAGGCGTGTTACAATACATTTTCCTCTTATTTTTAGATGCAATCTTGTCTGCAGTGAATTTGGGCAATATTGTTCTTCACTAGCATTAATGGTTCATTGGTTGATGCTTGCTCGTTGGTTCGTTGGATGTTGCTTATTGTTGTTTGATTCAACTTTGCAAAGTTGAGGTCCTGCAGATGCAGTTGGACCTCTTGGTGCTTGTTCACTAGTTTGTTGTTTGTTGCTTGCTATTGTTTGCTTCAACTTTGTAAGGTTGAAGTCCTACATTCGCATTTGGACCTGTTTTTGCATTTTGCACAGTTGGGATTCTGCGTCCGTGATTGGAACTATGCTTATGTAGTTCCCCATTCACGGGTAAGTCTTAGTGCCATTGTTGCAATCCTATTCGTTGTTTGTTGTTTGTTGTTTGTTATTTCCAATTTGCAAGTAAGAATTTTCAATACAAGGAATTCCTGAGTCAAAATCCTCTTGCAGAACATCTTCATATGTGACTACTACGACCAGAGAAACATGAGTGCAATGTTGTCTTGGTCATGTTCTTGAACGTCAATGTTTGACACAGAACCCACCTCTGTCGCAGCCATAGTGACATATAAAAAAGGAAATCGAATTTTCTCCTCGTATTTTATGTTCCTAAAAACCATACATTCGGTGCATTTTTTTCAGGTTGTTCCCTTCCAAAACGTCTTGTTCCCCTTTGAATGTCAATGTTGGACACAAAACCCACCTCTGTTGCAGCCATAGTGAGATATAAAAAAGGAAATCAAATGTTCTCCTCATATTTTTTGTTCCTGAAAACCATATGTTTGGTGCATTTTTTTTTCCAAGTTGTTCCCTTCCAATCACATATGCCCACTTCCATGTCCTGGACATGAAATCATAGCTCGTTGGAAAATAACAATGCAACAAAAAAAAATGAGGAACAACCTGAAAAAAATGCACCAAACGTATGGTTTTCAGGAACAAAAAATATGAGAAGAAAAATCGATTTCCTTTTTTATATGTTATTGTGACTGCGATAGAGGTGGGTTCTATGTCGAACATTGACATTCAAGAGCAAGACGAAGGCATCATTACACTCTTGTTTCTCTGGTCGTAGTAGTCACATACAAAGATGTTATGCAAGAGGATTTTGACTCACGCATTCCTAGTATTGAAAATTCTTACTTGCAAACTGGAAATAGAAAACAACAAACAACGAATAGGAATGCAACGCAACCATGGCATTGAAACTTACCCGTGAATGGGGAATGCCATAAATGCAGTTCCAATCTCGGATGCAGAATCCCAACCGTGCAAACTGCAACAACAGGTCCAACTGCAGATGCAGGACTTCAACCTTGCAAGGTTGAAGCAAACAAGAGCAAGCAACAAACAACAAACCAGTGGTTCAGTTGACCAGACACTGTTTTGCGACTACTATCGGACTACTATTTTGTGACTGAATTCCAAAATAGAGGGAGTGAGCATGTCCACACACTGTTGTGGATAGAGGGTGCACCGGTCTATGTAAATGAAAACAACTCACAGATTGAGCAATTTTTGGACAAATACATAACATGCAACACAGATCATTTTGATCCAGAACTTGTCAAATTTCATAGACATTATCATAGAAGAAGCTGTAAAAAATGAAAAAAATCACATTGCAGATACAAATTCCATGTGCCACCATTGAGAACAACAAGAATCATAGAGCCAACTAGTTTAGAGGACAATGTTCTCATTGAGAAATCTAAATCCCTGTTTGCATTTCTAGAACAAGGAGACTTTGATGACTTAATGAGCTTCCAATACTTCTTGGCAGAGCTAAATCTAACAGAAGATGAGTACATCCAAGCCATACAATCTACACTTAAACAACCAACAGTTTTCCTTAAACGAAAACATTCACATATTTGGAACAATAGTTTCTCCAAGGACATGCCAGTTATATGGAATGCAAATACAAACGCATAGTATGTCCTCAATGCATATGCTACAACATCATATTGTACCTTGTACATGACAAGGGTTGACAAATCTATGACAAGTGCATTCAGAAGAATACGCAAAGAACATGAAAAAAGTCATATTGATGCTATGCAAATGACACGTACACTTTGAAATACATTACTTAATCTTCAACAAATGTATGCTCAACAAGCAGTCCCCATTGCACTTTCCCTGCCCCTGGACTATGGTTCAATGAAATGTGTCTTCATAAACACATCTCCACTTGAGAAACGCAAATTGGAACATGGTTTATATTTGGGACATCAAAAATACTATTAAAATAACATAATATGAATAATGTTGAAATATATATAAACAACATCTCTTTAAACTTGAACCAGAGTTTGTCGAGCTCCAACTACATTTCATAGCTGAGACTGTTTTTTCCCATAGTTAACGTGTTTCTATCGCTTGATAATTATCAGACTAAGTGTTGTTGTGTGAGGGATAAAGTTCTTTTCTCCCTTTCTTTTTCCTCTTCTATACTTACATGTTTTCCCCTTTTCTTCTTCCCCTCTATTATCCATTTTTGGTTCTATACTTAGTCGCATTTCTATGCTCGCGGGTTCCCGGTGTTAATGTTTATGCCATTATTATAGTTCTTTGAATTTCAATAGATAAGAGCATCATAAGAACAAGATCACTGAGAAATACACAATCACAAGAGACACAACATTTATCCTAGGAAACCCTCTAGGGGAAGAAAACCCAGCAAAAACTTCCTTATCATAAATGGCTTATACAATGTTCAAGAGATAACTCAAACCAATACAGAAAGTCCTCCCCAGAGATGTGTCACCCTTCTTCTCCTCTCTCCAACTTCCAATTGCAGCTTGCCTCATAAGATAATGAGCAAGTGAAGTGTATCTTAAAAGTGAGGCGCTAGCCTCTTATTTATATCACTCTGGCACGTGTGAAGAGTCACCATCTGGCAGAGCTGACCTCTCACTCTGGGTGGGTAAACCCACCTTTAATTAATTCCGGGTCTTCCATTATAACTACTGGGGCCGACTTCTTATTCAGCACTTTGTAATTGTCCGATGACCAATCTGCAAAAGGGGATTTGGTCCTTATTCAATTACCGACATGATTAATCCACAATGGGGATTAATCTAATNACACAATCACAAGAGACACAACATTTATCCTAGGAAACCCTCTAGGGGAAGAAAACCCAGCAAAAACTTCCTTATCATAAATGGCTTATACAATGTTCAAGAGATAACTCAAACCAATACAGAAAGTCCTCCCCAGAGATGTGTCACCCTTCTTCTCCTCTCTCCAACTTCCAATTGCAGCTTGCCTCATAAGATAATGAGCAAGTGAAGTGTATCTTAAAAGTGAGGCGCTAGCCTCTTATTTATATCACTCTGGCACGTGTGAAGAGTCACCATCTGGCAGAGCTGACCTCTCACTCTGGGTGGGTAAACCCACCTTTAATTAATTCCGGGTCTTCCATTATAACTACTGGGGCCGACTTCTTATTCAGCACTTTGTAATTGTCCGATGACCAATCTGCAAAAGGGGATTTGGTCCTTATTCAATTACCGACATGATTAATCCACAATGGGGATTAATCTAATAACAATAATAATAATAATAATGAAATGATTAATCCACAATGGGGATTTAATCCAATAATAATAATGACATGATTAATCCACAATGGGGATTTAATCCAATAACAAAATAATAATAAGAATGCTCTTAGCAGTTACATTATTTCAACACCCGGGGTGGTGGAATGACAAATCCTCATCTCCATCTATATCTTCACAACACGAGTCCGACTGACCGTCGTTCATTTCCATACTTAGCCAATTTTATGGCCGCAGGTTCCCGGGTAGGCGCTATCGAACTCTCGTGCCCCGTGTTTAGGGTATACATCTTGCACCCCAAAACTTCGGTGATCTACAATTCGACCCCAGACTCCTTGAACTCGCAAACCTCACTCTACCTACGATGACTCCCCTGACTTCTACCTAAAATAAAATAATATGAATAATGTTGAAATAAATATAAACAACATCTCTTTAAACTTGAACCAGAGTTTGTCAAGCTCCAACTATATTTCATAGCTGAGAATGTTTTTCCTATAGTTGATGTGTTTCTATCGCTTGATAATTAGCAGACTAAGTGTTGTTGTGTGAGGGATAAAGTTATTTTCTCCCTTTCTTTTCCCTCTTCTATACTTCCATGTTTTCCCCTTTTCTTCTTCCCCTCTATTATTCGTTTTCGGTTCTATACTTAGTCACATTTCTATGCTCGCGGGTTCCTGGGGTGGAAAACTAACAAATACTCATCTCCATCTATATCTTCACATCATGAGTCCGAGCGACCGCCGTTTGTTTCCAAACTTTAGCCAATTTTATGGCCGCGGGTTCCCGGGTAGGCGTTATCAAACTCTCATGCCCCGTGTTCGGGGTATACATCTTGCACCCAAAACTTCGGTGATCTACAATTCGAACCCGGACTCCTCGAACTCGCAAGCCTCACTCTACCTACGATGACTCCGTCTGACCACCCCGCCTTTCCATACTTAGTCAATTCTTCAAAGTTTTGCATGTTCACGGACTCCCAGGTTCACAAAAGTTTCAAAGCATTTTTCACTCCCCTCCATCCTTGCCACCTTCGCCCCTTCCCAATGCACATTAATTATGCTTTTACTAGTGACAAATCACCACACAGGTTCGAAAATATTGGCATTAATAAGCGGAAATCTCGAGGATATCTCCCATTAAAACGCATTGATGGGAGAATATTATGGGATCTGGTGATTTTTTTGTGTCAATCTTGAATTGGAAAAAAATTGTTGGTTATTTTAGTTTTTTAAAGGCATCATCACAGTAAGAATGCAATATTGTGCTAGCCCACTGTCTTCTACAAAGGTGTTGATGTCATGTCCCTCTTTAATATTGTGCATATATTACAGCTTGTCATATTTGAGAATATGCTTGCATATGAAAATGTTAACTCATATATTTTCTCTATCGCCTATGTGTTTGAGAAAAATTTGCGAGCCGAAAACACCCTTCAAATTGGAACATGGTTTACATTTGGGCCACAAAAATACTATTAAAATAAAATAATATGAATAGTATTGAAATAAATATAAACAAATTCTCTTTAAACTTGAACTTGAGTTTGTCAAGCTCCAAGTATATTCCATAGCTGAGAATATTTTTCCCATAGTTAATGTTTATGGTCGCGAGTTCTCGGATTGGCGCTATCGAACTCTCATGCCCCATGTTCCTTGATATACATCTTGCTCCCAAAACTTTTGTGATCTACAATTCGACCACAGACTCCTTGAACTCACAAGCTTCACTCTACCTACAATGAGTCTATCTGGGTTTGTCTGACCACCCCGCCTTTCCATACTTAGTCGATTCTTCACCTCTTGTTATCGCATATTCATGGGTTTGTGGACTCCCGGGTTCACAAAAGTTTGAAAGAATTTATCGCTCCCGTCCATCCCCGCCACCTTTGCACACTTCCCAATGCAAATTAATTATGCTTTTATTAGTGACAATTCATCACACAGGTTCGAAAAGATTAATAACCGAAAAGCTCGAGGACAACTCTCATTAAAATGCATTAAGCCAAGATCTACAGGAGATTATATTATCATCCTCCACTGTTCATTTTAAATACTACTAGGACACAATTAATGTCACATGTTGCAATACAAACAAATCTTCATCTAAGCATTAGCTTTTCTCACAGGCACCCCATATGCACCCCAGTCGCCCGATATCGAATTGGCAGAGGTCAATATTATGGGATCTGAATTTTTTTTTTGTGGATCTTGAACTCGGAAAAATTGTTTACTTTAGTTTTTTTAAGGCATTTTGCCCCGCCTTTCCATACTTAGTTGATTCTTCACCTCCTGTTGTCACAGATTCATAGGTTCCGGAGCTCCTAGATTCACAAAATTTTCAAAGCATTTTTCACTCTCGTCCATCCCTGCCACCTTCCTTCCCTTCCCAATGCACATTAATCATGCCTTTATTAGTGACAACTCACCACATAGATTCGAAAAGATTGACGATAATAGGCGAAAAGGTCGAGGACATCTCCCATTAAAACGCATTAAACCAAGATTTAAGGGAGATTATATTATCATCCTCCAATGTTCATTTTAAATACTATCAGGAGCAAAGGAACATTATCATCACCTTATGGTTGTAGCTCGACATCATTTCTGTGGAGATACATTGAATATTTTTGGGCGCGAGGACCAAAGTTTTCAGTGGTCCAGAGCTTATGACTACTACTCGTCCCCTTCTGCCCATAAGGAAGTTATCTGGATGTCTGGAATTGCGCGAGCAGGTTGTGTCCCCGAAGTTTTTGACTGTAAGGAGTTGGTCGCCTGGTGCGCTGAAAATTATATTCCAAACCAACGGATTATCCAGTTGCGGGACCATTCCCGAGTCTCCCTATTGCCTCAAGTATTTCGAAAGATGTTAAGACTTCCCGAGCCAACGCTTCCAACGCTTACTTTCAAGGGTGAGGATTGCAGAGAGTTCTTATCTTTTTGTTCAACTTTTTCGTACTTTGATAAGTGTTAATTTCCCTCTATCATCGAAAACTTGGGTTTTAAGGTGCCTTCCTTGTAATGTTCCTGGTCATCCACATCTGAGACAACTTAGAGAGGCCATTCAGGCCCAATTGAAAGACGAGGGAGTGGTTTTATGTGACGTCAGCTTTGAGGGAAAATAATCATGTTAGCTAACAAAATCTCAGACAAAAAATTCAAGTATCTTATGATTGGTATTCTCCCTGTATTTGATCCTTTGGTTGGTTGAAAGGCCTGCTTGAAAATTTGTATGTTGAACTTCTTTGTTTTATTACTGGAAACTGGAAGGGACTTTCAAGTCACCTGCAAAATGCTCCTTTGTTGAAGTATATAACTTCTTCTAACAACACAGATTTGGAAAGTGTATCAAATGCTATAGACCACACCATAATTTATCTTTCATCAGAGGAGTCACACATATCGTTTCTTACAAAATGGTTTGGAATATTCAGAAGTGACACCAAAATATTACTCCATGCCCGAATATACTCAGAAGGAAATTATAAATTTGGATCCTCATGAAGGTGAGAAACTGTATGAGTGGTTGAATCAACATCCTAAAATTACAAAAATTTCTATCTCAAAGTTTGTTGAGCGACTTATGGATGTAGTAACAAAGTCGACAGATAGTCAGCTTCTATCTCAAAGTTTGTTGAGCGACTTCTGGATGTAGTAACAAACTCGACATATAATCAACTTTCTATCACTACTGCACATTTTTTTCACTATTCCTATGCAAATAATTACATCTGGGTCGAAGAGCTTACCACTCTTTGGAAGATTACCAATGAAGGGCAAAGGACGCTTGAGACGGTTCCCATAACCGCCGAGGAAAGCCATAAAAGGACATGAACGAACAAATGAGAAGGCATGAAATGCCATCATAGTAAGTTCATACTGATCACATTCTTTTGTCTTTGTCAGTGTCTTCATCCAGTTACTCTACCACTTTAAATAGAAAGGTTTAACCAAGGACTAACAATTTTCTCTTTCGTCTTGCCAGGTCTTGTTGTCTTCCATCACCGACTTTCTTCTTTCTACAAGCTTGATTCTTGTACATATTTGCTTTATGGTCCACGGGAGCCCCAATCCCAATCATTATGGGAAACACATTTAAATTTCAGAGAATATGTACTAAACTATATCTTTTTTACAAATTCCAAGAGAGTTATTTTGGGAAATAATCTCAACTATATTTTGTAACCCAGTTTATTTGAATATAAAATATTTGAGGTTGTTGTATGTTGTTTTTCAATGTTTAATATTGTTCTTTTGAATTTTGTATATATATTTTTAAATTAACTCATTTGCCTGTACAACTATTGATAGATGAATTCAACCTCTTTCTACGAGAATTTAAGATGTTATTTTCTCCCTTTATCTTCCCTCCTCTATACTTACTCGTTTTTCCCTTGTCTTCTTCCCCTCTATTATCTCTTTTTGGTTCTATACTTAGTTGCATTTCTATGGTCGCAGGTTCCCGAGTTGGCGGACTGAAAGATGCTTATCTCCATCTATATCGTCACATCATGAGCCCGACCGATCATCGTCCCTTTCAACACTTAGCCAATTATCTGACCGTGGGGTTTTAGATTAGCGCTATTGAGCTCTTATGCCTTGTGTTTCATGATATACATCTTGCACCCAAAACTTTCGTGATCTACAATTCGACCCCACACTCCTCGAACTCGCAAGCTTTACTATACGCGAGTTCACAAAAGTTTCAAACCACTTATCACTCCCTTCCACCCCCGCCACATTTGCTCCCTTCCCAATGCACATTCATTATGTTTTTACTAGTGACAACTCACCACACAAGTTCGAAAATATTGGCATTAATAAACGAAAAATAGATGTTGTTGTGTGAGATACTTACCCCTTTTTCCCTTTTCTTCTTCCCCTCTATTATCCCTTTCTGGTTCTATACGTAGTCGCCTTTCTATGATCGCGAGTTTTTGGGTTGGAGGATTGATATATCCTCATCTTCATCTATATCCTCACATCACGAGTTTGATCGACCGTCGTTCCTTTCCATACTTAGCCAATTTTATGGCTGCAGTTTCCGAGGTTGGTGTTATCAAACTCTCATGCCCCTTGTTTTGTGATATACATCTTGCACCCAAAACTTCTGTGATCTACACTTCCACCCTAGACTCCTCGAACTCGCAAGCTTCACTCTATCCAGGTTCACAAAAGTTTCAAAGCATCTATCACTCCCTTCCATCCCTGCCACCTTCGCGCCCTTCCTAATCCACATTAATTATGATTTTACTAGTGACAACTCAACACACTGGTACGAAAAAATTGGCATTAATAAGCGAAAACCTCGAGGACATATCCCATTAACACGCATTAAATCGCGATTTATGGGAGTTCGATCGACCGTCGTTCCTTTCCATACTTAGCCAATTTTATGGTCGCCGGGTTGGCGCTATCGAACTCTCATTCCTCGTTTTCCGTGATATACATCTTGCACCGAAAACTTTCATGATCTACAATTCCACCTCGGACTCCTCGAACTTGCAAGCTTCACTCTACCCGGGTTCACAAAAAGTTTCAAAGCATTTATTGCCCCCTTCCATCCCCGCCACCTTCGTGCCCTTCCCAATGCACATTAATTATGTTTTTATTAGTGACAACTCACCACACAGGTTCGAAAAGATTGACATTAATAAGCGAAAACCTCAAGGACATCTCCCATTAAAATGCATTAAACCGCGATTTACGTGAGATTATATTATCAGATATCTTCTTCACATGTTACGTTTCATATTACTTTATGGGAATATTCCATTTCATGTTAATTACTTTGTTCCTGCCATGTATTTCTAGGTAGATTCTTTTTCAATAATTGTAAATTAAGATATAAGTTATATCTTAAATTAGTATTCAATGAAATTTCAACATAGGTTTTAATATTTAATTTTTTTATATCATTTCATTTCTAAAAAACAATTGAACATAACTTTTTAATATATATATATATATATATATATATATTAATTCTCATTTAATTTTACATATTTCAACTTTCATTTGCTTATTGTTAAAGATCTACTCTAATTGCCCTTTACTTACCATATTGTTAATTTATGATTTTTTAACAATATTCATCGTTTCTCCCCATCTTCCAATCATCATCATCATCAATAATTATAAGGTGCCAACTATCATCTCTATTTCAAAATCTACTTGGCACGCAACACTTGTTTATATTTATTGCAAATTAATAAATAATAACTAGATCTATACATTTAAATTTTTTAACTCTATAGGTTGTATGTGAATGATTTTCTATTTTTATTTTTTAAATCATAAATTTTAATAAATTCTTAATTCTAGGTCTTTAAACACTAATAAATTTATATTGTGTTTCTTTTAGAACCCTTGCGCAAAATTGAGATAGATCTATACATTCTAAATTTTTGAGGCTGTAAGTTATATGTGAATGATTTCATGTATATATTTTTTAAATTGTTTTTTCTTAAATTTCTTAATTCCAAGTCTTTAAGCATCAATAAATTTGTAAATTTGTATTGGGTTTTTTAAGATATTTTTTGGACAAATAATATATACATAGTTGAAATATATCTCTACATTATGTATTTTTTTAGAGATCTACATAAATTGAAAACTAATAAATAATAATATTAATAATAATAACTTTTTTTGTAAATAAAAGTAACTATATATTGATATTCACAAATATACGTGGCATTACAAAATCTGGAGTCTGCCATCTGTCCTGCCACATATGGGAAACTGGGACAGGTGGCCATCAAAATTCAAGAGCAACTGTAACTGTTTGAACAAAACAATGATCTGTGTAGTTAACTGTTTTAATTTTGATATCATGGTCGACTGACATACATCGTCTGATAAAGAATCTCAATTATTTGCGTAGTTGACATAGCCAAAAGAAAAGCATAGACCTGGGGGAGCTAGTCCAAATGCGAGCTCGAGCTTCGGCTGCCATGGGCGCAGTAGGCTGGGACAAATTTCTGGCCGCAGGTTGGACACCGCTTGCTTGTTGGAGCTCCCATCATGGCGTCGAACATGAGTGTTGCGTCCCTTTCGTCACCTAAATGAGAAAAATAAGGACGCTTACAAGTCCAGTTGGGTTAGATGGACAAGACAACAGTGAATGCAAGAGTTAGAAACATCAAGCATAAGAAATAAACAAAGAACTAAGCTAATAACAATAAAAGAAACTAAACTAGAGTGAAAAAGAGAAATAGAACAACAAAAAAATAAACAACAAGCATGCCACCAATGGATAAGTTGTATTAGTGGGAAAACACCAAAGAGAAAGGGAGACTTATGGGTCCCCTCTTCCTCCAAGGGAGGGCTCTTGAACCCCCAATGATTGAGCTCTTCTTACAAGTAACAAACTAGGAAGAAATGGTGAAGAAAATCCAAAGCACATTCACTCAAGAGGTGATATGAATGGCTAAATGAAATGGTGTTTGTATGCTCTTGATGAGGAAAGAGGATCCTCCAAGAGAATATAGGCAACATAACAATACAAATGAATTCCCTTGGAAATATAGTGCACCCATGGCCTCTTTTTATAGCAAAGCTTTGAGGCATTATTCAACCAGTCTTTAGTTTGAACAAGGGGATCTTTAGGGCACCCTTAGGTCTTTGACCAACCCCCCACTCAGATTCAACTCAAATTTGGGTGTCAAATCGACTTGGGAGATGAACCAGAAGTGGGTGGAAGGCTGACCAAAATCATAAATGCGTTGTTCTGAGGTGTGTGCGGCTTTTTGCATCCACAGTCGTGCATCAGGCGCATATGCGCTTTTTCGGCATTATTCGACTGTCACACGTGTGCGTGCTGCCTTTGTATCCTTAGCGCATGCTGATTTTTTAACCAGTTGTATAGTTTTGTGCCCTTTGGAAATGCATTTTTTGGGCCATGTATGAACTAATGGGTGTTTGAAGATGTTGGATTCCTATAACCACTTGCGGACAAAATTCCAGTGATAAGAGACGCCCCCTGATGTGTGAGGTTAGGAGCACACGTATAGCCGAAATACATCAATGTTTCTTCTACTGAGAGTACCATTGTAAGAAAGAGTGTTGAGGGGAATTTTAAGAGCGACCCATTGGAGGGAGAGCGAAACCGGTAGGACCCAAACCGTTCGCAAGGTGTGAAAAAAGAAAACTGTGTACAAATGAGGCAGGCATGCCCCATGCTCGTGTCATATAACTCAAGAATGTGTAATACAGTAACTGAAGTTGTGTGTTGGTGTAGACGACTGCAACGCCCTCAGGGGTGTGTTGATAATAGCAAAGGACAATTATGATGGTGAATAAACTCTGAAAAGAGGTGAGGACACCTGTAAGAAGTGTTGATGATACGCAGGCATTGATAGCCTATCAATTTCCAGAGGTCTTCGACAAATATAAAAAATAACTGCAATAGTCGCAAAGTAAGACTCATCGCAACATGATAAAGTGTTGAAGTCGAATGTTGTGGGGGTCAACGACAACAGAGAGCAATGATGGTTCTCTCTGTGTCGTCCGAGACAACTCATTGTAAAGGTAATGAGAGTCAAGATACTGTTGCCCTTCTGGAAACTGTGTTGATGTCGACAGGAAGGGAGACGCGACTCCAAGAAGCAAAGGGCTTCATGAAATCCACATGATAAGATCAGGGACTGAGGAGATACATGGACGAAGTCAAGATGCGGTGAGACTCAAGACTTCCCTTGGTTGGGGATATTTGTGAAGGATAAGTGGCAACAACCGTGGAAATGAATCTAGCGTCAGGGGGACGACTAGACTGGGGTTAAATTGTGCCAGAGGCATGACAAAGTGGACAAACTCAAAGATCAGGGGTAAATGGATTGTGGGATACTCAGGGTTTATGGACGATGTCAACAGGAGGAGAAGGTAATGAATGCCCCAACCAAGGGCGATATGGGTTGCTTTTGCTAGAAAAAGGGTCGTCAAGGGTGACGACAAAAAGCTATGTAAAGGCTGGAAACAAAAGGCTTTATACAATTACCAGATAAATAAAGAATCAGTTGGACAGAGTGTACAGATATAGAAATGGGTGCCCAAGTGCAATATGGCTTGGCCTGAGAGGACGCAAGTTGCGTGGAAAGAAGGTGGAGGGTGGGGGCCCCATAGGTGGGTTTATGTATTACGTAAAATGAATGGAGGACAATCTATAGATGGGCAAACTGAAGGTGGATGAGATGGAGGGCTAATGATATTACGGAGGTGCAGTCAAAATGTGAATCGTGACGAGAGTACTTGGGAGTCCATTATGGGGAAGTTAACAAAATGAGGAGAAGGAGCATTTGGCTAATTCTCGGGAATGCAAAGACTATGAGGACTCCCAGCCCTAGGGGGTGAAAGCAGCATAAGTGTCGAAGTGTCAAGGGGGACTATAAATGGGACAACTCATGTGGGGAAGAGTGCTACAGGGTGACAATACTGAAATGCAGCGGAAGTGTGAGTACGGCAGAGCCGGATGGGGGGACCTTAGAGGCAAATATCGGAGGGTGTGACTGGGAGATGGAATTGATATTCAGAGGGAATGATTACATGCCAGTAGCGATCATATACTTGAAAGGGCCTTGTTGATGTGTGGTGATCAGGTACCTAAACACATGAAAACCAAATACCCGACGTGAACAATATATGAAGATAAAGAAAATATAATGGTTATTTGATAATTTTGAACATAAGCATGCTTACCTGGGCATGATGTGAGAAAAATTCTCCCTGGGGGCTGGGGATGGATGGTGGCCCGGGGAATGTGACTGTGTAGGTTGTGGGATCCTGGTCCCGTGGCTGAAGACGGATCGGAAAACGGATGCTCGGAGCTCCCAGAACTGAGTATGGAAGTTTGGCAAAAGGGACTATATATAGTTGTAGGGCCCACATTGCCACCTCATTTGTACCTACAACCAGAGTGATTGGATGAGAGATTTGAGGAGAGATTTGGAGATTCCGAGAGTTCAAGCCAGTCGATTCAGGATCAGCGAGTTTCAGGTTAGTGGTCATATCCTCCTGCACAGTAGCTAGGGGTTCTTTTTTGGGTAGGGCTTGTACATATGGTTGTACAAGGGGGTTCCCCCCCCAGTGCGCGGATTATCGAGTGTTCTGAGCGCACGAGTGTGCGGATGTAATTTGGAGAGTCGCGCACGGGGGTGCCCAAAAGGAGAAAACAGGCGCGCATGTGCAAATCACAACAGCGCATCCATGCGCGGATGTGTTCCTGACAGTTGCACATGTGTGCACAACTGTGGAGCGAACAAGCACGCTAGGGTGCGCGTCTGTTGATGTGACAGGGGCGCATGGGTGCACCCCTGTATTGCCAACAGTTGTGCATGAGTGCGCGACTATGGGGTGAACATGCACGCATATGTGCGTGCCTGTGGGGAAAAAAGTCGCGCCTTTGAGGCAAAGCTGAAGGGTGTACAAACTAATCTTTTTTGGAGATTTTGATGTTTTTATGAGTTATGATGGTTGATCAAAGATTTTATGTGTGGATGCAGGTGACCAATTGACGACACCGATCCACTGGAGGGAGAGGGATTGGGCGCGCCTGAGAGAGGGGGTGAGAGATGAGGAGCCAGTTGTACGTGGTGCTTTGGCATCTTGTGGGCTGCTGAAGTTTTTTTGGTGATCACTAGTGAGGGCACATGAGTACTTGTTGCAGTTCCTGATTTCGATGTGGAGTCTGGACTTGCAGTGTTTCATCGTTTGAGGTGAGCACCTTGCATTCTCCGCGATGGAGGATGTGTACTTTCTGCAAGATACCAGATATATAAAATATGTAGAACAGAAATGAAATGCTAGAAATGACAGAATAACAGTAAAATATCCAGCATAATCTTCACAATACACATAAATGATATACGAAATAGCAACAGAAATAACACTTGGAATCAGATAGCAATGTTCACAGGCCTCTTCGAGGGGGCAACCTCTAGTCGAGCAATGCTCTGTTACAATAATCTCCAAGCTAGGGTTTTCATACCCTCGACTCTTATTTATACTAATATGTCTATTAAGAGAAGCATCTAGAGGAAGATCCTTCTAGAAGCGGAAGCTTCTATTAGGTCTTCTTACAT
>SNQJ01S0005483.1:22840-34445 GCA_010110895.2 Picea sitchensis | reverse complement strand
ATATTTTATTGAAAGGTCTTATTAATATTGACCTTTATTATATCCGAATACATTGATCTACCTATGTGCGGGTTAGGACCTTAACACTTTCTGACTGGGCTCCCTTTTCAAGGAACCCTTCTACCTGTCGAGCCGATGGTACCTGGAGATGATCAGTTGGCTGACCTAGCCCAGACATATTGTTCGGGAGAGGACTTCATGTCGGGGTCAGTGGTGAGGATTGGGGCGATGGACGCCCTGGTGCATTGTTGCATGGCAGCGATGATTGTGAGAGTCTATGGGTCTCTCGTGACTCAGCGGATTAGCGGGGGTCAGTTGAGGATCATGTAGAGGGTACTGGGGGGTGAGCAATTTGCCTGGGGCTTGATGCTACATGTCAAGATGGTGGGGAAACTCAATAGGTGTCGAGCTGCTGACTTAGGGGAGTTTGCCTTTGGGTCCATCTTATTAGCATGGTTTTTGGAGAGGGTTCCCATGTTGTGCCCTAGAGTGCTATTGGATGCACCTGGTGTGCGAGAGCCGCGACTAAGGCGGTGGGTGACGATTTTGGTCCGTCATGGTGGTGAGGAGGGTGGCCATTATTTCATGACCGATCTTGCACGAGTATGGCGTCAGATGCCATAGATTATACTCCAGTTCCCCTATAGTGGGATGGACTTCCGGGATGACCCGGAGATGGTGTTACCCCTCGGAGAGGTGTTCGACCGCAGAGGTATGATGTTATATTTGATGTTTTGATCTTTTAGATAGTATAGCATGGTCTTTATGTATATATGGATGTTGATTCTATCATTTGTTTGTTGTGTGTGCAGATGTGGGACCTCGTGGGCGCGAGGTTGAGTTGGTCCGAGCGTCGGCTCCTCAAGGGCCTGTGAGACCACCGCGACTAGGGGAGAGATGATGGCGAGATGAGACTGGTCTGGGGCCGACCAATGATGAGAGAGCAGGCAGGAGACGCTGCTATGATGACCCGGGTGCAGGTCCATCACATGCTCCTCCGGCGGGGGCTGGGGGAGAGTTACAGGATTTTCGTCATCGTTTGGAGGCAGTATTACAAGGAGTGCCCGAGGGCATGTGGGTGCGTATCCAGGATGAGGGAGTCGTGGACCCTGATCCGCAGAGCAGTTGTAGCGGGGGCGGCTATGACTAGGCGACTGCCCCTAGGACCTGAGGGACCCCTAGCTGGTGGGGCACCTCCTCTAGAGAGAGGACCAGGTGGTTGTGCTCTAGAGGTGTTATGAGTGTCTCTGTATATGTATTTTGGTATTTATAGAGGCTTGCGAACTCATTTTGTATATGGTGTTGGGACACTGATTTTGTATTTATAGGGGTGAGGTGGTTCACCTACCTACGGATGTTGTACATGTACTATTTTTTGTAAACATTGATGGCACATTGACCAATATATATATATGTGTGTGTGTGTGTGGATATACATTTTGGGATCTTTATAATGTTCACATGTGTTGATGTTTTTTGGTTATGATGTCTAATTTATATGTTGTGACAGAATTTTGATGAGTTATGTATGTGTGATGGTATCTTAATGTGATAAATGCCAATCTAACACTAGGTTAGCCATATTATTTGCTATTTGATTAAATTGTCTTGGAATATGTGTAAATGTGATTGAATCAAAATGTCAAGATAAAAGTCTAACTTGCAGGTATTTGCGGAAGGGGCATGGATTGTGTACATGGTACACATTATTGAGCTGGAGGACAACGAGTTGGGAATCTAGTAAAACGCTAAGGTGATGAATATGGAGACGACTGGCCTTAGCAAGGAGGCCAATGACGACTATGTATTCTGCTTGGCTGTTGGTAGCTAATCCCAGGCATATGTCGTTGGAGTGGAACAATTCATGCGAGGGGGTATAGAGGGCCCAAGCGGCCAAAGCGAGATTCTATGTCCAATGGATAGCTCCATCGACGTAACCGATGTGGAAGGCCGATGGAGAGGGCATATGTCAATAACACAAATGATAGATTAGATGCAAGATATGGAGGAAAAGGAAGACTAAAAAATCTACAAAAAGAAAAAAAGACTAGTGTAGCATGGCTACGCTCAGGCATAAAATTTCTTTAAGTACAACCCGTTGATGGGTTCCTTGAGGGGGTGGCCTTCAGGAGAGGCTAGGATGTATGCACCTTTAGAGAGGCAATGTTGGATGATGTAAGGTCAATGCCATAACGACTCAAACTTGCCATGGCTAAAGGTATCATGAGAGATATCGTAAGCAAGGATGAGGTCGCCTTCGTTGAATGATCAAAGGTTGACATGGCGATCAAAGGTGGCCTTCAATTGTTTTTTGGCTGCCTCATTGTTCTGTAATGAATATCGACGGTCTTCATCTAGCGACTCTAAGTTCAGCAAATGCTGCTCCATTGAAGCAGTGTTGGGTAATAGCTCAATAGCGGTTCGTAATGTGGGGATTTCGCATTCGATGGGGAGAGTGGCCTCTACCCCATGGACAAGATGAAATGGTGTGAAACTAGTGGTAGTTTTAACTGTCATGCGATAAGCCCACAGTGTAGAAAACAACATATGGTGCCAATTGGTTTTATGTTTGTTGACCGTGCGCTGCAACATGGTTTTGAGGACCTTGTTGACCACCTCTGCATGTCCGTTGGACTGAGGGTAGTATGGGAAGGAGAACTCGTGGGAGAAGCCTAACCTAGAGGAGAGTTCGACGAAAATCTCATTCTCGAAGTGTTTCCCGTGATCGAAGACTAGTTGTAGGGGGCCTCCAAAGTGGGAGATGACGTGGTTGAAGAAAAAACGTGTTGCAGTGTCAGTGGTGTTGTTGAAGGTGGGCATGGATTCAGCCCATTTGGTGAAATAATCGAGTGCCACAACGATGTATTTGTGTCCATTGCTAGATGGAGGGTTGCAAGTCATGAAGTCTATGCCCCATTTGCAAAAGGGGCTGGCAGTAATGACTGGGTGGAGAAGAGAAGGTGGTGCTCTCGCTTTGTTGGCATATAGCTGACATTTGTCACATCGCTTCACAACGTGGATGGAGTCGTAAAACAATGTGGGCCAAAAATAGCCTACTCGAATGATTTTTTAGGCGGTGGACATCCCTTAGAGGTGGCCACCACAGGCGCCACTGTGGCGGTCATTCAAGACTATGTCGGCTTCATTAATAGTCAAACATCGACGAAGTATGGTGTCGACCCCTTGTCAATATAAGATATCGCCAATAAGGAGGTAGCGAGGGGCCTGGTGCCGAATACGTTGACGATCGTCCCTGGAGAGGTGGTTTCCAAACTTCTGTGTTCGGAGGTAGACGAGGAGATCACTGTACGAAGGATCATCCGAGGGAATGAAAAAGAGATGTTCGTCAAGGAAGTCGGTATTGACAGGAGAGCTAGTAGTATCGGAAGAAAATGTTGAATGAGTTCGGCGAGGATGAGGGCTTTCTTGTTCTTAGGTGTTGAAAATTTGAGGTTGTACTCCTGAAGGATGATGATCCATCGGGCAAATTTTCCATTAATTTGCGGGCGACTGAGCAAGTATTGCATGGGGTTGGAATCGGCTACGACCTTGGTAGTTCGAAGCAGGATGTAATGACATAGTTTCTGGACTGTGAGGACAACTGCAAGGGCGAGTTTCTCTTCGTGATTATGTTTCAAGGGTGGCCCTGAAAGGTTTTTACTAACATAGTAAATGACATGCTCTCGGTCGTCATCCCCTAATTGGACAAGAACTTTTGCTACAGAGACGGCTGAGGCCGATAAGTAGAGGATACAGTCGTGATCATAGTTGGGTGGACTAATCAATGGGGCATTGGAGAGGGCCACTTTGAGATCATCAAAAGCGATTTGGGCATGTTCATCCCATTGGAATGGGATATCATGACGTAGGAGGCGAAAGAAACCATGTGCCCGAGTGGCTTAATTGGGGACAAAGCGATGTAAGAAGTTAGATTTGCCTTGTAAGCTTTGCAGCTGGCGTAAATTCCGAGGGGGGGCGAATTTCTGTGATGGCTTGGACCTTGAGGGGGTCCACTATGATGTCGTGTTGGGAGACGATGAACCCAAGGAGGCGTCCAACGGTGACGCAGAATACGCACTTGAGAGGGTTCAAGCGGATATTGTACTGACGACGCCTGTGAAAGACAATGCGTAAGTCATCAAGATGTTGAGTGTGTTTCTTGGATCGAGCGGTGAGATCGTCCAAGTAGGCGAGGATGATTTGAGCCAGATCATGAAAGATGTATGTCATGGCACGTTGAAAAGTGGCACCAGCGTTCTTGAGGCCAAAAGGCATGACACGATACGCAAAAGTACCCCAAGGGGTAGTGAATGCGGTTTTGTATCTGGGTGAATCTGAATTTGGTTGTAGCCAGAGAAGCCGTCCATGAAGGACAAAACTTCGTGGCCAACACAATCATCGATAATTTGGTCGATAAAGGGTGTTGGAAAATTGTCTTTGGGACAGGTGTGATTGAGATCGCGAAAGTCCGTACAGACGCGAATAGTGCCCTTTTTTTTTGTTAACGGGGACGGGGTTGGAGACCCATGACATATATGCGATGGGGTATATGACCTTGCAGTGCGTAATTTGTCAATCTCGGCTTTGATGGTTGTCGCCTTGGATGGGTGTAATGGACGTTGCTTTTGTTGTACAAGTGTGATATCATGCCAAGTATCTATACGATGTTCTACAATAGAAGGATCAAGGTCGAGCATCTTTGTGTATGACCAGGCAAAAATGTCCCGGTATTCCTGGAAGAGATCTTTATAAGCTATGAGTTCTTCGGGAGATCATGCAACGCCGATGGTGATTTCCTCTATGATTCCAGGTTTGATGGAAATATAAATTTTGATGGTGGGGGAAATGTTGGCCATGTTGCCTTCTTCAAAAGTGTTGGGGGCAAGGATAGGGTTATTGAACCAATCTATATGTCCTGATGGGAGAAAGTCTTTGGTTTCGATTGCCTATATGGGGCTTTGTTTGGGAGGCATAAAGGCTTCCTTTGAAAGAAAGAGTGCTCTGTGATGGAGTGGATTCCATGGGAAATCAGGAGAAGTTAATTCCTCGAGGATGTCTTCATCGCAGTGGAACTGTCGAGAATATAGTGGATCCAGGGGAATAACATTGGTGACTGTCACCGTGTGGTTATCTTTTGGTGAAGAAGTAGGGGGAACGACGCAAGAGGGTTGCGAGGGTTCGCTTGACATAAACCAAATATCAAGATATTGCAGGTTAAAAATGGTAGTCGGGCGTAAAATTTCCATGGGGAAATGAACTGGAGAATTGGGGGGATTTGGGAGAAAATCCTCCTTCAGACTATCTATGAACCAGGGAGGAGTGGGAAGTCCCTCAGGCTTGGGGGAAAAGATATAAACCATATCCGAAGAGGGAGTAGGGGGGACTACTAGCGTCACCAGAGGTGGGCTGATGGTAGGATTGGGAATAAGGGCCAATTGACGACGCCTATATTCAATGATCGTAGGACACTAATATGTGAAGTGATCAAGTGATTCGCATAGAGCGCAAGGACATCGCATACATTCATTGACGGAGGTCATAACATAGTGGATGTCAGTGATATGGGTGTGAGATGATGCGGATGGGAGGGGTTCTTACTGAAAACTTTGGCATACGGCTACTAGCGCCTGTCGAAAGTGAGGTAGTGCAGGGCAATGGTGGGTGTAATGGTTGTATTCTAAACAACTGGCACATGCAAATTTGGTTCGCAGGCCTTTGCCTCCTGTAGGGGATGTAATGGTAGAATTAGGTGAACTGGATGAAACAACAGGTGGTGTCATCATTCGAGGGAGTTGAATTAAATTGTGCAGCTCAGGGAGAGACGGGAATTTATTGGTGGGGTGTCTGTCTTGCTCACATAGTGCACAAGGAGGTTGAACTCATGCTGGAAGTAGAGTGGCAAGCTCTTTCTTCTTCCGTCTGCCCCCAACTTTAGTAGTGGTGCTAGCGACTGGGGGTGTGGGTGGTGTGGTGGGAGTAAGTATGGGAATCTGCATCGGGATTCCTTCAGTTTGGGGAGGGAGGGATGGTTGAGGGACCATCGCGGGTGGATGTAGATACCATACTGAGATGGCCAACACCATATTGGGAAGGGTAAGCGTTGTAGCTACCTGGAAAGATTATATGCCCGATGGGGGGTAAAAGAAGGGGATTTGAGTAATGGCTTGGGGGACTGTCTCCCAAACTGGGATGTGAGCCTGGGGTAGGGTGTAACCAGGAACAGGGGGAGCTGGAGGGTTCTCAAGGAATTTTTGAGGAAGGAGCTCTACGACTAGAGGGACGTCAAATAGTAAGGAAGCTTCTGTGGGAGGAAGGGTATCTCCAATTTCTGTTCCATTGGATGATATGACACATACTTCTGCTGGGGGATGTATGAGTGGAGGTGATCCATGGTATGTCCCTAGCAAGGACGGGTCTTTGAAAATGTTGGGACCCATTTCAATGAGTGGGTAGGCCTCGGGATTAGTGTGAACAAAGGGTAGGATACTGTCGATGTTGGAGGAAGGTTTGGGCTCGTAATGTGACACTTGGTCAATAGTGACGATCTTCCCATTGTGGGGGAACATCATTGTGTGAAACACGGAAGAGGCCACAACCTTCATTGCATACATGTAGCTATGCCCAAACAAAATGTTGTAATCGAGCGGAGCGTCGATAACTTCAATGTCAATGAGGATAGTCTTTCCCCTGAGTTCAACGGGGACATTTTGAAAGAGCCCTTCTGGAGAGGATGGTCGTCCATCATAAGCTCTCAAAGTAATGGCGGATGGTATGAGCTCGGGGGAGCCAAGTTTCTGCCATACAATTTTGGACATGATGCATGTGGATGCACCCTCATAATTGATGCAGCAATGAATTGTGATGTTCCAGATTTTAACCGGTATTTGGAAAGCGACCAAAGCGGGGAGACGGGGTTCCCCACTATCAAGATCAAAGGTGATGAGGCGAGTATCAGCCGGGTCGACTACCCCCAGGGCAGAAAATAACGACTTCCGTTGAGTAGGAATGGTTTGAAGGACTTCTAAAATAGACATGGCAGCAAGGGATTGGGCCAAGTCATTGACGAGACTGTAATTGTGTGCCGCCCTAGCCTGAGGGTTGTTGGCATTCCATCGTAATGGGATGCGAGGAATACGAAGAGGTGGTTCAGTATTAGGGCGAGGAATCATCAAAGGTGGTCCAGTTGTGACTGGGGCTGCTTCCGAGGTAGTGGGTGCAGAGTCAGGGGGTGCATTGTATCGCAATTTCACGTTTGTAGAAGAACTTCTCCCTCACTAGTGAGGAGGATAATGCGATCGGTAGGAGTGTCTAGGTTTGGATACTGACCCATCTGTGGTGGGGTCGAATGCATCTCTTGTTGGGAGTTCATCTCCCCTTGGTGTGGAATAACGTTTTGCAGCACGGCTGGGGGTGGTTGCTGCACATATTGTTGTGGGGCCTATTGAGGGGAGGGTGGTGTTGGGGGACGTGATCCATTTCCGGATTCTTTCATCCATTTAAAATCCGCAATTTGAGGACAATGGTGAGTATAATGGCCATACTCTCCGCAAAGGGCACAAGGGAACTTTGTCTGAAGATTGTTGTTATTATTCCCTTGGTGTTTATTATTATTGCCCCCTTTGGGGTTCTGGTTCCCCTAATTCTGGTTGCCCCCGGGAGGTTGGTTTTCTTGAGGGTGGTTCTGGTTCCCTCCCGGTCCTGGAATATTGTTTGGTTTTTCCCTTCTTTTTGGCACTATTCGACTTATGGGTTGGATTTGTCGTATTTAGTTGTTCAAAATTTTGATATTGTTGAATGGGAGAGGGTTGAATAAAGTTAACCCCAGCGTGTGGGTGTCCTTGTGGTGGAGCCATGGGCTATGGAGGGCTAGGAAATGGAAAGTACGGATTATTGGGTGGCAATGGTTCGTAGGGTATATAGGAAGGGGTAGCGCTTTCACTAGTGCTTAGGGTGTAAGCTGAGGTAGAGGGGGTACCAGAACTTGGTTGGGCCACTGGGCGTACTATGGGTATCGACGGTGGTCCACTGATGGGTAGAGGAAGGGCAACAGGGTATGGTTGTTGATAAGGGGGAGGAAGATAATAAGGAGGTATGCCATATGCCGATGGATATTGAGGTGTTCCATACATAGGTGGTTGTTGGAGGTGTGAATTGTGGTGTGTAGTGGTACCAATCAATCCATCCGCTAAGTGAGACATCCCAGGTTTGTCCTAGCCGAATGGCATGGGTCTCAGGGCGTCAGGTAGTACTGTATATAAGTATCCTGACTGTGAATAAATGAGTTCGAATTGTTGGGCCTTGTTGATGGATTCTTCTTCTGATTAGGGGAAGGTGGCAGCCACATCCTTAACAAGGAGAGAAACAAGTGATTTGAGAAACCAATTGAGGCATTGTTGCTTGGTGGCTTCTGCTTTGCATAGACTACGTCATCGACGCCATTCGTGAATGTGGTCAGCGATGTGTGTAGAGGAAGTTTGTTTAAATTTTGAGAGTAGTTCGAGACCATTGTCATGACGGATTGGGAGCTGAAAGAAGGTCAAAAATGCTTTGGCCAAAGATTCAAAGGTCACATGGGATCCAGATTTTTCTTCTACATACCACTTGGTTGATGGGCTAGTGAGTGTGCGTTGGAATAACCTGAATCGGACAGAGTCATCCATGATGATGTTTGAAGAGCACCATAAGTGGAAGGTCATGATATGACTGGTCAGGTTGTCTCTCGCTTTTCCTTCAAACTTGGGAATGTCTTAATGTAGTTTGGTAGGCATTGTAGTCCATGTGGGGTCATGCAAAATAGGATCATTGGTGAGCTTAGTCAGATCCGATATGTTGAGGGAAGCCAAGTATGGCATCTGAGGTGGTGGTGGAGGATTAACTACAGCCATGGTGTGAGTGTTTTGGGTACCTGACACTTAAGGGGGGCTAGGTGGGGTTGTACTTCCCCCTGGGGAAGAACTGTGCCCCTCGCTTCCTTGTAAAGGAAAGTGGGTGGATGGTTGACCTTGGGAAGTGGACCCAAGTAAAGTGGAACCAAGCAAAGCGGATCCCAAGACGGTAGCACTCACATGAGTGTGGGAAGATGTAGCCGATGAGGTTGCAAGACTAGGAACTCCTCCTAGAATGGGAGGGAGGTTTAGCAAGCGTCTGGAACAACGGAGATTCTGTGGGTCCCCTATGACGTCTGACTAGCAAAGTGGATGTGTGCAAATGGTGATGAGAGAAATAAATGAACTGAAGTCTTTGTTATGACTTTTTGGATCTTCACGATATATCTCACAATCACATGTAATCACAAGAGAATCATACATAAATCAATTGAAAAAGAAGCATATGTGTGGGTAGGTAGGTTTTTTCCACGTGGGAGAACAAAGAAAACAAATGTTTGTGTCCTAAAAGATGTAACGTCCTTCCTCTCAAATAGCACTGGACCTTCCAATAGCACTCAACAGTGGGGTCTGAAGCCACCAGAAGAGGAACTAGTGAAGGATGAAGTGATCAGTGATAATGAGGGGTAGAGGGTGCATATCCCGAAAGAGCTGGCGATATTTCCCAATAGCCACACAAAATCCGATCAAGGTGCAATTGCATCCCACAATTGCCACCTGGTTAGATGTCCTAAAAAATTGGTTACTAAGTACCTCAGTCAAAGTGCGGCATTTAGATTTTCGGCCTAATAAATGGGTCACGGGCTGTATCCTGTCCAAGAGGTGGGTGCCTCAAGGGGGGATGCACAGAACAACCGAACCTCGGCCTTCAACCCTTCATGGGTATTTGCCTACCTTATGGTGTTAGGAACACTTGACTTGGAGGATTTAAAGTTCCCTATTTGACAACTTCTATTGTTTGAAGATGTGAGAACCAGATAACGGGGAGTTATTTGGATGCCTATCCCTGAGATCCTACCTAGACTAAAAAATTTCTTTTGGCACCTCTTGTGGAGGAAAACTTAGTGAGTTTTTAGAAAAATTTTAGATGTGGTTGTTAGAGAGATTGGGGGTGTGAACCAGTCTCGTTGAAATTAAATGGGAGTGAATAGTTTCGTCAAGAAAAGGATGGGGCGTTTCATAATCCTTTTGGAGGAAACTTACTTCAACCTCCACGATTTGAGATGAAAACTATGTGAGTGAGTAGTGACTTTGTGTGTGAACAAGTGAAAGTATGCCAAATATTTCTAATAAGTTGGGTGTCACCTTGATGCATGTGGACTTCGTGTGGTCCTTACAAGTCTTGATTACCTAATTTACCAATTGTCATTAGTACAACCTTACAGAATTTTAAAGTCCCTGGAGAACTAGCATGTGGACATATGGTTCCTTACCAATCCTTTAACTCCCTAGTGTGATTTAATCTAAGAAAGCTTCAACAACTATCCTAGATTGTGGATGTGTGGGCATGTGTGGGCCCGTTACAAAACCTTTAAACTTCCCTAGTGATTTAATCTAAGAAAGTAAATTCAAAACTATCCTATCTTTGTAGCATGTGGGCATGTATGGGCCCTTCCAAATTTAAGATGTGTTTGAAAAAGAAACTAAGAGGAGTCCTGAGGGTTGTTGTCCTCTCCTAAAGATTTTGTCTTTAAGGGAGATGAAATTTTCCCTTAATCATTTTTCTGATTCTCAAGATTGCTTTTCGGCGCGAGAGAAGAGCATACTCAAAGATTGACATTCAATTTATGGTCCCAATGCAAGTGGTTATATTGGTGATATAGAATGATTCCAACTTATCTTTAATCAAAGCAAGCCATCCATGTGGCAACAATGAAAGCAAAAAGAGGATAAATATGGGTTTTGATCCCCTAAGTGCCTATGTTTTGACTAACCCTTCATGTGGAGAGGGAATCTAAGTGTGGTGCATATTACAATCTGCATAGAATCAAACTTAAGAAGGCTATGGGCCTCCAACAAATCACAAAAACCCTTACAATGTATGATTTTTTGGACAAATGCGCGGGTCACAGAGTAGACAGAGGCGCATTGGGCACCAATGCACAAATGGAAAACAACCTTTTGGCACAGTTTGTAGAATGCGCTAAGAAACACAGTGGGTTTGGCGCACGTGCTCAGAAGACACGACTGTGGGTTAAAAAACCCGCGCACTTTCTGTTACACAGTTGTGAAATAAATTTAGGATGAAATTCTTTCAACTCAGCTCTGAATTTAGCTTTTTGCAGGTAGGCATGGGCCGGTTATGGTCCCTGCAAGTTAAATAAACCAAAATGAAGTGCTCAAACAACCCAAAAGGGGGGGGGGATTGAAACCTATCCCCAGCGGAGTCGCCAATCTGTTGCGTCTCTTTCATCACCTAAATGAGCAAAATAAGGATGCTTACAAGTCCATTTGGGTTAGTTGTACAAGACAGTAGTGAATGCAAGAGTTATAAACATCAAGCATAAGAAATAAACAAAGAACTAAGCTAATAACAATAAAAGAAACTAAACTAGAGTGCATAAGAGAAATAGAACAACAAAAAAAAAACAAGCAGCATGCCACCAATGGATAAGTTGTATTAGTGGGAAAACACCAAAGAGAAAGGGAGACTTATGGGTCCCCTCTTCCTCCAAGGGAGGGCTCTTGAACCCCCAATGATTGAGCTCTTCTTACAAGTA
>SNQJ01S0005483.1:0-22790 GCA_010110895.2 Picea sitchensis | reverse complement strand
AGAAAATCCAAAGCACATTCACTCAAGAGGTGATATGAATGACTAAATGAAATGGTGTTTGTATGCTCTTGATGAGGAAAGAAGATCCTCCAAGAGAATATAAGCAGCATAACAATACAAATGAATTCCCTTGGAAATATAGTGCACCCATGGCCTCTTTTTATAGCAAAGCTTTGAGGCATTATTCAACTAGTCTTTAGTGTGAACAAGGGGCTCTTTAGGGCACCCTTAGGTCTTTGACCACCCCCCCCACTCGGATTCAGCTTAGATTTGGGTGTCAAATCGACGTGGGAGATGAACCAGAAGTGGGTGGAAGGCCTACCAAAATCATAAATGCATCGTTATGAAGTGTGCACGGCTTTTTGTGTCCATAGTCGCGCATTGGGCGCATATGCACTTTTCCGGCGTTATTCGACTGTCGCATGTGCACGTGTTGCCTTTGTATCCTTAGCGCATGCTGATTTTTTAACCAGTTGTATAGTTTTGTGCCCTTTGGAAATGCATTTTCTGGGCCATGGATGAACTAATGGGTGTTTGAAGATGTTGGATTCCTATAACCATTTGTGGACGAAATTCCAGTGATAACAATGAGGTCCATTAGCTGTCCCAGGATTTGTTGGATGTGTGTCTGGTCATCAAGTTTCTACTGCAGCTCAAAAATGAGCTGAAGATGCTCGTCCGAGAGTCGAATCGGGGTGGTCCGAGGTGACTCCTCCATCAATTTTGCATCCATCTCCAAGTTTGCATCTGTTGTTGTCGTTGGAATATCCATTTGCCAACTAGGAGGAATTTCTTCCTCCACCATGCATTCTCCGGTGCCATAAAAATGATCTGGAGTGTGGGCTCCAAGAGGGGCAATTTCCGGGTGAAAGCTAGGTGGAGGGACGAGCTTCTCAGGAGGGAGAATTTCCTCCTCAATTAGGCAGCTGCCATAGTCAATTGTGGGATTAGAAGTTGGAGGCCGGGATTGTTGAGGTCAATTATGGCTCTGGTTAGGATGATTGGTAGTGACAAGGGCAAGCTGAGAGGGGGGGAGTCTATTGCGTCTGGTAAGGGCATTGTAGTGCAACGAACCCCTTATGGATTTTCCCCTCTCTCTAGGCATGGTGTGGGCGTTCAGATAAATATTGGGAAGGATGGACAATGGAGGATTGATGGTGGGTGGCCAAACAGTCGAGGACAAGGCAAAAATGGAATGGGAGAGCCAAGGAACAGTCGAGCACAAGGCGAAGAGAAAGCCAAGGAACAATTGAGCACAAGGCAAAGATGGAATGGGAGAACGTTTCAGGGCACAGGCCTTCATAGTGCCTGGCGGATTGACAGGAGCGAATGCCATGAAAGTCGAGGTGACTGCTAGCCTGTTGCAGGTACCTTGCTTGGTACGCCCAACCTGGTTCGCACAAGGCACCATTAAGTCGCCTTGGAGTGCCCAATGCACTGCCATTACTCCTAGTTGAGTGCAAGTCATTCAGTCTAAAGGGAAGGGACGTTGGTGACATGGGTTAATAACTCCCTATGCTGCCTATCTCTATCTGTCCTCCCTTTCAAGCCACTTGTCACCACATCCGAGAATAATAATAACTTTTATTATTATTATTATTATTATTATAAATTGTAATTTATTATTATAATAACAAGATATTTTTACATGGTTTAAATAAAAGAGAAAAAATTTGAAATATTTTTTTACAAATTTATTTTCTCATCGATAAATTTGTATGATTTGGGAAATCGAAATATTTTAAAATAGTTTCAAACACCAATAAATTTGTATTGAGTTTCTTTTAGATTCTTATGGACTAATAAGTCCATAATATATAGAGAGTTGATATAGATCTACACATTCTTAGTAAAAATGTTTTAAGTTCTATGTGAATGATTTTTATTTTATTTATTTTATCACTTCTTAGTAAAATTGTTAATATTAAGTTTTTATACACCTGTAAATTTGTATTAAATTTCTTTTATATCTCTTTAGACGAAGGATATATAGATAGTTAAGATACATCTTTACATTTTGCAAAATAAAGATACTATTAAAAAAAATGTCAAAATCAAAATTTAAGGAAAAAATGTGGTGTGATAAAGAGTTAGAGGAAAAAGGAAAATTAAGGTATTATAAAGATGTAATCAACCCTAATCTAGAAGATCAAAATTATATATCTCTTTTGCCAAGTGTAAAGAAAAAAATAAGCATTGCTAAGATAAGAACAAATTTTCACGAGCTCCATAGTGAAACTGGGCGTTGGTCAATTCCTAAAACATCGTGGGATGAAAGAGTGTGTCACCTTTGTGACACTAAGCAGGTTGAAGATGAAAAGCACTTTCTCTTAGATTGTCCAACCTATACCCATATTAGATCTCATTTTCAAATTATTGATCACACTACCAACCTTCCTAACCTCTTAACTCAACAAAAGTATGGTGATTTTGGAAAGCTTCTATTAATGCTTTTCGAGCACCAAAAACAAAATTCCAAAGAATTACAAGTAATCACTTACCCTCTTAAGGTCTGATAGACCAATTAGGTCTTAGTGGATGTTAATCATCATCATCATCATCATTCTAAATTTTTTGACCCTGTAAGTTATATGTAAATGAATAATTTTCCATTTTATTTTATTTTTAAATCATTTTTTTAGTGAAATTCATAATACTAAATCTTTAAATACAAATAAATTTGTATTATATTTTTTTTATATATATCTTTGAATTAATATGAGATATATTTATATGTTCTATATTTTTTACTCTCTAGAGTGTATGTGAATGATTTTTTATTTATTTTATTTCATTAGAGAGCCAATCACGTGATTGATTGATTGTTATTGATTTTATTGGAAATGTTTTAAGCAATGATATTATTGAGCTATACCTCCTTTATTATCATAACTACAATGCTATACCACTTTAATGCTTCAAGTTCCACTTGCAGATCAACGTAATAGTTAGCAAGATGGAGGGAACCAGCAATTTTGAAAATCTGCATTGGAGGGAACCAGACAAGGGAGACTAGCACAGGCCCAAGGATGGAAGGACGAGCCAGGACTTTCCTCGGGAGCCAGTAGTTTCTTTTTTCACAGTCATCATCCTTTGTATTTTCTTCAACAGGTGCTCGCACTCCTCGGTTCGCAGGACTTTCACCGGGTGTCAGTAGTTTTTTCTTTCTCAGACAACAGCTCGTGGTCTCTTTAACCGATGCGCGTTCTGAGGCAGACTCTATTTCTCGTATTCGGTCGCTCTTCGGTTCCTCCTGGGACCCGTTCTTGTCTGCATTGGAGGGAACCAGTCAAGGGAGACTAACACAGACCCAAGGAAGGAAGGACGAGCCAGGATATTACTCGGGAGCCAGTAGTTTCTATTTTCACAGTCTTCATCCTTTGTCTTTTCTTCATCAGGTGCCCGCTCTCCTCGGTTCGCAGGACTTTCACCGGGTGTCAGTAGTTTTTTCTTTCTCAGACAACAGCTCGTGGTCTTTTCAACCGATGCGCGTTCTGAGGCAGATTCTAATTCTCGTATTCGGTCGCTCTTCTGTTCCTCCTGGGACCCATTCTCGTTGGTAAGTCCCTGTTGTTTGTCTCCTTCCGAGTATCTCTGCCCCCGACCTTCTTTTGGCACTCRGATTAAATTACTTTTATAAAGCCTCCAGATCTGAACAGCTTCCGGTTTCGGACATTGCGCCTTCTGACCGCACTGGGCCCCTATCCTGCTTTCTTTTCCCTGGCAGCTGCGTAGGGTGTCTCTTTCGCTGTCTCCCACTGTTTTTGCTTACCAGAAGTGCTTCCTTTCCGGCTACTTTTGCGGGATGGACTCCCTCATAAACAACCTTTTGCTCCCGTCCGACGAGGTGTCCTGGAGACAAGAAGGACTTTTTGAACTAACAGATGCACTCCAGTCTTTAAAAAACAAGGGGCTTTCCTCTCCTCTTCTCCTTCCAGAGGCTCCTGTAGGATCTCCTTCGATTCCACTACCTTCTGACAGAGCTCCAGGGGAGGCTCCCTTTTCTCCGACTGAACCCTGCTTCAAGACCCGGCATCCTCCACAGAATGGTTTTAATTTAGTAAACCCTGCTCAGGGTTCACAGAACGGCCCCCCAAGCTCGAAACAGACTACCCTTAATGGACGCAAGGCCTGGAAATCCAACAGAAGAGCTAGAAGGCTGGTGCTGGGTGATGGGGTTGGGCTAGAAGATCTTTGTCAAATGTCGCTATGTGGCTTAGTGGGGAATTTTTCTTACAAACAGCTCAGCAATCTACACCTAGAGGATTGGATTAAATTGCACTGGTTGCCTCTTCTCGGATACTCCCCTGAGGTGTCCTCAAAAAGGATGGTTTGGCTTCAGCAGAATCGAGAAGATGTCTCTCCCTTACTATTAAGCAAGTTACGTTGTCAAGAGTTCTAGTCGATGCTCCTAAGCGGAGAATGGCTTTCAACCCGACAGCAGTTATTTCCGGTATAGGCACACTGTGGGTGCCACAGACTCCTTGTACCTACGGAATGAAGGGCTCTAAACTGTGGAGATTCAGCAACTGACTAGCGTGTTGATGCTTGATCACTCAGCGGTCGATTGAGAAAAATGGGTAGAGTGCTAGTAGCCATGGACATTTGTGGGGGTTTACCGAAAACCCTGGAAATAGAATGGAGAGGCAAAAAGATAGCCCAGTCACTGGACTATCTAGGAGTCCCTTGCCAAATCGCTAGCAGAGCACGGAGTCATCTACAAGCTCTGTCACAGTAAGGATCTCTACGCTACTTGAATCTGATGACTGACTGCTTAACCCTGACTCTATGGTTGAGGCCCTCTTTGGAGTTCTTGAATGTCTCATCCTCCCCTCTCCCAGTCCCCTTGGTGAGCCCCTAGCAGATAAACTCAAACTCCACTGCCCTCATCTCTTCTTGTCCCTTTGAAGAGAGAGAGCATGAACATTTCAACTGGCTTTCTTCTTCCAGCTCTAAACCTCCTCTCTGTGGATGTGAGGAACCTTCGCCTCTTAGGTATCCACAGCACCCACTTCTTCTTCCCCTCGGCAATGATTCAACCCCCTTATGCATCAGGTTCCTCTACCATGGGCCGATCTTCCCCTCTGAGCAGTTCACCTCCTACTTCTCAGGAGTTGGCACCCTATCCCACCTCTCTCTACCTTGGTTTCTGAAGCTTCTACTCAGGTATTACCGGGTTATAGGGAAGCTGAGGAGGACGACTCTCTCCTTTCCGATTTCCCTTCCTCTTCCTCCACCTTACCTCTCATCCCCAGTTGCTCCTCTCGACTGTCTTTGATGAAAGAACTCGTGATCTCATTGAAATTTGGAACTTCAACAACCTTCCCTTCCTCAAGATGAATGAATTTGTGTGGTCCTAGGATTGAGGTGAACTTTCTCAGCTTCAGACGAATCCCGAGGAAGAAAAAGGCAGCGATATCGAGAAAACCCTCCACTTGGATGGGAAGGCCCTTAGAACGTTGAAGGCCTTAGCCCAATCCAAGTGATGTTGGTGCTCTCCCTGAATATTCGAGGGATCGGAGAGGCACTCTCAAAGCTGTCTCTTTTAGAAGATTGCTTGCAGGAACTCTCCCGAATTTAATTTTTCTTCAAGAAACCCTCTCCCGGAAGAATAAAGGCGGGCATTCATCGATTCAGCCCTTCACGGACTATCTCTAGCGTGAATTCTTACACGGTAACTTCAGGAGGTCTACAGTTTGCATAGGACCCCGCCATTATAGATGAAATAACTCGGCCAGTGGAGGAATTGCATTGATCGGGCGTAATAAAATCTAACAAGAGGTGGCTTTCCTCAGTATTAATGGGCCACAACGGCGAGAAAAGTGCAGTGAATTTGGTGGCGGTCTGCTTAGCGTTCCTAATCTCATCCTGGGTGGCGATTTGAATTTAATCCTCTCGGAGGATGAAAACTGGGGGGGGGCCTCTCACTCAGCGCAGAGCCTTGCCTTTTACAGTGATTTATTTGCCAAAAACAATCTTGTTGACATCTTGCCGTCCAGACTGGTTCCCACATGGAGAAATGGCAGCGGTAACAATTCCAGGGCTGGACCGTTTCTTTGTTTAATTAGTTCTTTGCACCGGAGAACGAACTGTATGATGCTGAGTAGGAAGTACCCTCATTATCGTCATGCTCCAGTCTGTTTTGTTACTGAGCTCCGTGAGCACTTCGTTTCCGCCACAAAGTCAATCACCATTGCGTTTGGAGGACAGGACTTTAAGCATTTGAGTACATTCAGTGGAAGAATCCTTTATTTTTAAATCAATCCCGGCCAGTATGGTAGCGGGAAACTTAAGGTTTAAAATTCACACAAAAGCTGGTTAGGAAAAGAAAAAGACCACCCTGAAAAAACTTTTCTGCATTTGGAGGTGCAATTTCAAAGCTTTATTATGAAATTGTGGAGCTTACATTGGAGACAACGAACTTTTAAAGGGACTGGAACACAAGAAACAACATTCTTTGTGAGGAGGAAAACAGTTGGAGGTTGTGGAGCAGAGCCACCTGGCTTAGAGGAGGGGACGCAAACACAAAAAATTTTCATAAGGTTGCAAGCTTTAGCAGGGAAAATAAAAATTTATTGGGTCCATCTCCAGTAGGTTCGGTGGAAACAACATGCAGTGATGCTATAAAGGCGGTTATTGTCTCACATTTTTTGTAAATTTCTTCCAAAGGCAATTGATAGCCTGAAAGCATTTCTGATAGCACCTTTCTTGCAAACCTTTACCCATCCATGGTGTCCGAGATGGAAGCCGTTGAACTTTTCAGACCTGTCACACTTCTTTGGAAGTATATCGACCCACTTTTCAAGAAGAGAGGGTCGGGCCCGGACGGATGGACCTCGGAATTCTTCATCCATTTTTTTGACCTTGTAGGAGACGACCTTTTGCAAATGGTGGAGCATTCGCGTATAAACGACAAAGTCCTTGGAAGCATAAATTCCACTTTTTTTAGCTTTAATCCCCAAGGAAAATAACTATGTTTCCTTCAACGACTATCGTCCTATCTCACTCTGCAATCTAATCTACAAAATTTCTTCCAAAATCCTCTCCAGTGGAGAGGATGCAGGCAAGGTTGGTTTCTCAAAGGCAGAAGAATCCAGGATGCCATAGGAGTGGCTCATGAAGGACTCCATAGTATTAAAAAAGAAAAATACAAGGCCACGGTTACGAAACTTGATCTCAAAGAAACCTTTGGCCGGTATGTTGGGGATTTCTAAGGTTGATTCTTCTCTCAGCTGGCTTTGGTATAAAGATAACTGATTAGATTATGTCCTGTGTTACTAGCACAAATTTTGTTGTGTTGATAAATGGAGAGGTGACTAAGTTTTTTAGAAGCGAGAGGGGCCTCGGCATTTTGCCCTCTATCTCCGTACCTCTTCATCTTGATTATGGAAGGTCTTAGTTTGCTGCTAACAAAAAAACGTCTCCGAACAACAAATCTCAGGTATAAAGGTTTCCAAATTTATAAATTTAGTTCAATACAATTTTGTTGATGATGTCCTCTTGATGTCAAAGGCTTCTCCTTCGGAATGGATAGTGATCTTGAAGCTGCTTCATATTTTTTTCAATGCTTCGGGCCTTAGTATCAATTTTTCAAAGTCTACAGCTCACTACTGGGGTTTAACAAGAAATGAGCTCTGTTCCTTAAAAGAGTCTCTTCCTTTCACTTTTGTAGATTTAAGTCAAGGTTTCAAGTACCTGGGTTATGTATTAAAGCCAGGAGCAAAAGTCCCGATATTTGGAGGTGGTTGGTGGCAAAGTTGAAAGGAAGATGTTTGGTGCAACAAATGGTTGTCCATGGGAGGTCGTTTATCTCGTCAACTCGGTGCTACATAGTATTTGGAGTCTGCTTTGGATGTCTTTGGAGAAACTTCCCTCTTCGATTCTGAATCTTCTGTGCAGGTTGTCTTTCAACTTTCTTTGGAATGGTCAGAAAGGACATACCGTTTCCACACCTATGCATTTGGAATAACATTTCAGAAGCCTATCAAAGCGGGGGTTAGGGACTCAAAATTTGGCTATTTTAACCATGACTCTCGCACCAACTCTTTTTAGCGAGGGCTTTAACCCAGCATATGATCCTTGCCAAGGTCATCTTTGATAAATATTTGGGAAAAAAGTCCCTTATTGAATGGATCAGAAAACCATCACTTTTACAGCAGAGGGTGTCCCCATTTTGGAAGGGTCTTTTATCTTCATCAAATGTCATCTTGCACTGGCTTAGATGGAGGCCCGGCTCGAGTACTGAAATATCTCTTGGAAGAGACAAGATCCTTGGACTGGAAAACAGGTCGATCCTCCCTTCCTCACTAAGATCCCTTCTGGATTCTCGTAATATGGTTTGTTTAGCCCAAGTGCGTGTGAATTCTATTGCCACCCCTCTGCCGGATACTTGGTTCAACAGTAATTAGCTTAATATTGGTGGAGTTGATGCATCAACTTGGGATGACTTCACTCAAGCTCTTAGGAACGCTGGTATTTCACTTTCCGATACTTCTAATACTCTCATTTGGGCGGGGGTGATGCATCGGGTACCACTACTGTTAAGAATATTTACATGGCACTTTAATTGGTGAATGGGAGGTTTGAAGTGGTTCGGATGTGGAATTGGTCACTTCCTCTAAAGATAAAAATCTTCATTTGGCTCTCTGCAAAAGAGAAGACTCTTACCTAGGACATGTTGCGAAAGAGAGGCTGGGAAGGGCTAGGGATTTGCAAGTTATGCAATTAGTCAACGGAAGATATTCACCATCTCCTCATTCATTGCCATTTTACAAGGGCTGTCTGGCAGAGGCTCCTTACCCATTTTTCACTTAACATCCAATGGGATGATGCCTCAGTCCTAGAATGTTTTCTGCGGTGGTCAAAGGACACTGCTCGGATAGTTTAGCTCATGCTTGCGGCAGCTGGATTGAGAAAGAAATAAAGTGATTTTTGAGGGCGGTCCCCCCTCCATCCTCTCAGTAATGCATAGAACCTTGTCGGCTTTCTCTGGCCGGCGGTCAACTGTAAAAGACTCTGCCTCTCAAAGTACGTGAGTTCACTCAAAGCGAGGGGTTTCAGCGTCCCCCTTGCTTGTTTTAGCCGGGCTGACCTCATCAAATGAATGTTGATGTGGGGCGGAGGCATTTTGATTTCATCCATCGAGAGGTACCGAGTGGTTCATCAGCTGCGGTCGGTACAAATACCAAAGCGAGTTGTTGGGTTTATGGGCAACCCTCACTCTGGCATCCTTTTGGTCAATTAAGTATCTCCACGTTCTTGGCGATTCGCGGGTCATCATAGACTGGGTAAATCACAAATGCAATCTCAGCACTGTAAACATCGAACGTTGGAAACAAAAAACTGTGGATTTAGCAAAATTTTTTATTGATCTCAGCGTTCACCATATCTACAGAGCTCATAATAAAGAAGCCGATACCCTTTCAAAAAGAGCTTTATCAGAAATCGAAGGGAGACTGACAGTTTCCCACTCGGACAATGGGCGGGAGAGTCAACTTTCTTGCATCAATATCTTTGAAATGCCAAGGGATGGTGAAGGGTAATTGACTTAGCGAAGTGACTTGTGTAAGTGATGTTGTGGCGGTATAGGCGGTTTTAGGCTGATTTCCCCTTGAGATTCTTACAGTTTTATGGCTGGCTCATAGCTCTTTCCTTTCTGTCTATTTCTTTTTGTCCAGATTACTGTTGACTCCTCCTGAAACCAACTTTTTGGACTGTTGGGAGGACTGATTAACATGTTTCTGTTGATCTTGTAAAAATTTATACTTAACCTGGTACAATTTTCTCATGGAAAAACTACAATGCTATACTATTTATAGGTTTTATGATTCTAATATATTATCTATGTTCTTTCTCATATTATAAAATATCTATATTTATTGGCGGCAATAAATTTAGATTTATATTTTTCCTATCAAATAGATTTATTGAATTAAAAATCTATTATATATTTATTTTAACTTTAATTTATGGAAATATTGACTTTATTTTAGGTGGAAATAATCTCTTTAATTGTAAATAAAAAAATTATCGATAATATTTTGTTAAAATTGGAAATCATTTTAATTGTAAATAAAAGATTCATTAATAAAAATTAGACTTAATTTATAATCACTAACTTAATTTATAATCATTAATATTCATTATATTATTATGGTTTATGTACATAAAACATTATTATATTTTAAATAATCATTATGACTATGGTAGAAACCAAAACCATTATTATGATTTATGTTTATAAAACATTAGTATATTTCAAATGTATTCTATATTAATATGGTGAAACCAAAACCATTATTATGGTTTATGTTTATAAAACATTAGCTTTCTTTCAATGGCTGCCTATGTCCAATATGGTAGAAACCAAAACCATTAATATATTTTAAATAATAATCATTTTTATATGAATATGCCGCAAAACCAAAATCATTAACAAATTGGTTAAATGCATGCTAGTTATTTTTTTATTTCATGTAAAATTTTTAGTGTATATATATATATATATATATATATATATATATATATATATATATATTTTAAGTAAAATTTGTATATTACTTTTATGGAGTAAAATTACAATTTTGACTATGATATCTAAGTAAGAATTTGTATATTACCTTTTATGGAGTAAAATTACAATTTTGACTATGATATCAGGGTTTGATTATGTTGAGTTGTTCTAAAGGGAAACCAACTTAGCCAGACTCTTGACTTTATGATCTACTGAAAATTAAACATACTTGTCTGAATCGTCCTGTTGGGAAATCAATTCGACTGAACCATTCATGCACAATGTAAAAACAAAAAAGACTATCTTCTAACATACTCAAAAGATTGACAGTGCTAGACTCCGACCGCCTATGAAGAATCTCCCCAAAACAATTAACATTTGTCAAAATAAAACAAGCAATCTGACACCTGTGCGCCTACCGACTGTCATGGTGTTTGACGCTCTCTCTTGTCCTCATCTTCTCCGATGTGCTTGTCCACTTCTTGTTCGTTAGCCTCCTGAAGATATGGATAGAGAAATGCCCCTGAAGATGTTGGAGCATTGGTGCCCAATTCTGGTGCGTACAGGGAGGGGAGCAGGGTTGCAAGCAGAGATTCAATTTGCTCTACGGGTTGTTCCAAGTGTTCCAACTGAAAGCGGAGGTCGTCGACGTCCTTACGAACTACAAAGACCAAATCTTGAAGAATCAAGATCGAGTCTCTGAGTCCTGGGCACGAAGCATAGTCCGAGTGGAGAAGAGTTTGGCTCATAGGCACTTCCAATTGTACAGGGAACTCTTTTGTTTGAGCATTGAACTCCTCTGGAGAAGGCAAAGAAGGTGGCGACGAGGGGGAAGATGGTGGCAGCGAGGGAGCGGAGGGTGGTGGACTCGTTGGGCGTGCAAGGGATGGCTATGAAGTCAATGCCAAATCCGGAAGTGGGCCAGGAGCATATCCCAGAGAATTTCCTTGTAGATCAAACCACTCAACCCTATAAGCCCACGACGATGATAGAGGTGGAAGACCACTTTCGTCTGGGGAGGACTGAGTGGATGAAGGGAGCGAGGAGCTAAGCGCAAGAGTGAGAATATACGGGTGTCGGCTAGCCATGGACGCTTTATTCTGGTACTAAAGAGGGCCTCTCTTTCGCTTCCTACGAAGCGGAGGCATAACCAAGCGTACGTGAGGGTGAGGCAGAGGTGCGAACAAGGAGACCAAGGTGGGAACTAGAGAAACTGACAGAGTGTGAGAGCAACAAAGAAGAGAGAACAATGGATGCAAACAGGAGAGAGGAGCGTCGCCATAAGAAGGAAACTGGAGAGTAAGTGCACACGCGCGCACAAGGATTGGTCGACGTACTTCCTCCATCGCCAAGACAAGAAACCAACGCAAGGAACACTNTTAGAATCGCGCGACATTGAAGTGTTACATAGCTCATAAGGGAATAATAAAGGCAGGAGGAAGGCTGCATGTGCCAATCACGTGGTCCGTGGAAAGGTGGCGGACATTGTCTTTTCCCCTGAACGGGTGGAACACTTTGACACCCCATCCGAGGATTATACATTTATTATTATTATCTATCAATTTCTCAATTAATATTTAATAATTTATTTTTAATGTTTAATAATATTATGATTCTATGAATCTCCTAATATTAGATAAATAACCATTATCTAATAACTTCCAATTTATATATATTTGACTAACTCTTTTCCATAATATTATTATTTATCAATTTTAATTAATATTTAATCAAATCATTTATATATATAATAATATTATTTCACTAATTATAACCATTCCTTTCATTTAATAATTATATATTTTCACAATAATTTATAACCATTCCTTTCATTTAATAATTATCTATTTTTGGATGAAAAGAATGGAGGGGATGGAAGCTCTGAAGGGAGGAAAACCCTAGTTTAGTCCGTAACAACTCGCTGCTTGATCGGATTAATCCATCGCGCAGCAAACCCTCTGCCATGGCCAGACGCAGACTGTCTCCTGCCTGACACGCCGGAATGCATTCAGAAGAGGGGGGGAAACCCCCCTCGTACAACAACGTCACAGCCAACGATCGGTCGGGCACAAGGGCAAAACGCCCATCATTTGAGCCGCCACTGCAACTGCACGACCAACTTCTCGCCAGAGAAGAAGGACTCAGGAAGGAAATGGATGTGGAAGCCAGTATGTCCCATCCAAAAGCACCTCGCAGATGGGAGCCCGACAAATGCATCCCACAAATGAACAAGACGTCGAGATACCTCATAAGCTCAACAAGAGTAGGGGAACACACACAATTTATGAGCGGACATGCCCTCATAGACAAATTTCTGGGCCTATGGCCATCTGAACGGGATCTGAACGAGATCTGAACAGGTGGATAAAGCACTGGTGGAATCCCAAAGGGAACTATGAGGTCCAACTCGGCTCCAAGGGCTTTTTCACAATCATTTTGTACAACCCAGAAGACAGAGATTGAATCTTTGAGAACGGGCCATATTTCTACAACTAGACAGGGTTATTCCTGTGTTTTTGGATGAAGAGATTCAACCCAGACAAGGAGGACTTCAAAATGGCCCCCATCTGGATCCGCCTCTACTCCTTACCACAATAGTTCTGGCTGGAGGAGATTCTCATGGGAATAGGAAATACAGTGGGCCAATACGTCAAAACCTTAGAAGCTACAAAGCAGAGGAAATACACCTCATACGCCTGAATCTGTGTTTACATGAACATCTCCAAGGCCCTACCAGGAGCGGTAACGCTGGAATATCAGGACGAAGACTGGCAACAACACTGGACTATGAACACATCCCTTTCCGCTGCAGAAAATGTCACGAACATGGTCACCTCTTTAGAGATTGCCCTCTAAATAAGCAAGCTACCAAAGTAGGTGACACTACACAGCGAGATGGCTTCACCATTGTCACGGCCAGAAAGAAAAACCCTCCGAGAAAGCAGAACCCAGACCCCAAATCGCAGATCTCGACCAAAAACTCCTATGAGATCCTGAACCAGCTACCGGAAGATGAAGCCATCCAAGACCTACACAAAGAGCTGCATCAGACCAAAGGTAAGAACCAAAACTTTGCCCCTCCCGATCCAAATCGTGAACCCTACCCGGATGAGAAAGGGGATGCAGATGGAGACATCTCAATGCAGCTGGACGATAGAGATCTAGCAGGCATCGATTTAGAAAAACTTGAGGAGGCCCTCAACCAAAAGGATCTGCAAGCACTTCCTAAAGAGCAACTCCGAAAGGTCCACAAGGTCTTTCTTGACTCCTCAGCAAGATCCACAGCTCGTCTAGGTATAGCTACAGACTATGGTTCAAGCTCAAAAAAAGTGTCGCAAGAGAATAAAAGAAGAGGGCGGAAACCAGTGCATCAACTCATCAAGGAGGCGGGTAACCTCATGATCAACTCAGGGCAGATTCACAAGCTCTCGGAGGGATACCTCCACCCAACCCCACCCTCTTAATGATGAAGATCATCACCTGGAACATTAGAGGACTCAATGGTCGATCTAAACAAAGGATCCTCTGAAACTGTATCAAAGTAGAGAACCCAGATATTCTAATGTTACAAGAAACAAAATATGCAGGGGCAGAAGCTGAAACCATCTTCCAACGCATTTGGAGAGGATGTGACTTTATTCTAACATACTCCACAGGGGCCTCAGGGGGTTCGGCCATTTTATGGAACCCTTGCAATGTCTCTTTGAGCAGATCATTTGCTACCATAGGCACAATAACGACCCACTTTGAGATCACAGGCTTGAACGAGATGGGGACTGTCACAAATGTTTACGGACCCCAAAGTCAACAGGAAAAAGACAAACTTCTTAAACGACTAATCTTCATCAAAACCTTGTTGACCACTTCCAACTGGATCTTAGGAGGCAATTTCAACATGATCTTGTCGCTTGAAGAAAAAACAGGAGGGAGAAAACGACTTGAATAAGACAGCGGTAAGTTCAAAACCCTCATTGACCAGTTAAAGCTAGTAGACATTGAAAATAACAATGGCACCTTCACCTGGTCCAACCTTAGGTCAGGAAATCAGCATATTGCTTGTCGTCTGGATCGTTTCCTCGTGGATGAAGAGCTAATGGAAGAAGCCCCTTACATGGAAAGTATCATTCTCCCAAAAGCAGGGTCAGACCATTGGCCAATTGCCTTCAACCTAGAAACAGGGGCAACACCCAAATACAAACCCTTCCAGTTTGAGAAATTATGGTTCTCACACCCAGACTTTCACCAGCTTGCAAAGACCTGGTGGGCTCAAGCAGAAATAGATCATGGCATAAGCATGTACAAATTTCAGCAACGCCTCAAAAACTTCAAGCAGTCGCTGAAACTCTGGAACAAGAACACCTTTGGCAATATATTCCAAAGTATGCAGGACATAGAGAGAAAATTGATGGAGATACAAAAAACCTTCATCTCAGGAACTCGAACAACTGAACTAATGAAAGAGGAGGAGGAGCTTCAAGTGCAGCTAGAAGAGAGGAAAAGGCAAGAGGAAATCTTGTGGAGACAGAAGTCCAGGGTTCAATGGCTCAAAGAGGGGGGAAAAACACAAAAATTTTCGACAGAGCAATGGTACACCGCAGGCATATTAACAGAATCACTCAGCTGGAGGATGGCCAGGGTAATCTAATCCGAGAGCATACCCAAATAGAAGCAGAGCTCAACAACTACTACCGGGATCTCCTAACAGAAGCTAAGGAGGATAGGACCGCAGCCATCAAACGAGTAACAAGGAATATACCTTCTATGGTGACTCCCGAACAAAACGCAACCCTCATGCGACCTATCACCCAAGAGGAGGTAGATCAAGCTGCAAAATCCATGCCCCCAGGGAAGGCCCCAGGTCCGGATGGTTTCACCACCGACTTCTTCCACCATTGCTGGGATCTAGTAAGAATAGAAGTTTGGGAGGTTGTTGAGGAATCGCGCACCTTAGGCCAAGTCCTTCCGGCCCTCAACGCAACCTTTCTCACCCTCATACCAAAAGAGGAACGGGTCACAAATCCCAAACAGTTCAGACCTATTGCTCTCTGCAATGTGATCTTCAAAATCATAACAAAAGTGGTGGCAAATCGCCTTAAACCCATTCTGACCTTCGTCATCTCCAAGGAACAAGCAGGATACGTGGAGGGAAGACAAATTATGGACAGTGTCATTCTTGCTCACGAGTTCATCCATTCTCTCAAGTCAACAAAAACTCCAGGTATGTTAATCAAACTTGATCTCTCAAAAGCTTTTGACAAAGCAAGTTGGTAGTACATTCGGGCCATCTTAGACTCCTTCGGCTTCGATCAGCATTGGGTGAATTGGATCTTAAACCTTACCTCCTCTGCCTTCTTCTCAATCCTAGTTAATGGGGTTCCTTCCCAACCTTTCTCTCCGTCCCGGGGTATCAGACAAGGTGACCCTCTTTTGCCCTTCTTGTTTGTGCTTATGGCGGAAGGTCTGGGACGCTACATCAAAGCGACAGTCATAGAGGGATCTCTCAAAGGTCTACTGTTGCACAACATCCAACCAGCACCCTCACACAGTCAATTTGTTGATGACACCCTACTCATGAACTCCCCAACAGCCAGAGAGGCCAACAAGCTTAACTCCATCCTTTCAGACTTCACAGAGGCGTCTTGAATGACTCTCAACCTAGACAAATCCAAACTTTACTTCTTCAACACTCCGGTAGCGGTCCAGTTTCATATCTCCAGACTCTTGGGAATACCCAAGAGCTCCCTTCCGTCCAACTACCTTGGCATACCTCTTATGGGAGCAGCAGCAAGATCCATCTCCTGGGACAACCTTCTTCTGTCCATCTCCAACAGGTTGAGCAACTGGACTTTCAGACCGCTTAACATCGCAGCCAGGTTGGTCCTGCTCAAGTTGGTTCTTCAAACCTTACCTACCTACCTTTTTACTGCACTAGCAGCCCCCAAGCAAGTCATCAGAGCCATCCAGAACTTCCAAAGAAATTTCCTTTAGCACGACCATCAACCCAACAAGAAATGGGCGCTGGTAGGGTGGGACAAAATCTGTACACCAAAAAGCATAGGAGGGTTGGGGCTTCGCGACCCCGGGAAACTCAACCAAGTAATGGGAGCCAAAATCTGGTGGAGGTGGTTAAAAATGCCAACAGCTCTATGGGCGCAAATATGGAAGCAGAATTACGCCCCCCTCACACCAGAGAACCAACTCATTAGACACAATGCCAGAATACAAGGTTCTAATATTTGGAACACATCTTGGCAAAACATAAACCTGGTACAAAACCATGCTTTTTGGGAAATCCAAAATGGAGAAAGCGCTATGCTCTTGCAGGACTCCTGGCAGCAACTCAAACCCCTCGGTGACTTGGAAGAGCTAAACCCCCTAAGATAGGCTCTAAATCAAGATACTCTTCTAACTGTGAAAGACTTTTGGAAACTTCAGGAACAAGGTATGAGATGGCGTCTCTGGAAAACCTCTAATCAGGATCTAGGGACCCCAGGGAACCTAAACCTGCAAGCATGGCAACACTATGCTAGCCAACGGAAAATCCCCTACAAAGAAGGCCCAGATATCCTTAGATGGGGGCACTCAACAATTGGTAACTTCTCAGTCAAGGAAGCCTACTATCTACAAGGCAACTACTAGAATCAAATCAAGGAAAACCTTTGGAACAAGGTTTGGAACCCTGCACTCTGGCCTAAGGTGTCTACCTTCCTCTGGCTAGTCGCACACAATAGATTCCTAACCTGGGACAACCTCAGGAAAAGAGGCTTCATCGGCCCCTCAATATGCGTCTTATGCCACCAGCAAGAGGAAACCAAAGAGCATATTTTCCACATATGTCCCTTCAGTTAGAGGATCCAGTACCAAGGAGCTCAAATAATGCGTCGAGCCAATCAAAACAGGAGCAACATCAGTGATACAATTGAAAACTGGGACTCGATCACCTACAACAATCCTCTATTGACTCACATATGGCAACTTCTCCCAGGATTCATTCTTTGACAAATATGGAAAGAACGAAACAAAAGAATATTTCATTCGAAAGCCTCCACACCGGACATAACTTGGGAAAAAATAGTTTCACTGGTCAAGGAAACAGTTAGGAGCAAATCCTGGAAAATAGAGGACTCAAATTGCAATCCAAAAGAGCAACATATACTCCAAAGCTGGCAACCCAACCTGATCAATCAAATGACGATGAAAACATCCAAACGCCAGCACAACAGCCCAACCACCTGGACCCCTCCCCCAACAGATTTCATTAAAATCAACTTCGATGGGGCCTCCAAAGGAAACCCGGGACCAGCAGGATATGGAGCCACACTCAGAAACTCCAATGGGGATATCCTCTGTCTAGTAGCAGGTTACTTGGGGGAAACCAACAAACAATATAGCAGAGCTAACAGGCCTCTTGCGAGGCCTCCAAATAGCAATTGATAGACATTGTCACAAGCTAATCCTGGAGGGAGACTCACAAATCATCCTTAGCTAATCACCAAGATCCTCCATGGCGCGCAACCTTTGAAAATCTCACCCAGTTGGCGACTCTCAGGGTTGCTAGAGGACTTCGAAAACCTCCTTAGCACCAACCTCAACATCATACCCTCCCACATGAAGAGAGATGCAAACAGGGTAGCAGACTGTCTGGCAAATGAAGGAGTAACTAAGGAGATAGACTACTTCTACTGGGAAGCTTGCACATCTGAAGACTCAGACATCTCAGATCGATGCCAAGCTTTAGCCAACAAAGATCTCCAACCTCCGGATGGGGTGCCACGTTGAGTAGGCATGCCAAGTGGCAACGAGTTGGGCAGCGCCATAAATAATGGCCACCGCCTCCCATCCCCTCACCATTAAAGATGGGAGGCGCCCGCGCAATCATAACTAGTTGACGAGTCCCCTCAAGCGTGCGAAGAGAATGACACACCAGAGCATTAAGCACTCAGCCTTAATGGCCGACACTGTCACAATCAACCTCACCCTTATCAGATGTCTAGATGGTTACGTGATGCATTTGCAAATTCGACCTGTGGAGTGCTAAAGCAGGAGTAACCTCTTCGTTAATATCTCGGCCATAGCTCAGCTCCTCCACATGCCAAGAGCACGAGGACGGCCTCGCAGAGGCGCGACATGGTATGCCTACAACTCTCGCAGGAAGCGGCAGAAGAAATTTGAGCGAGTGTTGGCTCTAGCATCTGCTAGGACAACCAAGAAACATGGGAGACATAGAACGCCACCCACGGCGTACGTGGAGGAGACTGCTCCAGACGAACCCATCCAAAATTGTCCAGAACACCTCCTTTTCACCGGCCTGGACAATTGGAATCCCCCCACGGCGTTTGGGAATGAGACCAAGCTTCCAGCTCCCGGAACCTCTCACAGACGCAGGGAAGAAGAACAGGCAAAGGACTTCACAACCTGCTACGTCAAGGAAGAATTGTCGGGTAGCGGTGACGAGAAGGCTAACCCAACAAGCAGACCACCTCCAGGGACAACAACTCGACAGAATAGCCAACCAGCAGGCCAACTTAGCAGAGCAAATGCAGAAAAGGAGGGAACCCATGCTTAAGGGCCAAATCCCCTCTCCATTGTTCAGGAGGAATGGGAGGACCAACCTCCACACATCAATCCGAGCTATCTCGAGCTACTCTTCGAAACTCGCAGTATGGTGGACGACCAAATCTTCAGAGCCATTCAAATCGGTCATCGCCTCGACCTGATGTATGCAACACACTCCAGAGCATCCCCACAACTACAGTGCCCTACGTGCGTGCAAGCCTATGCGATTCCAACAGGATGGCGAAAGAAGGATGACGCTGGCGAGTCGACTGGTTAAAAGGTCATGTGAATGTTTATAATTTACAATTTTCTCTTGTTTCGAACCAAGACTGTAGATCATAGCTATGCTCGCTGTAGGATGTTAGAGACTGGACTGAATCCATTACGGCTGCGCGTCCTGGTTTCCCCCGGGCAGGACGACAACCCGATAAACTTTTGTTTGTTTGAAAACAGGTGGCATCATAAAGCCAACTGTCTCGATTTCCTTTTTGTAGACGGGACAGTTGGAGGCACTACAAGACTCTATAAACATGTAATGGTAATATAAACAGGATCCTCCCCTTTTTTACTTAATTTTTTTTTTATTTTTTTTTTATTTTTTTTTTATCTATTTTCATAATAATTTATGATAGTTTTTCAATTAATGTTTGGCCACATCTTTCCCATATTTAGTAATCTTAGTTTATAAAGTAATAATATTACTAATTTTGTCAAATGTTAATTTAAAAACTATTATTATTATCAAATGAAAGGAATGGTTATAATTAGTGAAATAATATTATTAAATATATAAATGATTTGATTAAATTGAAATTGATAAATAATAATATTATGGAAAAGAGTTAGTCAAATATATATAAATTGGAAGTTATTAGATAATGGTTATTTATCTAATATTAGGAGATTTTACTGTCTAATTATAATAATTTGGCTTCATTTAACGTTTATTTATTTCCATTAATAATTTTAATAGTTTTTAAATTAATATTTGACAAAATTAGTAATATTGTTACTTTATAAACTATTAAAATTATTAATGGAAATAAATAAACATTAAATGAAACCAAATTATTATAATTAGAGAGTAAAATCTCCTGATATTAGATAAATAACCACTATCTAATAACTTCCAATTTATATATATTTGACTAACTCTTTTCTCTTTTCCATAATATTATTATTTATCAATTTTAATTTAATCAAATCATTTATATATTTAATAATATTATTTCACTAATTATAACGATTCCTTTCATTTAATAATTATATATTTTCACAATAATTTATAACCATTCCTTTCATTAATAATTATCTATTTTCATAATAATTTATGATAGTTTTTTAATTAATGTTTTGTCACATCTTTCCCATATTTACAATATTTAGTAATATTAGTTCGTAAAGTAACAAGTGTTGTATGGCAGCGTAGTCCCTGCCAGGTTGGTATGGGAGTAAATGTGACCTAGTACAGGCAGGTGACTAGAAAGTTGAAATACATGTGGTTTGCGTGCATAACTTAGTATTATTGAATTAGTTCTTCTTGAAAAAATATCATATAGATACAAAATTTGTAGCCCTCATTGCATACGTAGGCAATTTTTGTATGGCGGGTTCTCGGGCTAGCGCGTTGAAAATTGGGTGTCTGATGTTTCGTGGTCTACAAATAGCACCGACAGTTCCGCGATATAGAAAATGAGAGGCGTAGTTGCGGACTATAGAAATTTACCAGCAATTAATAATGTCTATTGTATAGTAGAATAGTAATAACATATGTTGCACCAAATTACTTTGCTTTAAAACTAAGGCTTTTTTTGGGAAAAAAAAAATATAGGATTGTCGAATTAGTTTTCTTTGCACATGTTTTATAGAGCATGGACGAACTGCTCATTCCATAATTAGAAAGTCTTTGGATCGCGGGTTGTCGAGCTGGTGGTTTCAAAAATGGGCCTCTGTCGTTCCATGTCCTACAAAATCCATCGACAGTTCCGCGATATACAAATTGAGAAGCGGGCTTGCGAACTATAGAAACTTACTATAAAATAAATAATGGTTGTTACATATATCAATAAATTACATCAACATTTAAACCATCAACGTGGTTGAAGAACCAAAAATTAGCATACAATAGGAGAGAAGAAATGTAGCATATCCGAATTAGTTTTCATTGGAACAAACAAAAAGGTTCCTGGAAACCCAAAGTTTAGTATAGAATAAGGACATTTTCGAATCAGTTTTCTTTGAAATTTAACAAAATAAATGATGTTTGTTACATGTTTGTGGAAATTTAAATGTGTTTGTCATGTAGACTGGGATTGGGGCTACTGCGGACCATAAAAAGAAATAAGTACAAGAATTAGGAACGTCGAAAGAAGTGTGCGATGGTAGACAGGAAGACCTGAAAGGAAGAAATTGGAACTTATGAGTCTTTTGTTACAGTTTTCTATTTAAAGAGGACATAAGTGGATTGATAAAGAAAAGAAGATGACAACATAGACTTAAACTGGAATCATAAACAAAACAAGATGGCAGTATAGACTTACTATGAAGTCGATGCGTTTTTGTTGTTGTCGTCGATGGGTAGTGGACTCCTGTTGATCGGTTGTTGCCCTTCCTAGATGAGGCTTTCCATTCTGAGTTGGAACCATTCTTCGATGTAGCTTTTCATGGGGGTTGTGTTGATTTCATCCCGGATCTCTATGTCGCAAAGGTCGTTTTCTAAGTTCCTTAGATCCATTGAAATACTATGCAGACTCTGTTCAATTTCTTCATTGTGTGAGGCATAGTCCAGTACCCAGCGCTTGTGCTCATCTAGACGACGTTAAAGTATGCCATAAAACTTTTCGAAAGACAACCCCTTTAAAATATCAACTTGTTCTTGGAACGCTTCTTTAGTGACTGACTTAGTGACTGACACGGATTTGAGAATTAAGTTTGGATCTTCAACCTCGTTGGTAGTTCCGGCTAAGTCCATCTGGAGCAGGCTTGTCAATAAATTTTCCTTTTCTGATATGACTTGTTTACATGATTTGACAATGAGGTGCAGGTTCTCAATTTTTTTTGCCAGCATGCTTTTACTTTTTTGGTGCGCTTTGGGGAGGGGAGTTTCTCATGTCTTCTTTTTAGTTACGATGTGTTCAGGGCATAGTTGATAAAAGGGTCCAGCACCTGATGATAGAAAAGCTATTCATTTTTTAAATTCGCCTCCAAATGTTCAAGCAAATCATTGGCCTTCTTTCCGAAGGAAACTAAATTTTGCGATGTTTCCCAGGCTTCAGTAACTAGCTGCATTCTTTTGTTGATGTTGTTCTCTACAAGGGCTCTGGAGCATGCAAGGAGGGTAGAGGATACTTTCATCTTCGCTGCAGTGGTAGAAGGCACGATTTTTGCCAAAGGACTGGCAAATTCTTGTGTTGCAATGAAAGCCTGTTCAAATTCGTTGAGGCGGTGTTTCAGATTGGCATAATCTATCTCCATTCCTCCAATGGAATCGCAAAGAACATCACCGGTTACCTGGTGAAACGAGCAGATTTTGGACGGGATCATTTGACTAAAGTCAATCTCTGTTCAGGAATTTTAGAGAACGCAAACGGACCCTGGAAAGAAATCGCGACTTCTCTTGCGCAGCCTGGTGTGTTAGGGTTAAGCCGTCATGGCTGGTCAGGGAGGGGAGCCGCCGCCCCCTCCTTCCCCTGCCTCCTCCTTTCGCCGACTGGTAGAGGCT
>SNQJ01S0005482.1:558298-569936 GCA_010110895.2 Picea sitchensis | reverse complement strand
CTCACCCTCACTTTAATCATAAAGTCACATTTTAATTTTCATCTCACAAATTAAATGACTAGGACCCACATTCGGCACTTTCTCCCCCTTAGGCGCCTAGGGAAGAGAAACACTTGCCTTGGTACTTTATTTTAATTAAAAAAATTTAACAAATATAAAGCCAGTAGAAAATCCATTGGAAGATCAATCCTCTCAGTTTGAAGAGCCTTCTACACAGGCATCTCCACAACTTTTTGTTCCATTCATTAAGGATGATGTCTACTCCATTTTGGATTTTTTTTTATGAATCACATACAAAATATATCATCCATGCATATAAATAGTTGCATGTAGACAATTTTTCATGCGCCATTCATGCATCCTAGAAGCCACATGGAAAGACTACCATGCATGCATCTCACGATCAGAAAAGTGGGGCGAGTACACTATTGTACATGATTTTATCCATCTGCTTCCCAAAGAGGATATTGTCTTTTATTTTCTTACTTTGTGTCTAAGGAGACTGAGGAAAATATGCTTTGGTACCACTTAAGCTGACAAAGCCTTATGTTTTTTGTATTTCACCTAATATGCATGATAAAAGGATTGATTTTCCTAAACCAACAATTCCACATACTGCAACCCTCATACCTCTTTATTTGGACATTAAACCTCTTATAGTTGGACTAGATTAATCAGGATTCCAAGAAAATGTGCCCTTTTGGATTTAAATTTCTATGTCATTTGATTCCTTAGATACCTTTTTTACTCCATGTTCCAACTCCTCCTGCAATAAGGCCACCATATGATCTATTGACACTTTAGTTTGATAAATCATAGAGATTAAGTAAGAAATATTGTCTATAGGTCACCAAAGTATCTTGAAGGTAGCAAGTGTAGAAATAATTCTACTTTCTATTAAAGGCACTCCTGTAAGAATACATGTACCAAAAGTCACAACAGAGACAAGCCTTGGTGATCCCCAAAAAACAAATTTTGTCATAGATAATGTGTAAGCATATTTTTACAGCCAACTACATTTTGACTGTCTTGAAACTCCTAGCTTCCAAAGAAATTGCATCTCCCAAGCCCCTAAAATTTTAAGATCCTCATAATTTTTAATATTTTAGATGTAGCATTCATCCTTTTCTCTTTTTCCTCCATGATCCTCTTCTGAAAATTTTGTTGCAATTTTCCAAGTAGGAAATTTGGTAACATAACTACTACTGAGACTGCCACCTTGGGAATGCTACCAAGCCCAAGTTCTGACATAGAATATTAAGGGACAAAACAACTTGGACTGATATAAACCCAATGTTGTGCATATACTAACATAATCCTCCAACACTTTGAACATCTACATTCATATAGTTGATAATCTCTCCACTTGTGTGCTTCTGTCTTGACACCCTCCTTGTAAATACTAGTTGTCAATGTTGCTTTAGTGCATAAAGTTAACTCATGTTGTTTGAAATATCTCTGTCTATATGAAAAAGGCTCCAATATATTTTCCACAAAATATGAACAAACTAGCACATAACCTTTACTTTCAAACTACTTCTGTCCATCTAGAAACCGAACAAAGGAACCTATAAAATATGGACCTACATATGATGAACAATATTTAAATATTCCTATAGATGCATTCAAAAGTACTTCCTTCAAAAAAAAAGAAAAATAAGGCTTTTTCTATTCACCTGGTATGGCCTTTGACCTCTAGTTGATCTATGAATTTAGGGTATGCTTGACCAGCCATGTGTACATCTTCAACTTGCGGTACATCATCTGTTGATGTTTGTAGCATCAGACATGTACTTCCGCATAGGACTAAGTGTATAGATGTGTGGAAGTCATCCAAAGCCTTATACCTCGATACCTTAATTAAAGGAATTATTAAAGTAAAGTGCTTTTATTAATTACTTGAGTTTTATTTAAGTAAATGATTTAATTAGAATTAGTGACTTAAATCTTAGCCATTGATATCAAGTGAGGTGAGACGTAATCTCAACCATCAATCACTTTGCAGATTAGGGTTAGATCATAACCCACAATTATAAAAGAAAGGATAGAGTAAAGAAGGAAGGCCGGTTGTTTGATTTGACAAAGAGAGTATAGAAGGAATTTTTCTCAAGGAGATCTTGGATAGGTGGAGAAGAACTTCCATCTAGAGATTAGGTTAAGGAAAAGAGAAAATAGAGGGAACTACAAGTGGGTTTGAGTCGATTAAAGCCACTATAAATAGGAGTTTCATACGAAGCTTTTGTTACAGTCTTTGAGTGCATGTACGTGGGTTTTAGTGGAGATGGACGCATATACATGGATTTTCTTAAGGAAAGGTGAGTACACCTTGAAAAATAGGCTACTTCAAGGCTATATAGAAATGTACACTTTGCCAAGTTTGTTTGTAGTTGTATTTCTCTCAGCGGGCCATTATCCCTGTTATTGGAGCCCTGATTTTATCTTAATAAAATCATCTTAGTAATTATTTTCCCTGTGGAGTTTTTTCTAGGGGTATCTACCCAAAAATATTTATGTATTGTGTGTGAGATTTTGGTTTCCAATATTGCTTCTGCTATATTTCTTTGAGTTTATTATTCTAGCAATTGGATTTTTTTTTGTGAGCTGTTAATCTGATTTACAACAAGGAAATCATCAAATAACAATTTACCTAGGGATGAGATTGGATGAGTTCAACATGGTATCAAAGCTCTAGTTATGAGAGGAAGCTAAATTTCAGATCCACAACAGTTCATAACAGATCTATTGGTTCTTCAAGGAGATATTAACGGATCTATAACCAATATTCGAAGATATGGGGTTTGAATCTGAGGGAAACAAATGTATTGAAGAAAAACTAGGGTTTGCAGTCATACAAAGCTGTACACTGGTTGTAGTAAGGAAATTCATGCACATATGCAATTTTTCTTAAGGAAAGTCACATACATACGTGGGTTTCAGAAGTGACAGGTGTTTACAAGTTTGTGTATGTCAGTATAGGGTCAGTTTCAGTAGTAGGTTATTTTTCAGGAAGATTATCATGTTTAATGGATGGAAACAACAAGTATGAGAGTTTAAGACGTATTTGATGGGGCATCCAACTTCCTATCTTGGAAATCAAGGGTTACATTGGCTTTGAAGGAATATGAATTTTGGTAGATAGTGGACAAAGTAATTGTTCCATTGACAAATCCACAAGATTTGTAAGCTCATTAGAAGAAGGAGATCAAATCCCAATGACTGAGCTTGGAGTACTGAAGGATCATCTAACTACCCACTTATTTGATAAGAAGAAAACTAATGAGATGTTTGATGCCCTGGTAGGATTATTCCATAGAGATAACATGAATAGGAAGATCTGGTCTTAAGAAATAAACTCAGATCTATGCAGATGTCTATAGCTGACAATGTTACCAGCTAATTCATGAGGATCACTCTGGTACATCATCAACTTATAGCTATAGGGAATAAATTGGATGATGTACAGCATGTTAATGTGGCATTGAATGGTTTTCCCAAGTCTTGGGAACCATTTGTCAAGGGATTCTGCGCTCGAGAAAAAACTCCCAGATTGGTAAAGGCTTTGGGATGNTACTGAGGAGGAGTCCAAAGGAAACAAGTAGTGAAGAAGTGATGAAAACTTGGCCCTTGTCAGTAAGACAAGAAAGGGAAAAGGAAAGAGTTCTAGCAAGAAGGGTAGAAATGATGGAGGAACATCACAGTCAGGGAAGAAGAAAGCCTTGAGTAAACTCAAGTGCTTCTCATTTCATAAGAATGGACATTATGCATCTCAGTGTCCAAAGAATAAGAAAGGTGTAGGAAAGAAGCAAACAACAACATCACCAGAGACACAACTAGATGATTTTGCAACAAAGTTTGAGAAATATTTCTCACTAGTTTCTTGCCTTTCTACCAACACAACTACGAGGAGCGTTGGTACTTGGAAAATGATGCATCTCATCATATGACATAAGAATGATAGTTATTCATCTATTTGGCAGATATGGACTCAATCAATTTGGATCTTGGCGATGATTCCAGGTATGCAGTAAAGGGTGAGGGGGCTATTTCATTCTAGTTTGAGTCAGGAGGTTCATTTGGTGCCCAGGATGTGCTTTATGTACTAGGATTGAAGAAGGACTTTCTTTCAGTCTGAACTATGGAGGACATGGGTTTTTCCATTACTTTCTAGAGAGGGAAGGCACTCATACATCCATAGAAAGTTATCCCTAACACAATTGAATGGTAATTGGGGTTAGAGAGTGCACTTTATGCAAGTTGCGAGGAAAGATTGTTCAGTATTTGGTACATGAGAATGATAAAGTATGTGAGTTATGGCATAAGAGGTTAGTAAACTTGTACTACAAGGCATCTTCAATTCTAAGGGAGATTGTTACATGTGTTCTATAGTTCAATGTTGAGCAGTGGGGTGTGTTCACTTGGAAATAATGTCAAGGATTATTTTTCAAGAAGCGAGAGTAGGTCCAAGGGGATATTGGATATTATTCACTCAAATATGAGTGGATCGATGTCACTAGAATCAGTTCAGGAAGCATCATACTATATGATGTTCATTGATGAATTTTCCAGGAAAGCCTAGATCTTCTTTATGAATACCAAGGATGAGGTCTTCAGTCGGTTCCAGGAGTTCAAGGCTCAGGTGAAGATCCATATAAGAAAAAATATTGAGGTATTGAGGTCAGATAATGGGGGAGAGTACACCTCTAATGAATTTAAGGATTTCTACAAGGAGGCAGGGATGAAGAGGGAGTTGATAGTCTCATACAACCTTAAACAGAATGTGGTTGCAAAGAGAAAGAATTGGTCCATAATTGAGTCTAACAGGGATATGATACATGACCATGAGTTGCCTATGGTTCTTTGGGGAGAGGTGAGTATATGTGCAGAACAAGATTCCTCATAGGATATTGGGGGACAAGAATCCTATGGAGGCATTCTTAGGAGTGAAGCCAACGATAAGACATTTGAGGATCTTTGGTTGTCTAGTCTACATCCATGTGCCTGTGGAGAAGAGGATGAAGCTATATCGTTCAGTAAAGAAGGGTATATTTATGGGGTACAACGAGATCTCAAAGGCTTATAGGATCTTCATACTAGCGCAATAGAAAATAGTTGTTTGCAGAGATGTTAAGTTCGAGGAGAAATTGGCATTTGGGAAATCTTAGGAGTCATCAGTAGTGACAGAGGATTAGGAGCAACAAGCTCCAAAGGATGAGCAACACTCAACAAATTCTAGTTCAGGGAGTCAGACTTGGGGTCGGGAAGAGGAGTTAGCCCCTTATAGTTATTTCAAGTGACCTAGGTGGATATTGTAGACATTGAGGGATGTTGGTGAGGCTCTTAGGAGTGCATTCAAGGATAGTAAGCCTTTGAGGAGGTTTCCAAACTATATGAAACTTATGAGTAACATCATTGATGTTGAGCCTTCCTATTTTGAGGAAGCAACAGATCAATGAGTTTGGTGAATGCCATGGTGGAGGAGTATACCTATATCATGAATAATGATCTGTGGGAAATAGCGTCGAGGAAAGATGGGAAGTCAGTTTTGAGTTCCATGTGGATCTACAAGATCAAGCATTTTCTAGATGGAAACATCAAGAAGTTCAAGGTAAGGTTCATGGCGAGAGGGTTATCCCAGAGAGAGGGAGTGGAATATGAGGAGACATTTGGTCTGATCGCCATGTACTCTTCTATTTGAGATTCCATTTCTATTGCTTCAATTATGAGGTGGAATATTCACCATATGTATGTGAAGACAACTTTCCTCAATAAGATCATGAAGGAGGAAGTATACATAGAGAAACCTCAAGGCTTAAGGTACATGGGAAGGAGTCTCATGTCTACAGGCTTAAGAAAGCCGTATACAGACTCAATCAAGCACCAAGGGCATGGTATTCTAGGATTCATGGATACTTGCAAAGTATGGGCTTTACCAAGAGTGAGGCAGATTCTAACTTGTAATTCATACTTGTTGGTTCTACTCCACTAATCTTAGTATTGTACATGGATGATTTGTTTCTCACAAGTGCATAGGAGCTTATTGCAGGGTGCAAAGCATATTTGGATACTGAGTTCGAGATAAAGGACATTGGATTGATGCATTATTTATTTGGGTTAGAGGTATGGTAGGTATCGTGGGAGATCTTCCTTGGACAAGGAAAGTACACAGTAGAGATGTTGAGGAGTTTCAAGATGGAGGAATGTATACCAATGGCTACACCTATGGATACCAATATGAAGAAGTTTGTCCCTTCAGATTCATCGTTGGTGGATCCCAATATATACAAGTAGTTGATAGAGTTCTTGATGTATTTGGTCAACACTAGGCCAAATATATGTTTTGATGTGAATACCTTGAGTCAGTTCATGGTGGAGCCGAGGCAGGTGCATTGGATAGTAGCAAAGAGTATGCTCAGCTAATTGAGTGGTACAGTGGAATATGGATTGAGATACTTTGGAAGTGATGGAGTGAGGCTGTAGAGATATACAGACTCAAATTGGGTAGGTAGTGAAATGGATAGAAATAGAACCTCAGGTGTTTCTTTAGTTCGGGATCAATAATGATTGCATCGTTCAGTATGAAGAAAAATTTTGTAGCACTAATTTCAACATAGGCAGAGTATATAGCAATGAGTATGGCTAGTTGTGAAGTCATTTGGATTCTAAAATTGCTTACAAGTTTATTTGATTATGAGTTGGAGCCTACGGTGATACATTGTGATAATCGAAGTTGTATCAAACTCTCTAAGAATCCAATACTACATGGTAGGTCCAAACATATTGAGATCAAGGATCACTTCATTTGATATAGGATCTAGAAGGGAGCAATCAAGCTTCAATATGTTTCCACATATGAGCATGTTATAGACATTCTGACCAAACCCTTTGTTAAAGGGAAGTTTGTGTTCTTTAGGGACAATCTTGGATTGGTGTAGAATACCTCCTCGCTAAGAGTGAGTACTGATGTTTGTAGCGTTAAACAGGTACTCTCGCACAGGTCTAAGTGTCTAGATGTGTGGAAGTCATTCAAATCCTTCTACCTTGATACTTTACTTTGGTTAAAGGAATTATTAAAGTAAAGTGCTTTTATTAATAACAATATTACCAACTTAACGAGATTTTTTCCGAGTTCTCATTTTTTCAAGGGTCCAATTTTTTACCACATTTTGAAAAATGGTGCTACTGGTAGTATCCCTTTTCATTTTGAGATAGTTTTCGATATTTTAAATCTTCTTATCTATAATGAATCCACGTTTTGTTTCTAAAATGCTTGTTTTTTGAACTATTTTCAATTTTTCCTAGATCAATTTTTTATTTTTGTTTCTTAAATGCTTGTTTTCCAACTATTTTCAATTTTTTCTAAATCTTTTTTTTTTATGATTTTTAATGATACTAAAAATGTTATAAAAATCTTATATATGATTTACATTTTTGAAACTAAGATTTTTCATACAATTATGTCTCATTATTTAATTCATGGTGCCATAGTTTTTAATTATAGTGTAAAATTGTATTTTTAACACACTCTTTATTTTTTATTCAATACATAGCAAATAATTGTAAATAACACTATTTTTAAATATTTAGAAAAAACATATACTCTTCAAAGCAATTTATAACAAAAAACCTATACATTTTGGAATCTTTCAACTAGAAATAACTTGTCACATAAAGTGTTTTTATGGACAAAATTCAACAAAAAAATGGAAAAAAATTAATAAAAATTAACATTTTTATGATATTTTTATAAAAAATTGACAATATTTAATGTCTTTTTCTCTAGCATATTAAATCACATAAAAAGAAAAGTAAAAAGAAAGTAATAAAACACATTCATCATAAAACAACAATAGATGCAAATTTATTCTTATTTTAAAATCTGAAAGTCAAAACATTACAATTATAACTCATCAAAAATTTCCAAAATTCAACATTGTCTTCAAGGTCATTCTAAAACTAATTGACAATGTCATATATCCCTAATTCATCATTCTCAATAGACACATAATCATTTTCTTGGACATTATTATGTGTTTCCATTGGCTCATTTGGCTCATGCTGCTCTTCCATTGAGTTATTGATATCCAGGAGTTCTCCAAAGTGATATTTTCCAAGCAGACCTCTTAACGGTACTTGAGGTTCTTATGGTATTGTTTCCACCTTTGATTCATTAAAATCTCATTTCCTCAAGCCAATTTCTTGCATTTCATCTAGAAGAGCTCGAATATGATTAACTCTTTGTTGAATAAAACCACATTGCACTGCATCACTTTCAATGGCTATGCAATTCCTTCCTTTTTGTACGCACCATGCTAATGTTGTACCTAATCACCAAATACAAAATAAATAATTAAATTAAATAATGTAAAACAACATAAATTAAAAATATTAAAGAGTGAAGTATGATTTCATAAATGTTATATCATAAATCTTACCTGAACCAAAGAACAAATCTTAAACCCAATCTCCTTCATTTGAAAATGTATCTATAAGATAATTAATTAGTGCTTGGGGATTTTGATAAATGTTAATGATCTATCCTTTGAAATCATTTTCCTCATATGTTAGCTTTTTGGCCACAACATTCTAAACCAATAAACTATTAGGCTTCTTTCCATCCTTTACATTGCAAAGAATAGAATCATAAGTATCATCTTTTGTCCAACTTTCAAGATGTATACTTTCAATATCACGTGTAAATGGTTCACTGTTGGAGCTATGAGTATTAGGTTTTTTCCTGTAACCTAAATAAGTACAAATTCAATTAACTTGTGAATTAATAAAATAGATTTATAATCTTAATCATTAAACATATAATTTCAATATCTTACCAATAAAGTTGCATCCTTGTCTTTTCTTTTCCATTCAAACTTGATTGTACTAATCCTTGTTGTGTGCCTTAATGAAAAAAACAAAATTTTCTAAAATGGTGATGTTGTGACTTCCAAAAATCCCATAACCACTTTACTAAAATCTTGGTAAGTATAAGGCTCAATATCATATTCAATGTTTTGGATATTATAACCATGAGGGATATCTGCAATAACTAGGGAGTATTCCTTTTTAGGAACGATATTTGCAATTTTTTCACAATCCCCTAATATCACTTTATATTGAATAGTGTCAAGCCCATTCAAAATGTAGTGATCAAGGGTGTCATCAAGCTCAACATTTTGAAGACGTCGCCTTCTTTCTCTTTCAATCTTAGGCTTTTGAATATAACTTTTGAATTTTTCAGGGAGTCCAGCTATATTCTTCTTTGACATCTTTAATGAAACAAACAAAGATATAATTATATATCTATAACTAATAAAATCGAAATAAATTAACATACAAATGAATAAAATGATTGTAATAAATCAACATACTTTTTTGAATGCGAAAAAAAATTGACTCAATGTTGTTGAAGAGCTTGCATCTGGATAGTTGAGTCTAACATCCTCCCAACTCTACTCATTCAACATCTTAACCATTTCCTCTTGTATTCTCATATAAACCTTGTGACTAAAAAAAATAAAAAAATGATGTTATAATCATATATAGAATAAAATGCATTCTTATGTTATATAGAAACAATTAGTTTTTTAATCATTTAACATAAATAAGAAATAACTCAACAAACTTACTTTTTAAATTCACTACAAATTTCCTCCATTGATAGTTCACCTGACCTTACACATGATAATATAACTATGACAAGTTTGTCATCCTTCACTTCTTGCATCGTTCTCCAAGGCATTATAGTCATATCATCTGGAAGGTTTTTGATTTCAGGACCTGTCTTACTTGTTCTACCTATTAAGGGTTTATACTTCCTAACCTTCTTATTTTTTATACTAATATTTTCCCATAGGTTGAATATCTCATCTACCAAATCACATATCTGTACAGTTTTAAATCCCAATAGGAAATAGCTATCTAGGATCTAAATGCATCACTTCCTTTGTGATTTTTTACTTTTACACTTTCCTCGTCAATAGGGAAGCCTATTTCCATACAACATTCCTTCCAAAAATTTGCATCAACGTTTGATATATCCCCACCACATATTACAAAAAACTTATTATGGATAAATCTCACTCTCTAAATGAAATTCATGGACATCATGTACTCATTATCTGTGTTATGATCCCATGCCAATAACTTTTCTTCTCCATATCTTAAACTAACATAAATTACACATCTGACTATATCAAAGTGAGGGTTATTCAGATACTCTTGCATCAATTCTCTTCTAGCCTCTGCATAATGATTTCCTCCAATCACATAATATTTATACTCAAAACATTTTGGCCTATCAAATGCATCCTTGGTAGGAACTTCCATTAGGTCAACAAGAACTAAGTGGTCAAGCACATGTGCATATGGATTGTGCCTAATAAGTGATTTCAAGTTTTAGATATGCAACTGATGTGGTTTTCTAATTTGATATTTTTCTTGGCCTTCTGTGGGTTTATATAGTTGCTTCACATTCAATAAAAATATATGGCCCTCATCAACCAAATTGTTCCTCCTTAGTCGATTTTGAATGGTAACTTACATTGTTTTGATAATACCATCTTCTACCTTTAGGACTTCCATCATGATATTCAGAGGTAACTATCAATTATTCTCCATCAACAACCTTTTCTTTCCTCTTTTTACGATTTAAATGAGTTTCATTTAACTCAAAAATCTTTTCATAATCACTAGGAATGGAATCATCATTGGCCATACCTCTTTTGCGCTTATGTTGTTTAGTCTTCTTATGAGGAATAGAGGTAACCTAAATGGCATTAATCTCAATGAAATATTCATCTGGAGTTTCCATATCTTCAAATGTAGCCCTTTTATCCTTTCTAGAATGATTACTTTTATTTCTTCCTTGTTGTTCTTCTCTGTTTTATGTTGCATCTTCAACTTCTGTTACTCTTTTCTTTTTTTCCTTCCTTCTTGTGCCTTGTCTATATGAAAGGAACTGATGAATTCCATGATATTTATCTCTATATAATAAATCCCCACTAACATCTCTGAAAGGCGCCTAGAAAAATCTTGTAAAAATTAAATACACCATTTTCATTGTTAAATAAGATTTAACAATTATCATGAAACTTGTAATAATAAATGCTACAAAAATAAGAACAAACAAACTTACATTTCCCATCTCAATGTCTGTCACGATCATTGCACATAATTCTATGAAAATATCTTCCTTTTTATAATTGCTCATGTTCAAACAATATATAATCTTGAGATATGTCTTCGATTGTTTCACCAGTGCATAAACACTATATGTTCCTGGAACCAAACATATATCTTGTAACATGCCAAGTGACTGATAGCTTGCTTGGACATGTTCAAATTCATCATAATTAAAAAAAAAAAAAAATCCATTGGCTGCTTATTTGTCTTTCAGATATCAAGAATGCTCCATTCTACTCTCACCATTGACAATTCTCCACTCTCTAACATTCTTCATTGTTCCCGTGACCTCATTTGTTGGGCTAGCATTCATGGAGGTCCTAACTCGACTTTTGGATGTCATTACTGCAGGTCTTATTCCAGATATATTCACAAAGATTTTCTTTCCTGCCATTTGTCCTATATAAAAAATAAAATAAAAAATTATAAGGAAAAAATAAAACATATTTTGTTCATGGAA
>SNQJ01S0005482.1:518220-557504 GCA_010110895.2 Picea sitchensis | reverse complement strand
AAAAAATTTTGGAAAATATTTGGAAGGAAAATTTGGGGGAAAATTTTTGGGGAAAATTTGGAGGGAATATTATGGAGGGAAATGTTCATTCTACAAGATATAAAAATGTCATTGGGAGAGTGCACATTTTCACCATGCTATGTTTGTAGTGAGCAATGATGGCTTCGCCAGATATAGAGAATTTTATTTTTGGAGCATCAACATCTTATTCACATGCCTCCTATTCTGAGACTGACAAATGTGGTGGGAATACTTCTAATGTAACTAGGAAGTCATATGTTTCACCTAGTGAGAAGTTTTATCATAGTGCAAGCAATGAAATTGAGCATATTGATCGGGAAGGTCCTAATTCTAAAGACTTTGAAGGCACCAATGATGAAGGGGGAGGAATATGGTGAAAAGGATGATGAAAACTCTCTTCCAAGTGAAGCTTTCCAAGGTACTATCGAAGAAGATGAATATTTTCCTCCAAGTGAGGATTTTGAAGGTATCGGTGGGGATGATCAAGAGTTTCCTCCAAGTGAGTATTTTCAAGGCAATAAAGAAGATGAAGAAGATTTTTCTCCAAGTGAGAATTTTCAAGGGAGTAAAGAGAAAGATTAATATTTTCCTTCAAGTGAGGATTTTACAGGTACTGATGAGGATAATGAAAATTTCCCGCTAAGTGAGGATTATCAAGGTAGTAGAGAGGATGATGAATATTTTCCTCCAAGTGAGGATATTCAAGCTACTAATGAGGAGGATGAAAATCTTCCTCCTAGTGAGGATTTGCAAAGCACAAATATGGATAGTGGAGATTTTCCTCCAAATGATGATTTTTAAGGTACGGACGAGGAGGAAGAAGATATTCCTGCAAGTGAGGATTTTGAAGGGAATAATGAGCAGGATGAATATTTTTTTCCAAGTGAGGATTTTGAAGGGACTCATGAGGATGGTGAGTATTTTCCTCCAAGTGAGGATTTCAAAGGGACTAATGAGGATGATGAAAAGTTTTCTCCAAGTGAGGATTTTGAAGGTACTGGAATGGATGGTGAAGGTATTGTTTTAGCAAGAGAAATTAAAGGTTCCAATGAAGATGATGAAGACTTTCCTCCAAGTGATGATTTCCAAAGTACTAATGAGAATGTTGAATATTTTCCTCCAGATCAACATTTTGAGGGAAATAATGAGGATGATGTAGAATTTCCCTTAGTTGGATATTTCAAAAGTAGTGAAGATGATTATGTCGATTGGGGAAACTTTCTTGCAGGTGACTGTGTTGTTGATGATGATCTTGATATTTCTCTTCTCAATGAGATTATCAATGAAGATGATGATGTACCTAGGAATGGATTTCATGTTCTAAATCATTCAGGTGTAACAAATCAAGGTGATCAACAATCTCTTGTCCGGTCTCCTCATAATGTTATGTATGATTATAGTGATAATGATATTCCTCCTAGTGATGATGTTCAAATAGTGGAGAGATTGCAAATAAATATTGTGTCTAGGATGAGGACTAGACCTTTTTATATCAATCCAAATCATTCTAGTTATACAAGGTTCAGGAAAAAAATTCTCACTAAATCATTTTCCATTGGTGATCTGATTTCTAGTGATTGTTGTCATAAGAATTGTTTGAAAAGTATAGACTACATGTATGGCTTGGAAAAAATGAAGAATTATTTGTCAATGAATAAGAGCATGCAAAATTCATATTTAGTGGGGTGCATGATATCTATGAAGGCAGGATATGATTATTGCACTGATAATCTTTTACTTTGCAGAAAGACTTTCGAAAAAATCCACTCAATTGGTAATATTTATCTATTAAGGATCCAAACAAGATTGGAAAAAGATCCTACGTTTTATTCAAACGTACATCATGGACAAGATATTGGCCCATTAACAAACACTGCATTGTCATGAATGCGAGACTTCTTTTTCAAACATGGATATTCTATGCCAGATAGAGAGACAATACATATTCCAAATAATTTCTCAAGGAATGAAATCTACAAGTTATACAAAGAATATGTTGAAAGTGTTGAAGGAAATCGTAATTTTATTTCATATGCATATTTTGCAAGAGTATGGAAGAGACAATTCAATAATGTTCGTATTCCTAAGAAGTCATGGATGGGGATTTGCAGTATATGTGCTTCTCTTAAATCAAGAAGAGATAAATATGAAGGGGTAGAAATAGGTATATATTTACAATTTCTTTTGTTTAAATTCGATAGTTATCAACTATGAAAACATATTATTATTATTTTCATTTTGTGTGGTGCAGATTCTATAGTCAAAGCACTTCAAGAACATAGGAATCAATAATTAAGTGAAAGACAAAAGTTGTATAAACATAGAAAGAAGTGTTATGATGCTCCATATAAATATATGGGTCTGATAATTGATGGCATGGACCAGAAAAAAACACTTCTACAACTTTTTTTCCGTACACCAACAAATTTACAGGAAGAGAATTTCATTTAGTTTCACTTGATTGGTTGTATGGTTTTTAATGGAGCAATGTGTCCAAGGTTTTACTTCACAGCTCCAAATATTCATAATGATGCAAATCTAACCATCACCTTAATTCATCATGTGATCAATCACTGGTGTGGTAATATTTCTCAATTTCTATATTTGCAGTTGGACAACACTAGTCGTGAAAACAAAAATCAAATCGTCTTTGGATATCTCAACATGTTTGTTGAGATGAGAATCTTTCAAAAGGTTAAAGTTGGTTTCCTTCTTGTTAGACACACGCATGATCATATTGATCAAATGTTCATTCATTTTTCAGTAACATTAAAGAGGAAAAATGTTGGAAGACTACCATCATTAATTGAATGTATTAAGAAATCATAGATTCCAGAGCTTATTTTTCACAAATTAGAATAAACTATTGACATGTGAATATTTATCCAGGGATCACATGGTGAAGAAAAATGTATTGAGCAACTTAATGACATTATCTTCCAACATCAATTTTTCTTGAAAAAAATTGATGGGAAAACACTTATATGGGGAAAAAAGTATTTAACTACTGTAGAATGGTGGCCTTCATTAGGTTTGACATTTTTTAAGTTCATTCCAGATCGTCCAATATTTGCATCAAAGTTAATGTTATTACAATTAGTTGTTGAAATCCATAATGCACGAAGGCATAATAGAGATGTAGATTATTCTGAATGTTTGGAGGAAATAAAAAATTCCATTAAAGATACATATGAGTACTTTGATGTTGTTGATTGTATTTGGTGGGAGTGTTTTTTCAATGATAAAAGTGTCATAATTTCAAACTCAACAAATGAAGATACATTTTTTAAGAATCCATTTATTTGGCCACAAAATAGGTCAAATGAATCTGAAGAAAGAACCATTGTTGAACAACAAGAATCTCAAGATGCTATTGAGCTTTCACGGGTAAAGGAAAGATAAATGTATATTGGTTCTAGAAGATCACGTGCACAATATGAAGACATGCAAGATCTTTATAGGGGTTCAACACAATATATTAAGGAGGGTTGCATGATTGCAGTCTTAGCGACTGAAGATCCACATGGTTATCCATTATGGATTGCAAAGGTTATAAGGATCGATAAAGACAATGAAGATGTTATAGCAGTTGAAGTGCATTGGTATGAAAGAAGTACACACCCATTCAATAGTGTGTACAAGCAAGAGATGGTGGTTGAGAAACAGAACAATAGAAAGACAAATAGAAAAGGTCAAAATATAAATCGTTGTCACACTGATCTCTTAAAATTAGAGGATGTTAACATACTTTTCCATGACTTCAATTTGAAAAAGAGAGGAACTCTTCGCTCCAGGACCATAGATATTATTAGGAGGTTGTTGCCACAAGATATAAGTGCAAGATGGGATTCTGCTGAACCTAGTCGTAGATCATATATGAAATGTTGGTCATACGTGAAGAATAATATGGTGCACTCATTGATAATAGAGAAGAATATGGGTCATCTACATCTTCATCCAGTCATTCATCTGAAGACAATGTAGATTCTGATGGTGTGTCAGAATCCATGGATGAATTTGATTAAGCGTATGGAACATTTTATGTTTTTTTTATTAATATGATGTTTGTATGGAAACCATAAATGAGTGTTCTCATTTATATACGATCTTACATGAAGTTATGAATCATTTCTATGTTTTATGAATTATATGTTTTTATTATGGAGAATATATAAAAAACTTTCTTAGCTCTTCTGTTTTGAATATGGACAATGTAACGAAATAATTTATATTTCATTAAATGTAATTTGTATAGACTTGTTTATTTAAAATTTAAAAAAAAAAAATTATTTTGAAGTTATGTTGAATGTTGACATCTGAAATGGTGATATTTTCATGCCATTATGTATTATCTTGTGGTTGGAGTGATAAACTAACCTTAAAAAAGTAAATATTTAAGGGTTGATTTTATGATTTGGTTTATAGTAGTGACAATTGTTTACACCAATTTCAAAAATGTGTTAATTTGTAGGTTTTGGTTGCAATGGTACTTGCCACACTAGGATAAGGTTTGAAATGAGATACAATTTTAACGTTTAGAAAAAAATTATTTTTCTGTCGGTAGCACAATTATTTGATTTAGGTGTTGATTTTAAGGTTTTTTGGAGCAACTATACGCATGTTTTAGGCCATGCTTGAAAAAAATTTGTAATTTTAAACTAAAAGAAATGGTGCTACCAGTTGTACCACTTTTTGATTTGAGGGTTAATTTTGTGGTTTTTTATTAAAAAATATGGGTTTTAAGGGCTAGAGTTCTCGTTAAGTTGGTAATATTGTTTAATTAGTTGAATTATATTTAAGTAAATGTTTTAATTAGAATTAGTGACTAAATTCTTATTCATTGATCTCAAGTGAGGTGAGAGGTAATCTCAGTCATCAATCACTTTAGAGATTAGGGTTTGGTCATAAATCAAGATCTTATAAAAGCAAGGCTAGGGTAAAGAATGATTGTTGATTGATTGATTTGACACAAAGAGAAGAGAAGGAATTTTTCTCAAGGAGTTCTTGGATAGGTGGACAAGGACTTCCATCTATACGTAAGGTCTAGGGGAAGATAGAACATAGGCATCCGTGAGTGGGTTTCAGTAGATTGAAGCCACAAGAAATGGGACCATTGTATGAAGCTTTCCATACAGTCTTTGAGTGTGTGTATGTGGGTTTCAGTGGAGACAACATGTATACACATGTTTTCTTAAGGAAAGACTCGTACAAATTGAAAAGTATGCTACTTCAAGGCTGTATAACAGTGCAGACTTTTCTAGGTTTGTCTGTAGTTCTTCTTCTCTTAGTGGGTCATTATCCCTATTATGGGAGCCTTGATTTTATCTTAATAAAATCATCTTAGTAATGGTTTTCCCTACAAGATTGTTTCTAGGGGTATCTACCCAAAAATATTTGTGTCTTGTGTGTGAGATTTTGGTTTCCAATATTGCTTCTGATATATTTGTTTGAGTTGAGTATTCCAACAAGAGTATTTTGTTTTGAGAGATGCTAATCTGATTTACAACTAGGCAATCACTAGATAAAGATTTAACTATGGCCAGGATTACATAAGTTCATCATCATGAACTTGCAAAGGGTTCTTATAACCAACAACAAGCAAAGGACTCATCCAATACATGGACATATAATTGAGAAGGTTGGTTGTTGCATAACTATTGACTAGCTTAATGTTTCCACATTTTTGGGGAATGCCATTCAAGAGTGGTTCTTGAATGCTCTATGAGGAAACGTCTGCACCACTTGTGACACAACAACTAACATAACACAAGAAGAACAAAAAGGGAAGAGCCATGATTTCAATAAATATTTTAACAATAACACATTTTCTTTTTGTCAACTATTGAATGCCAAGGAGGGTGAAGATAGCATGTGGAATAAATGATAGGCTCCACCACACCTGTAATAAAAGTGGAAACTTCTCTTTAACTTGTTTTGTGATGGAGTAATGAACATAAGCTGACATTGTAGACCGAGTCAGAGCCTGGAAACGATACTCTCCCTCATTCTCAAAACCTTTAGGCCTCTCCGTTAGCCACAAATACACCAGGTATCATATCCTAAGTATGTTGTAGCATATAGATAGAAAAATACAATCACCTAAAGCTAGTTTATGCATAATCCCTAATTTAAACTTTATGTCAAAAATGTCAATGGAACGTGAAGTGTAGGTGGCTAAGGCATGTGAATTTTACACCTTGTCTAGCATAGTTCAAGGATGGCATAAAGAATAAAGAGAATATTAATCGCAATTGCAAGTGCATAATGAAAGAAGTGCCCAACAAAAATTGCTCTTAGTCCTTTCCACCCAACAATTTCACCCATTTCTAACAGTGTGTTGTTATTTTTGTTTAGTGCCTAAATGGCTTCCATCACTTCTAACAGATAATGTATTAATAATATCAACAAAGTGCCTTGCATGTATATGTATCTCGAGTACCCACATAATTTTTTTTTAACAAAACTTTTGGTTACCATTTACAAATTCACAAACGCATTAGACTTCATCCAACAAGGATGTTGCAATTAAAAATTCTTCATGTTTAATGTACTAAATAAGTCAAGAAGAAGTAGAAAAATCATGGCTAGCAATGAGTGATCATGAAGGCACTACCATTGATATAGAGTTGTAAAGGTTTGAACCAACAAAAAAGAATAGTAAAAAAGAAATCATGTACCTAAAATAGGCATATCCGTGCGCCTAGTCACTAATCTCTAAGCAAAAGGACACAAAGAAAATCATTGTCAATTATGTTAGGTTATTAAAGCTACCTGGTCAATTAATTGAACCTTGATAGTTCAATAGTTATGAGGATATGTGGTGGGTGTGGAAGGAAACATGTGGGTATATGCAAGTTCGGAAGGAAACAAGTGTACTTGAGATCTTACATAATCCGCCATTAAAATTTTAACACCAACACTTTTCATCGCATTACAAGCATTAGAGTATCTACAGTGCAGATGTGGCTAATACATCTCCACCATAAAAAATTTATCTTTTCTCTCACCTTTCAATCTAATGAGAACAATGATATGATATATTTGAGAACAATGAGATGATGCCTTTTATTGTAAATTTGTTGTTAGGTTTTTCCACAACTTAGAAATTCTACCCAACAATCTCCACTTAAAAATATAAGAGGTATTTATTTGTATTAATGTAAATATAGAATATATAATTTTATAGATATAACAAGAATTAGCTACAGAATATCTTAGTCTTTTCCTTATGAAAGGCACACTTAAAGAGTATATTATTATCATTTTTGTAAATAATGACATTGCTACCAGGTAGCCCGTGTATGAAGATTACTTTGCATTGGAAGAAGGTAAGGATTTCACATGACATTATGCCGTTTAACAAAAACAAATTCGAGGATGTGTTCTTTTGTCTTTCTAGTTTTAATTACTTTTCTCGATTTTACCACATCAAAATTATGTTCTAGTTACATAAAACAAAAACTGTTTGTTAACAATTTTGGGTGAAAAGACACTGCATTTGTTTATTATTTATAATGTGATGCATATCACTTCGAAGAAAACAGAAACAAAGACATCATAGTTTGATGAAACATGTTTCAAATTACACACCATTAAGAAAAATGAATAAAAATAGATAAAGTTGTAGTGTTACACAAAACAAAATTATCAATTATACAACAAAAGGGAAAATGAATAGAAATAGATAACACTGTAGTGATAAAGGAAGTCCAATTATCTATGCAATTAAGTCCTTGGCATTGATTTTGATTAGTAATTGTTCCTTGTTAATCATTGAATTTATATGTTTCTAACACTACATTGAAAGAAACCTCTATTTAGTGGACCATGTGTGTCCTTTAACATATAAAGTTTTTGTTGGCTATACATGTACAAATATGACCAAAACCACCAAAGAGTATTTAAGCATTTCCTTTAAATCATGGCATGGTAAGATATATTTATGTGTCAAGCATGCATGGTAACAAAGATTTACGTGTTTCTTGCAAAATATCGATTTTTTTAATATACTTTCTTTATATTGAAAGATAAAAGGAATAACAACTAAGTGATATTTCTTACAACAAAACAAAATGATTAAATATGTGTTCCAACAAAACCAAAGAGTTTCCATAATAAGTTTTCTTAAAAAAACAAAATTAAAGATGTGTTCCAACAAAACCAAAGATTTGTTTTAATAAATACAATTCTTGTTTTGACTAGAAATGATCATTATGACTCGCTACTTTCCTTTGTTTTGGATTTAGATTTGTAACTTTTTAATTGATGTAGAATGCAATGCCAACTTTATTGGTACGAAAACTATTTTCTTAAAGGGAAAAGAATTTGATTGTTGTTTAGACGTGGGAATAACAAAACCTAAAATTGAATAAACATACAACAAAAATATGACACACTAGCCTATATTCAATTGATGACTTATATCGAATCATGAAATGCACCTAATATGTGAACCTAATATTATGAGTATGGCCCAAATATTTAAAAAAACAAAATCCATTAAACTAAACTAGAAATAAAATTGAAACACTGACACGTAACCATCTCTATCTTCTAAGAAATTCAACAACCTCGTAAGTCCCCAAAAGTGGCAACATTGTATTATCCCTTTGGGGTTGAGTCAAGGTAGACTCAACCGTGAGGACACACATTTGGCTATAGGTGGACAAGTGCAACGGTTCAGGACTTCCATGTTTGTGCATAGCTTTTAAACACTAATTTCAAATACTATAAATCCTAAAGTATGAAGTGTAGTTCATGTATGAATATTTTATGCGATACAATCCACCTTTTGCATTGGACTTTCATAATATGTGTACATCTATTTAGACTACAACATGAATATATCATTATTCCATGTCAAGTTTTACTTAGACATAACAATTCCATGAGAATTGGACTTGCAATCCCCAATTATGAAATCTTATGAATTAATAGTTGAACATGATTTGTTTTGTTGGTATGATATTTGTTCATTTCTTGGTGGAATATTTTTCCACAATTTTTTTTTAGCAACGTTTAAAGTTTGAAGGCGAGGTACGGGTTTAAGATGAAATATTTTTAAATTAGGATTTGTGACACCAAACAATATGTTAATACTGGACTAAATAATGTGTCCCTTGATGTGATGTTGGACTAAATCATGTAAATAAATTGAGGACTGAAAATGAATATAATGTATGTGGTCGTTCCATTAGAAATAGTTCAATGACTGAAAATGAATGTAATGTATGCAGTCATTCCACCGGAAATAATTCGATGATTGGAAATGAAATGTTATGTATGCAGTTGAACCACTGCATATATTTTCATTACATACAAGTTTCATACCACATATATTTTCATTACATAAAAATTGCATTGTAGAATGTCTCTTGACGAGACAAGGACTGAAATAAAAGTTGCATTGTAGAATGTGTCTCATGACACGATAAGGATTGAAAATGAATGCAATGTATGTCATCATTCCTATGGGATTTGGGAATTATTTGATGACTGGAAGTGAAATATTATGTATGCAATCAAACCACTGCATATATTTTCATTACATCATAGAGGTTGCATCATCTGTAGAATGTGTTTAAAGTACCGAAAATGAATGTAATGTATGTAGTCATTCCACTAGGAATAATTTTATGAATGAAAATGAAATGTTATGTATGCAATCAAACCATTGTATATATTTTATATATGATGAACAAAGAAATGATTGCAAGCACAAGCAAGCACTGCCTGCTTGCAAAAAAAAAACTTTATAAATGTGAATGTGGCAATCAATTCAAAGATAAACATGGAAGAGTTCTCTGGAAATTTGCAATTAAAGTCAACTGCTTAGGTCTAATATTTGAACATGCAAATTATAAAAGGTATTGATTAAAAGTATATTGAAGCACCATGAATAAATATAAGGAATCTTAATTAATATAAACAAAAATGTATTGAACCAATGTAGTTTGTGTAAAGAATCTTGGGAATGTGGGATTAGCATAATTAAGTCGAAACTTGGGAATCGGGGATATTAATTAAGATGAAATCCACCTGGAAATAACATTTATTATAGATAACACATTACATGGCATCTAGTTTTGGATTGAGAGGTTATAGTTGTGATCTTGTTTTTTTCCTGTCTAGAGTTAGTGCTCAGATGACTATGAAGCATGGTTCATAGGAGTTTGTGGTTGGGAATGGAGGTCGTATCCTCCATCTATATGACCACACCCTTCAAAAATATAGTGGTCATGTTTTATCGCACAGACTTTGATCCTTAGTGTAACTATGCCTCCTAAATAGACATTGCAGAAATGATCCAAATGTTGAAGCACTCACCCACAACTGCTAGGTTCATTCTATTGAATCACTACCAACTATGTAAGGTTATTGGTGTTTATTTGGCACCTTTTCATCCAATAGTACTTTGGTTAGCACTAGTGTATTCAATAATGGAGAGAAGGTCATTTGTCTTTTTGTGCCCTTTTCTAAATTTGCATGTGATTGGAGTTGGGTCTAATTGACTTAAGAAGAATTGATGGTATGCTTCCTATTAGATGCCTCTTGTTAATAAAATTATTGTTGTGGGATGCAAGAAATATGATGCAAACCCCCACCACTCCTATGGTTTCACGCGACCTCCCAGTCTAAGGATCGTTTTACCAAGGCACTGAATTAACTCTTTGGCCCCCGATGAGCCCTCAAAATGCTTCTCCACGGGCCTTTTCCTTTTTCCCCATGCGTAAAATCAAGTTCACGAGGGTCTTAACATTCCAGCAAAGTCTTCCACGTGACTCAGGCTAGATTTTGTGGGCTAGCTTTCATTAGGCGAGAGAATTCAAGACTTCTGAGCTTCGGTCTTCAGAGGTTTTCACCACATTACACTATAAACCCTCTAAAGTCCAAATATGCGAAACTCCAAACATATACGAGTTCAACGGTCTACAACGAGTTCCCTGAATCAACGGTCTACAAGAACTCTGAAGCTCCGGGCTTTGAGAGTTTTGAATGCAACAACTTCCAATATTTTCGAATGCCGAATTGGAAAACCTCTGGAGGGCTCCTAGATCAATGATTCACACCTCTCCATTGACCGATGACTATGATCCTCTTTCAAACTCTGGGATTTGGGAGTTCTGATATATTAACACACATAACTCCCTGGATCGTCNTCTCCTCAATACAACACTCCAAAACCTCTAAATGCCAAAGTGGTGAAGGATATATCCACTATCCACATGCCCCTCTCAACCGATAGTCGAGATCTACTCCGGCCTTCAAGCCTTCAGGAGTTCTCGACTCAAAAATATTTACACCTTCGTTCCCCCAAACTGACGGACTACCGAACCACCAACAATATGCTGACACGAGTATCTGACTCCAATGACCAGGATCCACTCTGGCCTTCAGATCTTCGGGAAATTTTCACGCTTCTACAGCCACACTTCGATTTCATCGGACAATTGCACTTTCGAATAACCATTGATTTGCAGACACGTCTCCCTCTACAACTAACGACCCATATTTTCTTTAGGCTTCCAGACTTCAGGATACTTGTCTCCTTTACACTGAATGCACAAAAATCATTGAACTCACAAAGTTCGAAGAACTTCAAGGGTCAAAACCTGCGCTTCTTTCCCATATCTAATGGCTAGGAAAGATCTGACTCCTCCTTGAGTGGATCTTGTCCACTCGACCTCCAAGCCAATTGAAACCTTCCTCCAAGGATGTTTTCCCATTATTTCTCCTGAGCTTTATCTCTCTAAGTGATTCATACCTCCGATGCACACCTTGTGCTTCTCTTCTTGAAAATCGAATATTTTTGGAAATTCCTCCTGCACACTCCTTCCGCTCATCTTCCTTGAGAGTCTTTCAACACTTGGCTAAGTGTTGACCCTGTGCATGCCTTTCATAGGTCTTCTTGAGCTTATATAATCCATTGAGTATACATGCACTCCTTGCAATCGCTCTACACAATTAACACTATCTCTCCTGATATATTGAGTCTATAACAACTCTTTCCATGGTTTTGGATATCAATTTGAGTTATCCAACTGACATATTTCGCTAGATGATCTTTCCACTTAACTAGATACTCATAATAAACTTTCCTCCTGGTCTTCTTAGCAATCCTTAGATTCATAATATTCTCTATCTGTGGCTTCTCTGCAATAAGCATCTGTTTCTTCCACTGAATCTTCTCCTAATCATCTATCCCTTCTGTGTCATCCATCCTGTAAGAGTATAAGTTTTCTACATTGAATATTGGAGATATTCCAATGTCCTCTGGCAATTAAATCTCATGAGCATTTGTAGAAAATTTTCTGAGGATCTTACAAGGTCCTATCTTTTTCATCTTCAGCTTGTTGTATTTCCCTTTGGAAATCATTCCTTCCTTGGGTGTGCTAAGACGTGATCTCCAATTTCAAAATTAAATTCTCTTCTTCTCTGGTCTACTCTGCTTTTGTATTTTTGGTTTCTCTCTTGTAGTTGTCCCTTGATTCGATCATGCAACTTTTGCATCTCTGCAGCAAAGTCTTCTGCTCCTGCACTTCAAAATTTATCTCATCCCAATTCTCTCAACTCTAAAATTCCTCTTGGATGCATCCCCTGTACTATTTGGAATGGGCTTTTACCAGTACTCATATTAGGTGAGTCATTATATGCAAACTCTGCTTGGGGCAGATTTTGATCCCACTGACTCTTATGCTCAGTGAAAAAAATCCTTAACAGGTTTCCTAAACTTCGGTTCACTACCTTAGTCTATCCATTTGTCTAAGGATGATATGCCAAACTAAAAGAAAAACTTGTTCCCAATATTTTCCACAAAGTCCTCCAAAAGTGTCCAACAAATTTGGTGTCTCTGTCTGAAACTATACTTCTAGGAAACTCATGCTATCTCACAATATCCTTAAAAAGAAATTCTATGTGGGTAGCATCATTGGTTTTCTGACATGGTATAAAATGTGCCATTTTTTTAAATATTTCAACCACCACAAAGATATAATCAATTCCTCTCTAGGTTTTCGGAAATCCTAGAACAAAATCCATACTTATAACATCCCATGGCCTGTATGGAATAGGAAATGGTTGATACAATCCAATGTTTTGTTGCTTACCTTTAGCATATTGGTAGATTTTACATCTTTCCACAAGCTTTTTCACATCAGCCCTCATGCTTTTCCAATATTATGAATAATTTAGTTGTGCATATGTTTTATCATGGCTGAAATGTCCAGCCAATCCTCCACTATGTTTATCCTTTGACAAATTATCTCTCATTGAGCATTTCAGGATACATAACCGACTACCTTTGAATAATAATGATTCTTGGATCCGATACTCCATCCATTAATTTATGTCCCTTAACAAAGGGTTCTCACATGCTTCATAAGCTTATTTGAATTTTGGGTCTTCTTGATACAACTCCTTGAGGTGTTCAAATCCAAAGGTCTCCACTTGAAATTCCTGCAAGATCAAACATCTCCTGCTCAAAGCATGTGCAACTTTTTTAGCACTACCACTAATGTTCTTAGTAACAAAAGTAAAATTCTGCATGAATTCTACCCATTTTTCACATCTCTAGTTCAACTTCTCTTCTCTGGTTATAAACTGCAAAGCCTGATTGTAAGTATATAAGACAAACTCCTTCGGGATAAGATAATGCCTTCACTTTTTCAAATCTTGAATTACAACATAAAATTCATTTTCATAGGTTGAATACATTTTCTTAACATCATTTAGCTTCTTACTGAAATAAGCAACATGTTTATTGTCTTGACTTAAAACTACACCAATGGCTACTCCACTTGCATCAAATTTAACTTGGAAAGTTTCTTAAATTTTGGAAGAACTTGAATAGTTTGTTCTATTATCTTTCTTTCAACACTCTAATCCTTTCTCAGCTTCTTCTCTCCAATTAAAATATTTATGCTTCTTCTTTATGGTGTCTAGTATGGGTGCAAAAATACTGTTGAAATTCCTAATGAATTTCCTATAAAAACTTGCCAACCCATGAAAAATCCTTACTTCAAACACGCTTCTGGGAGAAGTACATTCTCTTATTTCCCTCACATTTTCTGGATCCATATTCAACTCGTTTGAAGAGATTACAAATCCTAAATATATAAGTTATGTTTTCATAGAAGAACATTTTCTCAAATTTATCAACAACTTTTTCTACTACAACCTCCTCAACACCATCTTCAAATGTCTCAAATGATCCTCTCCAGTCTTACTGAAAACTAGAATGTCATCTAAATAAACAATCACAAACTTACCAATGAAATCTTTGAGTACTTCATTCATCAATCTGATAAACATACTCAAATCATTCATTAATTCAAATGGCATAACAAGCCACTCATATAACCCTTCATTTATTTTGAATGTTGTCTTCCATTCATCTCCCTCTCTCATCCTTATCTGATGGTAACCACTATTCAAGTCTATTTTGGAAAAATAATTATCTCCACTCGAGCAATCCATCAAATCATCCATTCTGTGCAAAGGAAATCTATACCTGATGGTTATCTTATTGATGGCTCTAAAATATGTGCACATTCTCCAACCTCCATCTTTCTTCGGACACAACAAAGTTGGTACTACGCACGAGCTCAAACTTTCCCTAATCAAACCCTTATCCAACAACTCTTAGAATTGATCCTTGACCTCTTAATTCTCTTGAGGTGTCAACCTATATGCTGCTTTATTTGACAAACTTTCTCCTAGAATAAGGTCAATGTGATGACTGATACTCTTGATGGGCGGTAAAGTGTGAGGTAACTCATCCACCACAATATCAACAAACTCATCCAATAACTCTTGGACTTCCACAGGAATATCATCCATATAAGTTCTTGTAAGGATGACTCTTGGCTTACCTACAATAGAAAACTGTATTTTTTGGTCTCTCTTGACTTATTTCAAGAGTTCCTTCCCACTCATGAGAAGTATACTAGGACTAGCTTCTTTTTTGGTCCTTTATCTTCTATTGGCAACAAAATATGCTTACACCCATTCTTATCAAGGGTATAAGTGTTCTTTCTCCCATCATGTATAACATTCCTGTCATATTTCCATGGTCTTCCCAACAGAACATGAAAAACATCCATAGGTATAACATCACATAAAATTTTATCCTTTTAACCACCTTTTTTAATCTCAACTTTACACTGTCGACTTACCATGACTTGATGTGATTTTTTCAACCATGACACCTTGTACGGATTCAAATGTGTAGTCGTTTCTAGCTTCAAATTTACACCATTTCTGTAGATACCAAGTTATCAGTGATGCCACTGTCTATGATCAACTTGCATACCCTGTCTCTGGTCTTGCAAGCATTTCTAAACAAACTATTTCTCTAGACTGGTTCTCTTACCTTTTTCTCTGGCTTCATGTGAAATTTCCTCATCATGAGTGATCTTCCTTCTTCCGTTTCTTTTGCCTTCATCTCTTTCTCCACATTCCTCTTCTGCGCTTAAGAAATGTAAGCTTCTCTGCCTCCTACATTCTTCTTCTCAGGACATTCCCAAGACATGTGTCATGTTTTTCCATAGGCATAACATTTCACTTATCCTCCTCTACCTCTTCCTCTACTTCTAAGAAAAAATTTTCTTCCTTCATAGTGTCATCCTCTAGAACTTACTCCTCTTTCTATCTGACAGTGATGTTTTCCATCTTGTCCTCTAGGATTCTGGAACTTTTCTCTAACAGTGCATCTTCCTCTATTAGGAATCTTTCCTCTGTTCTGTTGACTTTGTTTCCTGGTGAACTTCTCATATGATTTCAGTGCCCTCTGATAAGAATCCTCCACAGTCCTCATTTTCATCATGCTAATATCATCTTGGATCTAATATCTCAATCCATTTATGTACTTAACAATCTTTTCTTCATCATTCTCCCTATGTTCTGCTCTTATGTTCAACTTGTAAAATTCTTTGGTGTACTCCTTCAACAACAAACCTTTTTGTCTCATATTTTGCATCTTTTCTAAACATATTCAACTGGTAATCCTTGGGTATGCATTTATCTTTCAAATTAGCTACCATTCTATCCCAATTATTTATTTTAGACTTACCTTTGATCCTTCTGTCAGCTTGCAATTCATCCCACCATAAAGATGCATGTCCCTTCAGTATGGTCACTGCATGCTTTACCTTCTTCTCATCATCAATCTCCTCATAGTCAAAGTAATTATCTAAAGCACTTATCTGGTGAAGAATTTATTCTACATTTAAATTACCTTTGTACATTAGGACTTCCATTTTTGCTCTGGTTCTAATCTTGACAACAACTCTCATCAATCGCTCCTCTGTTGTTTGTTCTTCTACAGCTTCCTCTACTTCTACATCTTCACTTTCAACTTCACCGACGTCACCAGCTCTGGGTGCTCTTCTCTGCACTATCTCCATGGCATCCAACCTTGTACGAAGTTATCTCATTTCCTCTCCCATGGCTACATTGACCACAGGTCTCTCTCTGCGTCTTCTTGGCGGCCTGATTCTAAATTTTCTTATCATTTTAGAGATTATTTCCTTCTTTTTATACCACTTGATTATATCAGATAAATCTCCTTCTTTTCCTATTGTCTAAAGACAATTTCAATGATCTGATACATATGATGCAAACACCCACCACTCCTATGGGTTCACGCGACCTCCCGGTCTAAGGATCTCTATATCAAGGACTTGAATTAGCTCTTGGGCCCCTGTCGAGCCCTTGAAATGATTCTCCATGAGCCTTTTGCATTTCCCCCACGCGTAAAATAAACTTTGCGAGGGTATTAAAACTCTAGTGGAGTCTTCCACGTGACCTCGGGCTAGATTCCATAGGCTAGCTTTCAATATGCAGGAGAATTCAGGACTTTGAAGCTTTCGGCTTTATAGGTTGTCACCACATTACACTCTAATCCCTACAAAGTATGAATACGCGAACCTCCAAACAGATATGGGATCGACGGTCCACAAACCGTATCCTGAATCAATGGTCTATAGGAACTCTGGAGCTTTGAACTTCATGAGTTCTGACAGCAACAACTTCCAATATTTTCGAACGTCGAATTAGTGAACCTTCGGAGGGATCGCAGATCAATGGTCCACACATCTCCAGCGACCGACGACTATGATCCTCTCTGGGACTCTGGTCTTTGGGAGTTCTTTATTAACACACACAACTCCTCGGATCATCGAACTCCTAAATGGCGAGGAGTTACGATTCGCGGTCCACATGTCCTTGCAAACGGATGGCCTGGATATTTTTTGATCTTCGGATGTTCGGGGATCTCTGCAATACAACACTCCAAAACCTCTGAACGTCGAAGTGGTGAAGGTTGGATCCACTATCCACGTGCCCATCTCAACCGACGGTCGATATCTACTTTGGACTTCAAGCCTTGGAGAGTTCTCGACTCGAAAGTCTTTACACCTCCATTCCCCCAGACTGTCGGACTAACGAACCACCAGAAATTTGTTGACACATGGCTCTGACGCCAACGACTAGGATCCGCTCCAGCCTTTGGAGCTTCGGGAAACTTGCATGCGTCTACAACCAAACTTCTATTTTGTCGGACAACCAGACTTATGGATAACCATTGATTTGCAAACATTTGTCCCTCTATAAAAAACAATCCAAATTTTCTTCGGGATTCGAGACTTCGAGATACTTGTCTCCTTTACATTGAACACACTAAAACCGTTGAACTCACAAAGTCCAAAGGAATTCAAGGGTCAAAACCTGTGCTTGTTTTCTAGATCTGATGGCTAGGAAAGATCTAACTCCTCCTCGATTTGATCTCATCCACTCGACCTACAAAAAAATTGAATCCTTCCTCCAAGGAATTTTGCTTGCTATTTCTCTTGAGCTTGATCTCTCTAAGTGATTCGAACCTTCGGCACACGCCTTGTGCTTCTCTTCTTGAAACTTGAATATTTTTGGAAATTTCTCCGGTGCACTCCTTGCACTCATGTTCCTTGAGACTCTTTCAACACTTAGCTAAGTGTTGGCCCTGTGCATGCCTTGCATAGTTCTTCTTGAGATTCTATACTCCACTGAGTATACATGCACTCCTTGCACTCGCTCTGCACAATTAACACTATCTCTCCTGATCTATCGAGTCTATAAAAAATCTGCCTTCACACTCCTTGCGTGGGCACTATACACTCCTTGCACCAGGGTTTCAGAAGAGAAACAGTTGAAACTTATAGAATAGCATAGGTTCATTCATTTAACCATAGTATGCACACACACATGCATATAAAATACATAAAGCAAACAACACAACATTACCCAACTAACTCATAGATGTACAACTCATAGATTTGAAGCAATTATCCTTCTATTATATTATCTCAAAAAGACATTTACAAGAGTTCTTGTAGCTCTCATCTTCTACTCTCAACAACAATAACAATAAACTTTAGCAACAATTACAATATTCTTGAACAACTTTCAACAACCTGATTTGGGCATAGATTACATTTATTTATACACGAGGGGATTCTTGAGCCTTCCCTCCAGATTGTCTGAGTACTTTAATATCACATCTAAAGCATTCATCTACTAAGGCTTATTACAATAAATGAACATTTACAATATCGATACGAGTGGATGCTCAAGATATGTACAATCCTATATGTATTAAAAGGAAATACATCTCCTGGAGCTCATACAATGACTCAAGCTTCAAAAACTTTGTGGGGCCTTTAATTACAATTACTTTCAAAATACGAAGGTGATGAGCTCTCTTTGGAATTCAAATCAGAATGAATGTGCACGTTGGATGTTGAGTTGTCCTCCACTCGGCCTCATTGAATGTTGATGGTTATGCTCCTGCATCAAAATATTTCGTCTACCAGTTCATGCTCAAGGGAAAGTATATTCATTCATCTACTATGGCATCTGATGGAATTCATAGGATATAAATGATCATTTATGGTTGTTCTCCTAACAACGATTAAACCTTAGCAAATGGTGGGAATACATGCTCTTCAAAGCTGCAGAAGAATTGTTATTACAAATCCAAACCTTGTTTGGGCTATGGATAATATGTCTGCACCCAGGGTTATGGGATGTTTTCTCATCCTTCCCAATGATGAAATTATGATAATCAAGGCAAATGAGAAAGGGACAAAAGTTTGGAAGCTTTCCCTGGAACTTTTCTAGAATTTTTATTGCATAACATCTTTTCTCTAAGGTTTCTCCCCTGGTTAGTTCTAGTTCTTTGTCTCTTTCATTTCTATGTTTGTAAATTTGCAATGCTTTATTTTATATAGGCTATTGTTTTATAAGTAAAATTTTGGTTCAAAAGCACACTCACTTCATAAACTTAGTCTTTCCAGGAACTTAACCATGTTTCTTAAAGTATTTTCTCTTATTCCGAGTACCAAATTCCGGCAAACGAAACTCAACTTGTTCACCAACATCCACCTTAGCTTGTGTCTTATCAATACCTTCGATAAATGCAAAGGAAACTCCGCCAAACCTGGGCACCCACTACGTGGAGGCTCCATGGTCAAATCTAGAACATTGTCATCATCATTTCTCTTGGCTCTCTTCTTCCTTCTCATGGGATCATGATCAATATCCTCATTCTTCGCCCTCCTCTTTCTCTTGAAACACTTTTTCAGATTCCAACACGATAAATTGTTGTCCCTCGTCCCTCGACTTGTGTATCTTTGATTTAATCCCTCTCTCTTTCCCTGGTGGCTTCAAAGTATTACTACTCTAGGAAGCCTTGTGTAGCTGCACCTATGGCAACTTGCTACTCTTGTTCTTCTCTTTGACCATGACCTCCAGGATATTAGTTCTCTTAGTGTGCTTAGTGCCCACCGTTGAGTGCTACAACTGTAAGCGTTTTTGAAAATAGTGTTTCTAATTGATCACCATTGCTTCCCGTTGTTCTTCATGTAGTAGAGCTCACCCTAGAGGGATTTCGCCTCCACATGTGGCTCTAGTTATAAAAGTACATATTATAACCTTAAGATTATTTTGTTTGAATTATTTCTGAAATTGAATATTTTTACATCTTTTGTAGCTAGGATGGTTGATCCATATGGATTTCAATGGCCTCCCACCTATTCCAACTCGTTCATTTTGGTAGTTTTCTAGTTTGACAGTTTTTTCCTAGTTTTCGGGTCCATGACTTCCAGGGCCGTTTTGAGGCCCTTAACAATGTTTTTAGGGATTGCCAGAATAAAATTGTAGATGGAGTTAGATTCTTGTGGAAACATGTGTATTCCTCAGATAGACCTCTCCAATGGGCTATCATGCGCCTAAAATGGAGATCGTATGCAAAATTTACGACCCCTAGAAGTTGATGTACTAGCTTACCTAAACGGGGCCCACATGACTTTTGGCGCTTCATCTCCTAGGGTTAGGTTTTTGGATGTCTAGGGTTTTGGTATTCATGTTTATTGTAAAAAGGCCTTCAAATCCTCATTGTACTCATATTCTTTTGAATGAGTGGAGTCAACACATCTCTTCTCAGAGATAAGCCACCACCATTCCAACAAGCTTGTTTTCCGCTGCATTTTACAATTTCATCTTATTTCCTTATTGAATAGAAACTAGTTTTAATGTATCTTTTTTAGTTTGTGTTAAGAATATTTTAAAAATTTGTATTCATTTCATTCTGCTCATAAAATCCGAATCAATGGTGGTTGTATAATAGGAAAAGAGGTCACTAGTGCTCAACTGGTCCAAGTATGAATACAGGTGGAATGTGGACAATGAGTAGGCATTGAGAGCTCTACTATTGAAGAAATGTTTTCTTCCTTGCAACGGCTTCTCACTAAAACAAATGAAATTGGATGAGAAACCAGAACCATAATCCACTTCCCTATGAAAAAGAGAAGGCAGTGGGTGGGAAAAGGTCTACCTATGAAAAAGATAAGGTAGTGGGTGGGAAAAGGTCTAGATTCAGTCTTCCCTCAAGAACATTGGTAGGAAGCTATTTGAGTTTGGTTCCCATTGTGAAAAATAATAAGAACAAAAAGGATGAGCATCTTTCGTCAGATGGGAGCTTGCAAAGGATGCATGAAGGTTACACACATATTACCAAGTGGAAGGTGGTGGAAACTCACATGACACACACCTATAGACTGCACGATAGTGTTAGACAATGTGAAACGTAAATAATGCGTAGCGTGATAATGTGCAGTGGAAATTCTCATAATTAATATGAATTAACTATGATGTTAGAGAGTGGTGCTCATAACCAATGATTATTTTGTTTTTGTAACATAATTTTAAACATTGACAAAGAACCAAAATAAATTGGCATACACCAGGGTTAAAAAGTCACATTAAGATTATGCAAACAAATGAGAATAAGATTGTACAAACAAATGAGAAATTGAATATAGAATGGTAAAAAGTCACATTAAGATTATGTGAACAAATGAGAAATTGAATAAAAAGGAATTGCAAAATTAGGAAAATTATTTTCTTTTAAAAAAATATCAAATTAATATACAAATTTGTAGGTAAACAAATAATGAGACGTCAAAAAAATTTGACTACACGACCAAGAACTATAATCCCTACCTGAATATTGTATAAGTTGGCAAAATGAATGTTTATTTTAGAAGTAATAAAGTTGTTCTTTATTTCCAATCTATCTATTTGCTTTGAGTTGTCTCGTGTGAATCTTTAATAAAATGTATTAATGATATTATCTGAAATGAATTTAGCTAGTTTCTGTTACTAGAAACTTAGAGTAAGCCCAACAAATTATCAAAAAAATCTCTTGAGATGATGGAGCAATGGTGGCCCAAACAAGACATAGATGCCCATGGAATTCAGATCAATACAACACTGTGGGTAGAAAATATGTCACTCTACAGTAATATAGTAGTCATGTTTGATCGTACGGACTTTGATCCTTCGTAACTGTGCCTCCCAAATGTACATTGTAGAAATGATCCAAATGTTGAAGCGCTCACCCATGATTGCTAGGTTCATTCCATTTAATCACTGCCAACTATCTAAGGTCGTTGATGGTCATAACTATGCTTGGTGTTCATTTGGAACCTTTGCATCCAATAGTACTTTGGTTAGCACTGGTGTATTCAACAATGTAGCGAAGGTCGTTCTTAATTTTGTACCTTATGGTAAATATACATGTGATTAGAGCTGGGTCTAATGGATTTTAGGAGAATCAATGGTATGCTTCATATTATATCCTTCCTGTTAATAGAATTATTGTTGTGGGATGCAAGCAAGATCTCTTCTACTAGTTCATGTCCGAGGGAAAGTATATTCGTTCATATATTATGGCATTTGATGGATTTCAGAGGATAGAAATTCTCATCTAGGGGGGTGCTCCTAACAACAATTAAACCTTAGAAAATTATAGGAATTTCCTACATGATCTTTGTTGACAATAAAAATCGCAATGAGTATTTTGCCTGCAAAGTATTTCTAAAGCCTATTATTATAAGCTAACAATGTATATAATACTAGTAGGTGGGACCCCCTTGTAGATTGGAATATCAGATCTAGTTCTTATTTGAAGTTTATGATGTTGTTCGACATTGCTTACAGGGTTCTACATGGTTGATGAAATCTTGGTTTTATTTGCGACATAATAGCAGATGGATAATGTGTTTAATGTTTTTTTCTAATTTCTCCAAGCTCTAAATTCCATATTGTGTGAATAGCTTATATCCATTGTGATTACATTGTTATTTAGCGCCATGATTTGTTACACATTGCACTTGCACAAGACACATGTTAGTAACATGAAATAAGAGCAAGTGAAAAGAGACCTATGGAAAAATATAAGGAAGAAACTAAACTATGCTACTATGCTACACTATATGGATTGAAATTAAAGGATTCTTGTTAGTCCTAGCTAATAAAGTTAGTGTCTATGCGATTTATTGATTCATATGAAAAGCGTGAGTGTCATATGTTACTGAGCCAAGATTTGTTTCATAGTTTAAAAAGAGTGTCATGTATGGTTGTTAAAGAATTTATTTTCTAATCAATCATGCATACAAGAATGAGAATTTTCAGTCGAGGTAGCCATGGCAGAGGCAAACGAAGAAGAGGTAATTGGATTAGAGGCCCTATAAGGCCAAGATTCTCCATACACTTTGAAGGAGACTCACAAGAATTAGGCCAGTTATTTCAGGTTGGGTTTTTCAATTGAATTGGGCAAGGAGTGCTCCAACCTAGACCTGAAAGGCCTCCCTTCCAAGCTCCACAAGCCCCTGTTATTCTCATGCCCCCTCATGTCTCATTGCAACCTGAGGTTTCTGAAAATGATGGATGGCAAGAGATTGTCCACCCGACAGTCTCCCAACATCATGACTGGCCCATTTTTTCTTTACCTGCTCCCCCACCTATCAATCAAATTGTCCAAGCTGCCCCTACTCACTAACCAGTTCAGTCCTCACATGCTAGCAAAAGTTTGAAAACCAAGGCCCACCATGACCAAGACAAAGGAAAATCCACTGCTGCCCCTTCCTCACCCTCCAATGGCTCTGATAAATCTATGTCCTCTCGGATGCATTTGAGGGACGATTGTTCTCATGTGATCAACGAGATTAGGCCTAAAGGCTTAGCACAACCAAAGGCAAATTCAGAGAGATAAAAAGGTGACAGCAACAACAAGGGAAAGATTGCATCTTAGAGTGAGAAATATGGATTTTTATTTTTATTTTATTTATTGTTGATGATAGTTGACTTCAGAAGTTTTGGACAACATGCTTTTTTGGATATATGAGTAATATATTTTTGGAAATAATTTCAAATATCAATGAGATAAATTGTCAAACATGAATGTGATGATGGGAGTCACAAGGAGGGATGTTTTTGTTTAATTAACTAGTTATGTTATGATTGTTAAGAGCTAAAGGGGAGTCACAGGGGGTCCCACCTATTAGTTATTATTTATTTAAAACCCTTATTATGATTTATTACTTTCCCCCCTAACTAAAAAGTTGGTTGAATTTTTAGTTAACTTAACTAATGAAGTAGTTCAACTACTTCAACCAATTATAATTTGCTTAAAGGGAAAAGGAAAGGGAGGAACAAAGGAAGATAGAAGGATATGCATACTAAGGTTTTCTCTTTGATTTTGTGTGTAGATAGTTCAATTTTCATTCAGTCCTTAATTTATCACAAGCCTAATTCATTTTTATGATAACAGGATCTTATTGTAAACAACAAGATTCAGGGTTGAATTACACCATTCAGACACTTGTTTTTCGGGGGTATTGATCTATCTTTGATAGTCTGTGTAGATTTGTTTGTTTGTGAATTAGTTTTCATGACTGACAAAGGCTGTTGTGCAGAGTCGAGTGGGAAACCATATGTGGCAAGTTGATCCATCTTTTAGAGTTCATTTTTTGATTCTTTTTCAGAAGTCCTTTTGTATGTTTCATTGGGGACATCTACGTTTGACTTTGGTCCAAAACTTCTTCACGAAATTTTGTAAAGAGGATGACTCTTTGATGAATTGGAATGAAATAAAGGATTGTTTTATGTCTCATCTGTCTTCATTATTGACTTGGTGTCTTTACTTCTGTCTCTACATTTATTTCAACAACTGTTATATTCAGAAAATCACATAAATAATGAATTTTTCAGCAAGTTTTTATTTATAAAAAGACTAGCCTAAGCACTTGTAATCAATACTTGTGAGTTAGGATACTAATTTTGATGGCTATACACATAGGGTGATATTCTCGTCTATTTTTCTTTAGCCAAGAAGAATATGAAAATGCTTGAGTAAGATAATTTCATATCTTTTCCTCAACATTTATTTGGCGACCATACTGGTGAGATCTTCAACATCTCTCTGGTTAATTTTTATGCTTGATTTGCATTAAATACATCTATTTTTCTGATATTAATTCTTTGACTATTTTATTTCTTAATGATTGTGCTTGTTGCAAGGAAACCCGATATTGAGCTCAGTCTTCAAGATCAGACCAACATTACTTTGAATTTGTTCAATACCATTTTAGACACTACCAATACTCGTGTTGAGCTTAATCATTCATGGGAAGCAATTGAATGAGACATTAGTGCCCAAGAACGTTGGGAAGCTAGATGTAGACAGCCTAGAAATCAACAATAACCTTCTTGTTCCTTCAGTTTTGGCCTTTCTTTCATGTCCTTAGACTCTCGTGTTTCTAGAATAAGAAGAGGCTATTCACCTGAAATTAATCTTATTGCTGAAATAGGAAGAAGGAATGTTGTGTTGTCTACCCAACAAAGTGCTCTAAGGAGAACTTTGTTTGATTCTTCAAATTCATATTTTTATCCCTCACCTATCATCCACAAGATGGCATCTAGTGGTGGCTCTGGTGGCACTGGAAGTGATTCTTCTTGCCAGTATTCATCTTCGTCAGTGATTGGTAGCTTATATAGCCACCATATCCCTATCCAGTCTACCACAAATCCCACCAAAGTCATTAAAAAGTATGGGATTTTTCAGTTTGAAGAAGACGCCACAACCACACCGTGGAATGTGTCCTCTCCTCTTAACCTATCACCTGCTATTCGTCCACTTCCTAAATTCAGAGAGCATCTCCCTAGGTTTTCGAGAAATAACACTGTCACTACAAACAGACAACTGGTGGCATTTTCTAATGCCTGTCTGATCAAAATCTGGACCAGGGGTCAAAATTTAGCTCAAAAATCAAATTCATCGGAATTGCCTCAAAACAAACGAGTGCATAGCACTCGTCGTCATGAACCCAATGCAACTCGTTTGGATTCAAACGGATGTCGGGAGCGAGAGATATAGCGATCTGTTCGAATCGCCAAACAGGAAAAAAAAATTGTGCTGACTGTATAGTCCGTACAGGCTGACGTGGCAAAGGACGTACGATGACGTGGAAGTGGCCGTACGATGACATGGAAGTTGATGATGTGGCAGTTTTAGATTGGCAGATTTGGGTGAATGGTGTTTCGACACATGGCAGTTTTTGGTTTGTGGTTTGGTGCCACGTGGCCCAGTCATGGGCTGCCATGTGGCACCATTGTATTGGTTGTTACTTCAAAACATTATGGACTCCGTGGGTTCGAACCATGGACCTCCCCCATAGTCCAAAGTATTGGCAAGAGTCGCCCTGCCAATGCGCCCACACGTTGTTACTTACCATATAACATTTTCATATGTATTTAAGTTGATATGTGTTATGGTTTGGGTGCGGGTCGGGCCAGGGCGAAGCCCCGACCCCTAGTCACATATGAATTCAATGCGACCACTCGCACACATTTTTCAAATGGATCCGGAATTCATGCGGTTTTGGTTCTGTGTTCAAATGGTTAACCCCGGTTGCATAACCTTTGTCATATGACCCTATTACACACAGAATTTGTGCGCGGGGGTTTTGTAACAACCATAACCATGCACTGATACATGGCATTTAACCATTGGCTTGGACATAGCCCTTTTGTGCAGGGAACGAGGTTGTATGGTGCCCATATGCCCAACAGTTTGTGGTTGGGGGCCAAAAATTTGTTAACTGTCCTATAGTTTGGACAGTTTTACAGTTGTGCACATGTGCTAGGTTTTAGCATGAATTTGGAGCGTGTTCTTGGTTAGAGCACACAGAGGTGCATTTTGGCGAACCAAAGACAACAAGTTTGAAGGAAGAGAATGGCAGGAGGCCTATCTTCTTCATTTTTGCTCCAAATGAGGTGCCGTAAAAGCCCAGCTAGGAGTTTTTGGACATTCTGAATCCATTGGCACTATTTTCAAAGCCATTTGAAGACTTGTTTTACAGGCTTTTAACCATTGAAGTTTTAGGAAGCTCTAGGGAGCTTGAAGCCCTCATTGTTTGAGGTCATGCTCAGATGAGCCTATGTTTGTTTTCTGTGATTGAATAATCATTTTTGACTAATTATTATGCTCTGAACACTTTGGGATAGGTTTCAGATCCATTTGAGGACTTTTACAGGTGTTTTTTCCAAAAAGAAGCTCAAGGAAGCTTAAGGCCACATGTAGAAGAGGTCATGCCCGGATGAGCCATAATCCGTTTTCAGAGTTCTATTAGTCATTTTTGGGGTTTTTATGTATTCTGAACCCAATGGTATAGTCAGAATTTACATTGGAGTTGAGCAATAGATTGTAAAAGAATCTTTTGACAAATTAGTCCCAGAGATCCAAGTCCATTGATGGAGGCTCAAGGAGATGTAGCCCGGAAAGGGGTGAACTCCTTTATCATGTTGTTCTTGTTGTGAGATTTTGCTGATTATTATTTGCTGCAAGTTATTTTTGCTGTTGTATTTATGAAAACAGCATATTTAATCTTGCAAAGACCTCACACATAACTATTTAAAAGAAACATGAACTTAACACATAATTCATCTTGCATATTTTAACACATGAAGCAAGGTCCTGCAAAGTTTATTTTAATGAAGTAGAGGGTGCTTGCATAGCATAACAAGACAGCCTTCTATTTTCAGATTAGGTGGTATCATAGCATAGTTTGTTTTGCTCATGTGATTGCCATTGATAGCTTGAGATTTAGCTGTTGGTATTTGTGCAAGTTTTATGTTAAAGTTTGATATCTTGCAAGGATGGAGGAAGCTTCAAACATTGGCAGTTCTCATACATCTTCATTATCTAAGTTCTTTGACAAAGAGATGTTGAAGGAAANAATTCTAACCATGAGAGATGTGATGAAAGAGATGTGTGAAGATAGAAAGGAGAGCATTGCCCTTGAAAAGCAGTTGATGGTCATGAAGGAGGAGAACGACCAGCTTCTTGAAAAGTTGCATGAGATGGAGACTCAACTCCATGAGGAAAAGGAAACCCTTAGCAAGTACATGCATGAACATGAGTTATGTAATGTTAGTTTATCTTCAAATTCCTCTCAAGATGAATGTTTTGGTGTTTTTGAAAATCACACAAGAGGAATAGGGTCCAAGTTATTGTTTAAAATGGGCTATGAAGGTAGAGGTTTGGGCAAGCATGCACAAGGAATTGCTGAGCCTATTGTTGTTGAAGAGAGGCCTAAGTATTGTGGTCTTGGATATGAAAGAAGAAATGGAGCAAATTCCAAAGTTGAGGAGACAAGGGAAAAAGTTCCAAGAACAAATTTTGATTCAAGTTCACCTCCTCAAGAAGGCTATAAAGGTGAAAGTTCAAGAACTTTTGTTGCAAGTTCAATCCCTGCAACATGCAAGGCTTGTATTCAAGATGAATGCAAATGTGTGAAACAAAAGAGTTGTGACAGCAATGAGGACAAGAACACTATTGTTGGTCTTCAAAGGAGAGCTTGTAACTCTTCAAATTCACCTCCTCAAAGAGTCGATAAAGGTGAATGTTCAAGGTATAATTCCGCTTATCATTCGGTTGCTTTTGATTATGTTATGCATGATAAATTTGTATGTAAAAATGGAAGAAATAATCCATGTACATATTGTGGTTTATATAACCATCATGTTTCAAAATGTTGGAAAAGATTGAACAATTTCAGGAAACTTTACAAGCGAAGACAACGTGAAAAGAGGATGCAAAAGATTTGCACTCGTTGTTAGAAGAGCGGTCATCTCATTGACCAATGTTGGACATTGCATACAACCACTCATCCACAGCACAAGAAGCAGATGGATAAAGAGATTGGCAAGAATGGAAGAGGAGATTCCATCATTGATGTGAGTCAAGATGATTCACAAGAGGACAATTTTCAGCAAAAAAAGTCACCGTTGAGTTGGCTTGGTAATAAATGGTTGGATTTCTTGAGCAAGTAAGGCTTGCGTTTTCTATTGTAGATGCATATTTAATCCTTATGTATGCATTTATGTTGAGAGTATGACAAGTTGCAACAGTTTATCATAACTTGTATGATGCAAGTTTGCATGTGAATGCAATTCGTGTGAAGGCATTTTTGTTGTTGCACAACTTTGCCAGGAGGATGTAAAAGTGGGGTATGATGTTCACTTGTTACAGCCATATATATTTTTCATATTCATCTCTTATGTACCCACATGTTATGGGGTTTATGTACTTATGTTAGTACTGGAAGGAGAGTTGAAGAGTCATGCACATGCATTTGTTTTTATGTATGTGTAAGCAGTGAACCTGGTGATGGTTCATCATGATTGTAACATGATTGTGTATCATGTATGTCAACTTGTCATATTGGGAAGTTTGATATGTTTCAAATGAGTCTCGACTGGTGTTGATGATTGTCTTGACGACTATGTTGTGTTGATCATGTTTTTCGACTTATGTTTAGTCGATGGTGTTTGTTGACTTGTAAGTTGATTTTGAGTACACCAAGATGCAGGAAAACACCATGTGCCTTGATGAAGCACAAGATGCAACCATTTGATTGAATAGAAAAAAGAATTTGTTGGCATCATTTTTAGTCTTGTATATTTTGTTTTCAAGATTGATGGTTTTCTTGGCTTGTGACAAGATGTCGCAGGAAAGTTTTTGCAGCCATTGGAAAGCGGATTGTGTTGACGCCAAAGAGTTCACAAGAGGGGATTGATTCTCAGTGGGAAGGTTGACAGTCTTCCAAGCACAGAGAGAATAGTGGGTCAGCAGCAACCAGAGAACAATGGTTGAGGGACATAGTCGGTTGCAGTGCAAGGCATGTCAAAGTATCCAGGTGATTGTCAAAAAGACTTTTCAAGTAGAATCAGTTGATATAACTTGAAAGTAGAAGAGTATTTAAGCTCAAACAGATAATCATAAGATTTTGTGGGTACAAAAGCCTTTCAGTGGGAAGGCATGATCAAAATCTGGACCAGGGGTCAAAATTTAGCTCAAAAATCAACATTCTCAAAATTGCCTCAAAATGAACGGGTGCGTAGCTCTCGTTGTCACCAACCCAACGCAACTCGTTTAGGTTCAAACAGATGTCGGAAGCGAGAGATATATCGATCTGTTCAAATCGCCAAACAAGAAAAAAAAATGTGCTTACTGTACAGTCAGTACAGGCTGATGTGGCAGCGTCGTATGATGACGTGGCAGCGTCTGTACAGTGACATGGCAGTTGATGATGTGGTAGTTTCAGATTGGTAGGTTTGGGTGAATGGTGTTTCGACATGTGGCAGTTTTTGGTTTGTGGTTTGGTGCCACGTGGCCCAGTCATGCGCTGCCACGTGGCACTGTTGTATTGGTTGTTAGTTCAAAACATTATGGACTCTGTGGGGTTCAAACTGTGGACTTCCCCCATAGTCCAAAGTCTTGGCAAGAGCTGCCCTGCCAATGCGCCCACACGTTGTTACTTACCATATAATGTTTTGATATGTATTTAAGTTGATATGTGTTATGGTTTGGGCGTGAGTCGGGCCAGGGCTAAGCCCTAACCCCTAGTCACATATGAATTCAATATGACCACCAACGTGCGTTTGTCAAATGGATCCGAAATTCATGTGGTTTTGGTTCTGTATTCAAATGGTTAGCCCCGGTCGCATAACCTTTGTCATATGACCCTAGTCCACACAGAATTTGTGCGCGGGGGTTTTGTAACGACCATAACCATGAGCCGATACATGGAATTTAACCATTGGCTTGGACTTAGCCCTTTTGTGTAGGGAACGAGGTCGTATGGTGCCCATATGCCCAACGATTTGTGGTTGGGGGCCAAAAATTTGTTAACTGTCCTACAGTTTGGACAGTTTTGCGGTTGTGCGCATGTGCTAGGTTTTACCATGAATTTGGAACGTGTTCTTGGTTAGAGCACAGAGAGGTGTGTTTTGGCGAACCAAAGACAACAAGTTTGAAGGAAGAGAATGGCAGGAGGCCTATCTTCTTCATTTTTTGGCCGAATGAAGTGCTGTAGAAGCCCAGCTAGGGGTTTTTGGACATTTTGAATCCATTGGCACTATTTTCAAAGCCATTTGAAGACTTATTTTTCAGGTTTTTAACCATTGAAGTTTCAGGAAGCTCTAGGGAGCTTGAAGCCCTCATTGTTTGAGGTCATGCTCAGATGAGCCTATGTTTGTTTTCTGTGATTGAATAATCATTTTTGACTAATTATTATGCTCTGAAGACTTTGGGATAGGTTTTAGATCCATTTGAGGAATTTTACAGGTGTTTTTTCCAAAAAGAAGCTCAAGGAAGCTTAAGGCCACATGTAGAAGAGGTCATGCCCAGATGAGCCATAATTCATTTTCAGAGTTCTATTAGCCATTTTTGGGGTTTTTATGTATTCTGAACCCAATTGTATAGCCAGAATTTCCATTGGAGTTGAGCAACATATTTTAAAAGAATCTTTTGACAAATTAATCCCAGAGAGCCAAGTCCATTGATGGAGGCTCAAGGAGATGTAGCCCAGAGAGGGGTGAACTCCTTTATCATGTTGTTCTTGTTGTGAGATTTTGTTGGTTATTATTTGCTACAAGTTATTTTTGTTGTTTTATTTATGAAAACAACATATTTAATCTTGCAAAGACCTCACACATAACCATTTAAAAGAAGCATGAACTTAACACATAATTCATCTTGCATATTTTAACACATGAATCAAGGTCCTGTAAAGTTTATTTTAATGAAGTAGAGGGTGATTGCATAGCATAATAAGTCATCCTTTTATTTTTAGATCACTGTCACAACAGAGGAGCCAATGACAATGATACTTGCATGTGCGTATTCGTCAATTCCTTGGAAGGAAAGACTGCATCCAATTTCTTTGACCTTCGTACTAAGATTCTTTCTACTTGGGAGGAGTTAATATACTGGTTCACATCCACTTATGGGCAATCTAAAATCGTAGCCAAGAATTTACAAGAATACAATAACATCCCCTATAAGGATGGTGATACCATCAATTCCTTCAACTTGCATTTCACTAAGTTATACAACCAAATCCCTGAACTCATTCAACCTCAAAACCAAGCCACTTTCATGCATTACTAATATGCATTACTTTCGCCTTATGTCATAGGTCTGAGGAAAAATCCATTGATAATCTCGGTTCCACTCTATGTACTTTTTTAGATTATGAAGAACAACTTGAATGAACGGGTCTTCCTTAGGGAGAATCAGTTTAAAAAATAGACATGTCCACCCTCTTACAACTAGTACAAGATATGAATAATCGTATGATAATGTATGAGCAAAAGGGAACTGTCTCCCCTCTAACACCTGGAGCTTCATCCTCTTCTGCACCCCCTTTTAGAAATCTAGTTTAAAATAACTTTCAGCCTAAAACTATCTTTCCTCGAAGTTGGTGTAACTTTTGCGAGGAAGACCATGAGGAAGCCACATGTGAGGTAAGGAGGATTGCCAGAGATAATATCTTTGGTAAAAGACCAGAAACTACTATCGTTGTCTTAGATTTTGCAGAGCCATAAGATGTCATGATTATTAATACTAGGAACAAAGCCTATGCTCCCAAAGAAAAATTTGACCCTCCCCACAACTCTTCTAGCCCAAGCTCATCCTCACCAGTTGCTACTGTACAGGTTCCTAAGGTTCTTGACAGTCAAGGAACAACTTGTCCTCTCCCCTCTTCCAAGTACAATATCCTAAATCGATTGGCCAACACCAAAGCTGATGCAACCCTTCTAGACATGGTTGTCATCCCTGAACAACAGAGGCATCTGAAACAATTCATGGAAGGTAAATATTCCATTATATCCAACCTCTCTGAAGAGGTAAACGAAGATGATTCATCTGTAAATAAGGTAAGTGTACATAGCTTTAGATACCTTCTAAAAAATCCCCCCTTTTATATTTCTGTAAAAATTTTGGATAAGATTTTTGATTTTTGCCTCATTGATGGTGGTTTGGGCCCAAGTGTGATTTCGAAGATTATTATGGAAGAGGTAGTCTTGTATTGTAGAAATGAAAATCCCAGAATGATGCTCTCCTATAATAGTCTACAAAAAAAGACCATAGGTGAGATTAAATATGTGACCTTAGTTTTGTGCGTACACCTTGAAATAAGGACAACCCTTAGCATTACGGTAATTGATATGCCAGTAAGAAACTACTCAATCATCTTGGGAAGAGATTGGAAAGCGTTGACAGGTGGATACCTCTCACTCGACGAGACACATTTATCCATTCCTCGGAATGGTAAAAGCATTATAGTCCTTAGAGAAGGAAGGATTTCACCTTACATAGAGAGTGTCCCACAACCTAATGCGAACTATATCAAAGAAGACCTAGGGGTGTATTCCATATTTGTAGAGGAGGATAACATTTCCTTGGAACAAATTGATTTAGATGATGGTATATGGCACATGCACTTTGATGGTTCATGCTCTAATGAAGGTATCGAAGCTGGCATTATCTTGATTTATCCTGTAGGAAAAATCCATAAATTTTCTTATAGGTTGGAGTTTTCTTGCACAAACAATGTCACTCAATTTGAAGATTTATTATTAGGCATTGAAAATGATTATAATATTGGTTGTGGTCACCTCTTAGTTTTTGGGTAGTCCGAGCTTGTTGTGAACTTTGTACGTAAGATTTACTCTCCTAGCAACAAGTTGATGAAACAATACACCCAGATTGTTTGGGCACTTATCTCGAACCTATTATCTTTCAACATCACTCATGTTAAGAGGGAATTGAACTCAATGGTTGATCAGTTAGTTGTTTTTGCAACCTGTCCTAATCAAAAACTTCTTCCATACAGACCCAATTTCACTTTTCAATCTCTATATCGTCGACATATCCCCGTTAATATAGAATCTTGGCAGGTATTCTCTAACGATGAGAGCATTTGTGCTTTCATTCAAAATGAACCTTTTAAGCCCAAGGAGATTATATCCATAGAATATAACAAGATTCCTAAAGGATTGCCTCCCCTAGAAAGTTCATTTTCATCGAGTGATGTAGGAAATAAAGACAAACAGAAAGAAGAGGAGTCAAAAGGGAAGGTGGGTGAAACCATCTCCTTGAACATTGAGACACCCAAGTCTCCAAAGAATGTTAAAATAGGTGCCTAATGTTCTAATGAAGAAAATATTAAGTTTTCCAAGCTACTTGGTGGATTTCAAGATGTTTTTTCTTGGTCTTATGAGGATCTTCATGGTTTTGGTCCTGGTCTTATACAACATGCCCTCCCCATCAAGGAAGGCATAAAACCAGTTAGGAAAAAACAAAGACTTATCAACCCTGCACTAGAAGAAACTATTCGAAAAGGATTGGAAGAAATGTTTAAAGCTGGTATCACCTTTCTAGTCAAGTATTCTTAATGGGTTTCAAATATGATCCCTGTCTGGAAAGCCATTGAACATATAATATTTTTCACTAATTTTCGCGCAGTTAAGCGGGCTATTACGAAAGGTTATTCTCCTCTCCCTAGCATAGAAATGATTTTGCAGCAAGTCACAGGGTCACAGATGAAGCCCTTACTGAATGTTTTTTCTAGTTACAATCAAATCAAGGTAAAGGGGGTAGATGCTTACAAAACCACCTTTATCAATGATTGGGGTACAATGACTTATGAACATATGCTTTTTGGCTTATCTGATGCAAGTACCACTTTTAAAAGACCTATACAAATAACTCTTAATGAATTGATCAATATTCATATCTATCTTGATGATCGAATTATATATGTTAAAGGGTTGTTAATCACCTCAGAGTTTCAAGTGTTATTTCTGGGTCCCTTCAAAATTGTTGTTGTTCTGGATACTAACTCTTACATTCTAAAGGATTTACAAGAGCAATTGTTTTCCTACAACACTAACGGTTCTCACTTGAAACATTACATGGGACCCACTTGAAGGGTTCTAACGTTGTTTTGATTTTCTGTATATTAGTACTCTAGCTCTGCTTTCATTTTTCCACTATTTTTCATTTCTTCTTACACTAGTTTGATTTCTTATTTCTGTTTTTAACCATTTCTTGTTCCTTTTACAATTCTGTCATTTTTTTTTTTGTTGTTTTAAATTTTGCATTTTTAATTCTGTTATGATTTTATTTCTTTTTCATCTTATAGTTGATTTTGGTCAAGATGTTGGATCATCTCTGCCATAGTGACACTCCTGCAAGATATTTTTAGTCAATAACAATCAAGCTTACACAACTATTACTATATTCCCCTGAAAGCACTCGAAATTGCTATTTGCTTTCACTGTTGTCTTTTAAAAAGAAATTGGTTATCTCCCACTTCTTTTTTTCCTATTTCTTCATCCATTTGAAAATTTAAAAGAGCAAGTCCATAGTTTTTCTCCTTGAGGTAAAGAGCAGATTCTGGTTGAGTGATTATGCACTCAGTGGTAAACCCCCTCATATGTAACATTTTTCATGAATTATTCCCAAATTCCTGGTCATTTTTCCATTAAATCCACTCACTTCCCCTTGTTGCATAATCTTCCTGGTTATATATTCTTGACCTGTTGTTCTTGGTCTGCAAAACCATGAGTTCTAAGTTCTAAATCTGTTGAGAACAAATTTCCTTGTGGAGTCGACAGTTTATTGACGATAAAAATCGCAACGAGGATTTTTCCCACAAAGTATTGCTAAAGCCTATTATTATAAGTTAACGATGTATATAATACTAGTAGGTGGGACCCCCTTGTAGATTGGAAGATCAGATCTAGTTCTTATTTGATGTTTATGCTGTTGTTCGACATTGCTTATAGGGTTCTACATGGTTGATGGAATCTTGGTTTTATTTGCGACATAATAGAAGATGGATAATGTGTGTTATGTGTTGTTTCTAATTGCTCTAATCTCTAAATTCCATATTCTATGAATAAATTATATCCACTATGATGACATTGCTATTTAGCACCATGATTTGTTACACGTTTCACCGGCACAAGACACATCTTAGTAACATGAAATAAGAGCAAGTGAAAAGAGACCTATGGAAAAATCTAAGGAAGAAACTAAACTACGCTACTATTCTACACTATATGCATTGAAATTAGAGGACTGTTGTTAGTCCTAGATAACAAAGTTAGTGGCTATACGATTTATTGAGTCATCTGAAAGCACATGTGATATGCATTATGGTACGGTTGGTAATGGTTAATGTGACATAGGGTGGTGCATTTGGCAAGTAATGGATGTTGGTTTCGATGCGTGGTTTAATTGAATGGATTAATGGAATCATTGGATGGCATGTACTAAGTGATTAAATGAGTAAAGGATGGAATCGACGTGCATTTACTTCACGTCACTCCATACCTCTCCCACTGGTTGTCACCCTAGCTTTGTTATTGTTCAATTGTGTTTCTTTGTGGTTAAGCTCCAATTTTCAGGCAAAGGGAGAATTGCTTGATCAAGCTCGTGCTTTTAAGGATTTTTGGTTACAAGTATGTCTTTTTCTCCATCCGTGAACCCGCTATGGTTATGAAATAGATATTGGCTCGATGATGTATGGGCCTGTGCTTTTCTTGAGACTGGAAACTATGCAAACTTGTGATATTTCTTTGGATTGGTTAGTTGTGTGTATTCACTGTAAATGAGAGGATTGGATAGTTGAAGTCACGATTTCCTTCATGATTCTGTGTGGTGTAAGCCATGAAGGCTCTCTGTTGTCTTATGGGTTTTTGATTGAAGGGTTTCATTCAGTCCAGACTTGCCGGTCATCTCCACACAGTTCTTGTAACATACCCAATGACATTCGGTTGTTGCATTTGATTTTGTAACCATCATGGGTCACTGCATATCGTTTCACCTGGGTATGGGTCCGTTTATGTTATTGGTTTCTGCACAGTTGGTTATAGTGGCTATTATGCTAAGATGATTGCTTTAGGGTTGGTTATTATTTCATGGCTCTATCAAAATTATTCGGGTTGATTGGGAAAAACAAGAGGGTTATACCCTACGTGTTCTCAGTGTTATTATAGACCAATTTGAAGCCTCTGCTCCTCTTTTCATAATTTCTCCTATCTCATGAACTATCACCCTGTCTACAAAGTTATTGGTGACATGGCTTGTCTCTCCACCATATGGTCTCAAAATTTTCTCACCCACTATTGATGGTCGACTCTAGTCTCCCTGTGTTGGTCCACAGAGCAAACCCTTGATTACTCAAAGCTCATTTTGATTATTCAAAGCCTGGTTTTAATAAATGGAGCCAGTTATATCATGTTGGGTATATTGTTGATTGTTATGAGTTGGTGGGGTATCATCAACAATAGTTGATTGTTGGCTTGTCTTTGTTGATAGCACTGACAGTGGTTTTGGTTATTAGTATTTAGTCACTACATTGTTTATTATAACATTCGAATCAATAGCTTAGCATGGTTAATAGGTTGATTTGAGAAATGGGATTCGATACACAGTTGTTGTCTCTTATATTGTAATAATTGGATTGTTAACCCAACACTATTTTATAGTTGATTAAGTCACAACGATGCTTTGTGCATGATGTGTTGGTATGTGTGGGTTTCCTACAACTGAATTGATGGTTGTTGTTACCATGTGCTTTAATTGCTAATCAGAAGTATTGCAATTTAAAATCGTGATAGTCATGACTTGGATTTCCACTGCATATGGTTATGGATATCATTTTATTACACCATCATATATGGGCACGTGTTTTATAACAATATGATTTCATTGCAATTTGACTATTAAATTGATCAGAGGAATGGAATCGGGCACGATTTTTGTGTCTGTGTTTGATTGAGGAAATAATTCATGGATAGTGGTTGATTTTTTTATGTTGAATAGAGTGGAAACAAGTGACTAAGTGTTCATTTAGAAATTGTTTTGAAATATTAAATGGGACAATTGAGAAGAAACAAAACTCGTATACAGGTTGTTTGGAAGGCGTATTGTTTTGAGTTTGATGACATTGTGTTAAATATTTAATTGCGAACAATGAGCAAGTTAATACACAGAAAGGAGTAAATTATGCACAATAGTTGTTAAATTGATAACAATGATTATTTGGTTAGTGTTGGATCTTTTGCATTTAATACAAATGGTTTTATGGATTACTTAATTAATTTTACGAACAATATCTGCTCTCTTTCCCTACCATTATTTCACTTTTGGCTAATTACAATCCCCTCTCCTTCCTATAGTCATTTTTCACTCCCTGTTCCTAAAATTTAATTACGGTTAAGAGGATTTTTGTATTGTAATAGTTCAAAATTGCAGTTTTTTGGACGAATTACAGTGACATGTTCTTCGGTTTACATTACAGTTGATTGTTTGTTTTCTGTGAGAAGTAACCATGATTCTTTCCCCCCTCATTTTAACATTTTTCACTCAATACAAACCCCTCACATATCCCAAAATCTTTGTTCACCCCCTGCTCATTGACAATTATTAAACAATTTGTATGGATTGGATTGCATGAGTCTGATATGTTACCGAGCCAAGATTTGTTTCATATTTTAAAAAGAGTGTCATCTATGGATGTTAAAGAAATTATTTGTTAATCAATCATGCATACAGGAATGAGATTTTTCAGCCGAGGTAGCCATGGCAGAGGCAATTGAGGAAGAGGTAATTGGAACAGAGGCCCTAGAAGGCCAAGATTCTCCATACACTTTGATGCACACTCACAAGAGTTAGGCCAGCTATTTTAGGCTACATTTTTCAACTGGATTGGACAAGGAGTGGTCCAACCTAAACCTGAAAGGCCTCCCTTCCAATCTCCACAAGACACTGGTATTCCCGTGCCCCCTCATGTCTCATTGCAACCCAAGGTTCCTCAAAACAATGGCTGGCAAGAGATTGTCCACCCGACAGTCTCCCAACATCGTGGATGGCCCAATTTCTCTTTAACTGCTCCCCTTCCTATCAATTAGATTTTCCAAGCTTCCCCTGTCCACTCACCAGTTCAGTACTCACATGCTAGAAAAAGGTTGAAAATCAAGTCCCACCATGCCTCTGAGAAAGGAAAATCCATTGTTGCCCCTTCCTCACCCTCCAATGGCTCTGATAAATCTGTGTCCTCCCTTATGCATTTGAGGGATGATTGTTCTCATGTGATCAGCGAAATTAGGCCTAAACGCTCAGCACAGCCAAAGGAAAATTCAAAGAGATCAAAAGGTGATAGCAACAACAAGGGAAAGATTGCATCTCAGAGTGGAAAATATGGATTTTAAGTTTTATTTTATTTATTGTTGATGATAGTTGACTTTAGAAGTTTTGGACAACATGTTTTTTTGGATATATGAGTAATATATTTTTGGAAATAATTTCAAATATGAATGAGATAAATTTTCACACATGAATGTGATGATGGGAGTCACAAGGAGGGATGTTTTTGTTTAATTAACTAGTTATGTTATGATTGTTAAGAGCTAAAGTGGAGTCACAAGTGGTCCCACCTATTAGTTATTATTTATTTAAAACCCTTATTATGATTTATTACTTTTCCCCCTAACTAAAAAGTTGGTTGAGTTTTTAGTTAACTTAACTA
>SNQJ01S0005482.1:498255-518170 GCA_010110895.2 Picea sitchensis | reverse complement strand
GTTGAGTTTTTAGTTAACTTAACTAATGAAGTAGTTCAAGTACTTCAACCAATTCTAATTTTCTTAAAGGAAAAAGGAAAGGGAGGAACAAAGGAAGATAGAAGGAGAAGCATACTAAGGTTTTCTCTTTTAGTTTGTGTTGAGATAGTTCAATTTTCATTCATTCCTTAATTTATCACAAGCCTAATTTTTTTTTATGGTAGCAGGGTCTTATTGTAGACAACAAGATTTAAGGTTGAATTACATCATTCAGACACTTGTTTTTGAGTGGTGTTGATCTATCTTTGATAGTCTATGTAGACTTGTCTATTTGTGAATTATTTTTCATGACTGACAAAGGCTATTGTGTAGAGTCGAGTGGGAACAATCTGTGGCAAGATGATCCAACTTTTAGAGTTCAGTTTTTTATTTTATGTCAGAAGTCCTTTTGTATGTTTCATTGGGGACTTCTAAGTTTGACTTTGGTCCAAAACTTATTCAAAAAATTTTGTAAAGAGGATGACTCTTTGATGAATTGGAATGAAATAAAGGATTTATTTATGTCTCATATGTCTTGATTATTGACTTGGTGTCTTTACTTTTGTCTCTACATTTATTTCATCAACTGTTATATTCATAAAATCACATAAATAATGATTTTTTCAATAAGCTTTTATTTATAAAATGACTAGCCTAAGCACTTGTAATCAATACTTGTGAGTTAGGATACTAATTTTGATGTCTATAAACATAGGATGATATTCCCATCTATTTTTCTTTAGCCAAGCAGAATCTGAAAATCCTTGAGTAAGATCATTTCATATCTTTTTTTCAACACTCTTCAAAGCTGCAAAATAATTGTTACTACAAATCCTTCCCAACGATGAAATTATGATAATCAAGGGAGCTAAGAAAGGGATGAAAACTTGGAAGTGTTCCCTAGTATTGTTCTAGCATTTTTATTGCATATCATCTTTTCTCTAAGGTTGCTCCCCTGGTTAGTTCTCGTTCTTGGTCTCTTTCATTTCTATGTTTGTAAAATTCCATCGTTTTATTTTATATGGGCTACTGTTTTATAAGTAACATTTTGGTTCAGAAGTAAACTCACTTCATAAACATAGTCTTTCCAAGCACTTAACCATGTTTCTTAAAGTATTTTCTCTTAGTTTGGGTACCAAATTCTGACAAACTTAACTCGATATGTTCACCAACATCCACCTTAGCTTCTGTATTATCAATACCTTCGAGAAATGAAAAGGAAGCTCTGCCAAACCTGGGCGTTCACTACGTGGAGGCTCCATGGTCAAATCTCATACAATTTCATCATCATTCCTCTTAGTTCTCTTCTTCCTTATCATAGGCTCACAATCAATATCCTCATTTTTCACCCTCCTCCTCTTCCTCTTCAAACACTTTTCAGATTCCAACACGATAAATTCTTGTCCCTTGTCCCCCAACTTGAATATGTTCAGTTTGCTCCCTCTCTCTTTCCCTGGTGGCTTCAAATTCTTAGTACTCTAGGAACCCTTGTGTAGTTGCACCCATGGCTTCCTGCCCCTCTTCTTCTTCTCTTTGACCATGACCTTATGGGTCTTAGTTCTCTTAGTGCGCTTAGTGCCCACCGATGACTGCTACCACTGCACGAGTTGTTGCAAATGGTGCTTCTGAATAACATCATTGCTTCCCATTGGTTTGCGTGTAACAGAGCTCACCCTAGAGGGATTCTCCCTCTGCATGTGGCTCTAGTTCTGAAACTACATATTATAACCTTAAGATTAATTTTTTTGAAATATTTTTAAAATTGAATCTTTTTACATCTTTTGTAGCCAAGATGGTGGTTGTATAGTAGGCAAATAGGCCACTAGTGCTCAACTGGTCCAAGTATGAATACAATTTGAATGTTGATGATGAGTAGGCGTTGAGAGCTTGACTGTTGTAGACAGGATTTCTTCCTCAGATGTGGATTCTCACTAAAAAAAAGATGCAATTATATGAGAAACCAGAACCAGAATCCACTTCCCTATGAAAAAGACAAGGCAATGGGTGGGAAAAGGTCCGCCTATGAAAAAAAGAAGGCAGTGGGTGGGAAAAGGTCTAGACTCAGGCTTTCCTCAAGAACATTGGTAGGAAGATATTCGAGTTTGGTTCCCATTGTGAACAAGAATAAGAGCAGAAAGGATGACCATCTTTCGTCAGATGGGAGCTTGCAAAGGATACATGAAGGTTACACACATGTTACCAAGTGGAAGTTCGTGGCAACTCACATGACACACACTTGTAGATTGCAGTGTTAGACAATGTGCAGCGTGATAATGCATAGTGTCAGTGCTCATAATTAATATGAATTAACTACGTTGTTAGACTACACTGCTCATAACCAATGATTATTTTGTTTTTGAAAATTAATTTTAAACAGTGACAAATAACCAAAATAAATTGGCATACACCAGCTTAAAAAAAGTCACATTAACACTATGAAAACAAATGAGAAATTGAATAGAAGGGTAAAAAAGTCACATTAAGTTTATGTGAACAAATGAGAAATCGAATTGAATAGAAGGAATTGCAAAATTAGGAAAATTATTTTATTTTTAAAAAAATTAAAATTAATATATCAATTTAAACAAAAATTTTGACAGGTAAAACACTAATGAGAGGTCAAAATAGTTTGACTACGTGCCAGAGTACTATAATCCCTCGTTGGCAGAATGAATGTTTCTTTTAGAAGTAAAAAATCTACTATTTATTTCCAATCTATCTGATTGCTTTGAGTTGTATTATGTGAATCTTTAATAAAATGTATTGCAGGATGAATATGTGAATCTTTAATAAAATGTATTGCAGAACTAATGTTTCTACTATTTATTTCCAATCTATTCGATTGCTTTGAATTGTATTATGTGAATCTTTAATAAAATGTATTAACGATATTATCTAAGATGAATTTAGCTAGTTTTTTGTTATTAGAAACTTAGAGTAAGCCCAACAAATTAGCAATAAAATATCCCTAGATGATAGAGCAATGGTGGCCCAAACAAGGCACAATTGCCCATGGAATTCAGATCAATACAACACTGTGGGTAGAAAAGATGCCACTCTATGGTAATTGGCATTTGTCTTGAAATATACTACTACTAAAAGAAGAGCTAGTCGATTTGCTAAATTCTTGGAAGCATTTAAGGACTGGCATTATTAAACCCAAAACTCATTTTGATGCAGCACCCCTACCTCCGCAGGGTCTACTGACTTCCTGGTCTAGGATCGTTCTTAATCTTCTTTGAGCTAAAATGGCTACTCGGTTCCCGCTGGAACCTTCAACAAAAAATTCCATGGGTCCTTATGAAACTCCGCTCGCGCGAGTTAGCACCAAGTGTAAGCTTCCTCCACCCAACCACTGGCTGTGACTGCACGCTTATCAAAAGGCTCTTCGTGAATCGCGATGTCGGGTATTTTTCTGTGAGCCAACCCAAATCTTCAACTTTTGAACTCTCGAATTGGAGCCTAGCGCTTTCTAGCTTCATTCCTTAACTTCCATTGATGTGACCTCTGGCCATGACCTGGGGCTCAACTCTCAAGCGCTTCATGATTTCTCACTTCGTGACTTCACATCTCGTGAAGTTCGCTTGCTCGTCCTTCCGAAACCCAAACTAGCGAGTTCCGCTCGCCAGATCAACGGTCCAAAATCCTCGTGATCCAACGGTCCTAATCTCCTTTGCGAATCGGGACTTTGCATTTCACGAAGTTCGACAGTGGCTTCCTCCCTTCTCCCGATTCCCGAACTTGCAAAATTTTTGGGACTAGATCTACGGTCCAGATCCCTCCTTTGATCAACGGCTATGATCCTTTCGTGAACTCGGAATTCGTGAGTTCTCACGACTCCTATCTCTGACTTCCCGAGTTACGAGTTAGCGAAATACTGATCTCTTGCCACGTGTCCCTTCTCGATGGGCGGTCAGTATTTTTGTGGCTCCTGACTCTTCGAGTATCCTCCTGTGCACTTTCAAAGGGTTAATCCTTGTGCACTTACCTATGGATCCAACAGATTTTGGTCCACGCCCTCAGATCCTATGTTCCAGATCTGATCTTCTCATGTGTGCTCTTCTGAGTGTCTGGGCGTGAGATTCAACGACCCATATCTCTTCCTCTGTAGCTGATCTAACGACTATTGTCACTCCTCCTCCTCCTGAGATTGCAATTTCTCCCAAATTTGGAAGAATTCAAATGTTTCAAAGGCCTTGACCTTTGATTCCTTTATGAGCCCAGCTACTTGGGTCTCGTCTGCGTTCCAAAGACTTTGTCTCTCTTGAGCTTGTGAACTAGCTTAGATCTCCAAAGGGTCTCAGGCCTTCCTGTTCCTTAGAATATTTTCGGTGCCCTCTTGGTACACTTTGCGCTCGACCTCCTAAGATTTTGAACTTGAAAAAAGTTCTCTCTGTGCGCACTCCTTGGGCTCTGACTAGCCTTCAGATGGATGTCTTTCAATACTTCATCTGAGTGTTGGCCTAGTGCACTCCTTGCACAGGTGTTTCTCCAGAGTGTTCAACAACCCTGTATCAACCTTGAGCCTCAACTACTGAGACCTCAAAGGTCTATGTCCCTTCCACTCCTTGAAGGGATATAAGTGCCCTCTTGTTAACTTATGCTCAAGCACTCCTTGCTGAGCCGACAAAGTATTCAGTAACTCTGTGAGTGTCTCTCCTTGACACTTCTCTTCTTACAGAACTAAAAATAGATTTCTCTTGTGCACTCCTTGCACCTGCTCAATGCCCTCCTGGCAGAGCTCTACAAAACCTTTAGTAGTTTTGTCTCTCTGTGCCTTCTTTGCACAGTCTTCCCTCCAGAGTATTCAGTAACTCTGTGAGTGTCTCTTGAGTCTTCAAACTATCCTGGTGTGTCTGCCTGGAATGTTCTCCTCTGAAATCGACAGAGAGATTCAGAAGCGCACTCCTTGTGTTGGCTACAAAATTTCTAACGTCTTGTTGTACACTCCTTGCACAACCTAAAGAACCTAGAAACAATTTAACAAACCCACAGACAGAGAATTCTATCTATCCCTGCATATGGAATCTATTCATACATCTATGGCATAAATGAACAAACAAATGACATTCAATTTCATAAACACACATAGACAACTCATGGGCAGGAAAAGCTACTTTATATTAATCTCAGAATGTCTGTACAAGGGTTACAAAGACTAGACTGCAACAGAGTCTTGGTTTTCTCCTCTCTTGAGCACTCTCTCTCTTGATCTCTTCTCTACATCCTCGTTCTTCTCTAATCTCCCCTAATGAATCTAGATACAAATATCTTTTACAAAAGAGGGTCTCCTTGAACCTTTCCCTCCAAGCTACCTACTCTCATTAATTACAGTTAATTTTGCATTCAATGGTTGTCTAGTCCGGATCGGGTCTAGATCTCATCAGCTTGTCAACCATAAAGGCAACACCAACCTATAGCCTGTTCAAAGGCAATGACTTGGCTCTTCCATCTTTACACATTAAATTACAATTTGAAATTTGAAATGAGGGAAAAATGAATGGGTTGGCACCTCTCCCCTCCTTGAATGCGCGTTGATGTGTTTTCTAGTTGGCGCATTGCTGAGTTGGAGCGATGCTCCTGCATCATACTCCACTACTATGAGAAATTCATGAGATCCTTCTCATGAGATTCCCAACTCTGTTGAAATCCTCCTGGATCACAAACTCTCTTTTGGAGCTGTCCATCTGCTCCACTGCTTTGTTGTTGCTTCTTCTCCTTCCTTGTTGCGATGGCAGGCTCTCCTTTGTTCAACTTCTTCCTGCTGACAGATTCTGCTGCTGACCTCAACATCATCCTTGTTATCTCCTCAATCACCTCATCCAGCTTCTCTGTTGGCTGGCTCTTCTTTTGTAGCCTACTCTGTTGCACCTCCTCCTTGTCAATGGGTAGATCAACCTGATCTCTCTTGCTATTTTCTTTTTCTGTGGCATTAGCTCGCCACCCTGCTGCAAACTTCAATACTATAGTCTCACCAATGAGTTGTTGTTCAGCTTCTTCCTCTGAAATATTTTCTTCTAACCAGTTCTCCTTGTGCTGGTTCAACTCCATCTTCCTCCAGCTGCTCTTAAGATTGAAATTCTACTTCATCTTCTGCTGCATGCTTCAGTGCTGCAGTCATCTCTTGTTAAGCATCCTGGCTGAAATTTCTGAGAAATTATGTCGAATGCTCTTCTCCTATGATTTGCATGAATGTCTCTTGGAAACCATCTTCTGGTTATAGATTTTTCAACCAATCCTCCAACATCTCCAACTCCTTCTCTCATGGAGTGAGCATCTCAACTACATGATTTTATTTTTTTGGGTTAGACATCAGTATCTGCTCCTTTTCCTCCTCTTTGACAGTCATTGTTGGTTGTCTTTCTTCTATTGTTGCATCTGCAACACATGCTCCGACCTAAATTGGGTTTCTTGGTAGGAATACCTCAATTCCTCCAATGATCATAATGCATTTCTGATCCTCCTCCATCAACACACCTTGCTCATATGATCTCTCAGCTGAGTTCATCTCTCCTTTTCCCATCTGGAAATATGAGATTTATCTTCTTCCCTCCTGGAAGTCTATGAGATCCTCCAATGATCCCATATCATTTCCCACCTAGCAGTCTTTGACATCATCCACCGATCTCTTACCATCATCATCATTGAGACTCTTCCCAGCTTCTGGCTTACAGATGTGAACCATTTCCTCTGTGTCCCTGAGGTTTTCAACATACCTCAGCCATACTCTGAACAACCTTTGTTGTCCTCTGGTCAAGAATCTCTTGACTGGTCACTTCACCTTCTTCTTCATGGGCCACTCATACACCCAATGCACTTTTGCATCCTGCTGCATTTTAAATGCAAGCTTTTCCATTCTTACTCTCATCTCATCAAGCTCCAGATCCATCTTTGGATTGTATTTCTGCACGTAGTCTTCTCTTCGACCATGCTCATGGCCTTTAGTATCCATCGTCACCTTCTACCTGCCCTCCTAGAAATCCTATGGATCACTCTACATCCGAGAGCATCTCCATATTCTCTTGCAACTCACTTGGTTGTTTAAAATTTTGTTGTTGCATATGTGCAACAACCTTCTCACAGAGCATCAATACTCTACCTTTTTTTCACCTACTGTCTACAGGAAAATTTTGAACTTATGATACCACTTGATGTTATCATATTATCTTGTTTTACTGTCTCCCTCTTGTCTGTTATCTGCAAACAAAATTCGGTCTTTCCCTCTTTTTCTTTCGCCTAAAATCTACAGACAAAAATTCAACTCTTGATTCTACTTGATGTAGTCAGACTGTCTTCTAATTTCTATGCCTCCCTCTGCCTGTTGTCTACAGACAAAAAGTGGCTTTGATACCACCTGATGAAATCATACTATCTCCTTTAACTCCTGCCTTCTACCTAAAAAAAAAAGATAACGACTTCCTCCTTTTTCTCCTTCGCCTGAAATTTACAGACGAAAATCAGCTTTGATACCACCTGATGTAGCCCCCCTACCTCAGCAAGGTCTGCTGACCTCCCAGTCTCGGATCGTTATTAATATTCTCTGAGTCAAAATGGCTCCTCGGTTCCCGCTAGAACCTTCAGTAAACAATTCCATAGTTCCTTATGAAACTCATCCCACGTGAATTAGCACCAGGCGTAAGCTTCCTCCACACGACCACTGGTTGTGACTGCATGCCTATCAAAAGGTGCTTTGCGACTCACGACATCGAGTATTTCACTATGAGCCAACCCGACTCTCCGACTTCTGAAATCTCGAACTGGAGCCTAGTGCTTGCTAGCTTTGTTCCTTAACTTCCATCGATGTGACCTCTGGCCATGACCGAGAGCTCAACTCTCAAGCGCTTCGCAATTTCGCACTTTGGGACTCTGCGTCTCGTGAAGTTTTCTTGCTCGTCCTTCTGAAACCCGAACTAGCGAGTTCCGCTCGCCAGATCAACGGTCCACAATCCCCGCGATCCAACGGTCCTAATCTCCTTCACGAATCAAGACTTTGCATTTCATGAAGTTCCACAGTGGCTTCCTCCGTTCTGCCGATTCCTGAACTTGGGAACTTTTTGGGACCAGATCTACGGTCCAGATCCCTCCTTCGAACAATGGTTGTGATCATTTCATGAACTTGAACTTCGCGAGTTCTCACGACTCCTATCTCTGATTTCCCGAGTTGTGAGTGAGAGAAATGTTGATCTCTCGCCATGTGTCCCTTCTCGATGGACGGTCAGGATTTTTGCGGTTCTTGACTCTTCAGGTATCCTCCTGTGCACTGTCAAAGGGTTAAGCCTTGTGAACTTGCCTCTGGATCCAATGGCTGTTGGTCCATGTGCTCGGATCCTATGGTCCAGATATGATCTTCTCTTGTGCACTCTTCTGAGTATCTAGACATGAGATTCAACAATCCAGATCTCTTCCTCTGCAGCTGATCTAACAGATGATATTGCTCCTCCTCTCGAGCTTTCAATTTCTCCTGAATTTGGAAGAATTCAAATGTTTCAAAGGCCTCGACCTTTGATTCCTCTGCGAGCCCAACTACTTGGTTCTCGTCTGTGTTCTGAAGACGTTATCTCTCCTGAGCTTGTGAACTGCCTCAGATCTCCAAAGGGTCTCAGGCCTTCCTGTTCCTTAGAATATTTTCAGTGTCCTCCTGGAACACTTTGTGCTCGACCTCCTGAGCTTTCGAACTTGAAACAAGTTCTCTCTGTGCGCACTCCTTACGCTTTGACTAGCCTTCAAATGGTTGTCTTTCAACACTTCATCTGAGTGTTGGCCTGGTCCACTCCCTGCACAAGTCTTTCTCCAGAGTGTTCAACAACCCTATATCAACCTTGAGCTTCAACTGCTCGGACCTCAAAGGTCTTTGTCTCTTCCACTCCTTGAAGGGATATAAGTGCCCTCTTGGCAACTTATGCTCAAGCACTCCTTGCTGAGCCGACAAAGTATTCAATAACTTTGTGAGTGTCTCTCCTTGACACTTCTCTTCTTATAGAACTAAAAATGAAGTTCTCTTGTGCACTCCTTGCACCTGCTCAATGCCCTCTTGGTAGAGCTCTACATAACCTTCAGTGGTTCTGTCTCTCTGTGCCTTCTCTGCACAATCTTCCCTCTAGAGTATTCAGTAACTCTGTGAATGTCTCTTGAGTCTGCAAACTATCATGGTGTGCCTGCCTGACACGTTCTCCTCTGAACTCGACAGAGAGATTGAGATGCACACTCCTTGTGTTGGCTACAGAACTTCTAACGTCCTGTTGTACACTCCTTGCACAACCTAAAGAACCCAAAAACAATTTAACAAACCCACAGACAAAGAATTCTATCTGTCCTTGAAGATGGAATCTATTCATACATCTACAACATAAAGGAACACACAAATGACATTCAATTGCATAAACACACATAGACAACTCATGGGCAGGAAAAACTGCTTTATATTAATCTTAGAATGTCTGTACAAGGGTTACAAAGACTAGACTGCAATAGAGTCTCAGTTCTCTCCTCTCTCTCTCTCTCTCTCTCTCTCTCTCTCTCTCTCTCTCTCNCTAATCTCCCCTAATGAATCTAGATACAAATATCTTTTACAAAAGAGGGGCTCCTCGAGCCTTTCCTTCCAAGCTACCTACTCTCATTAATTACAATGAATTTTACATTCAATGGTTGTCTAGTCCAGATCAGGTCTAGATCTCATCAGCCTATCAACCATAAAGGCGACACCAACCTACAACCTGCTCAAAGGCAACGGTCTAGTTTTTCAAGCCTTACACATTAAATTACAATTTGAAATTTGAAATGAGGGCAAAATGAGAAGGCTAGCACCTCTCCCCTCCTTGAATGCGCATTGATGTACTGTCTAGCTAGCGCGTTGCTAAGTTGGAACGATGCTCCTGCATCACATTTCTTCTGTATTTGGAAAAAATACAAAAAAACAAACCAAAATAAACCCAATTCTGGAGAACTAAACCCATAAATTGTGGAAGCACAATAGATTGATTGTACTTGCTCACCCAAATAATGGGGAAAAACCTTTTCTCTAGATGAGAGTCAAAAACCACTAATGGGAATAAGAACAATCCGCTTTTTATTGGAGCTAGCCCACTTGCTAAATTCTTAGAAGCATTTAAGGATGGGCATTATTAAACCCAAGACCAAACTCATTTCTTATGTGTTTGGAAAAAATACAGAAAACAAACCAAAATAAACCCAATTCTGGAGAACTGAACCCATAAATTGTGGAAGCACAATAGATTGACTGTAATTGCTCACCCAAATAATGGGGGAAAACCTTCTCTCTAGATGAGAGTCAAAAACTATTAACGGGAATAAGAACAATCCACTTTTTATTGGTGTTGGCTAAACGTTCAACTTTTGGTTTTTCCAGAGTTCGGTGATGTAAGCATGCTGAAAAACACTGAACCTATAAACTTAACTACTTAAATCTACATATCCAACCCCAACCATTCCTCAAATCAAACTGAAAAAATCGCGAAAAAACCAAGAATGCACATTGTCAAAAACTATGATCAATCAGAAATTACAAGTTAGGACCCACTCGTTATCAGAATCGACAATACAGAGGGCAAAAGTATCAGAATCGACAATAGAGAGGGCAAAAGTAACAGTTAGAGCAGGAAATAATCAATTTGTTCCTTTTTCTTCTCAAGCATACTCTTTGAAACCGTGGGATGAAAGGAGTTCTCAAGTATCTGTCCGCTCGAATTCTATTTGAAGAACTGTTATCAGAAAATCTGACATCCGGCAACCCTGTCATGGCCGAGTTGTCTTCCTCCTATTTGCGCTTCTTCTTGTTTGGATGAGAAGCTGCGGACCCGATGGATTATTTGATCCATATTGATGCGATGCGGCCAGATGGTATTCATTCTTGTTCAGCTCTTGGAATCTCCAGTAGGTGCATTGTTGACGATGCACGTGATAATAAACTCAGGCAGCAAACATACCTGATTGGCAAAAGCCCAAAACAGCACCGCAACAAACTCACTTCCCCATAGCTCTGCCATGACATAAAACACACACAACTTCCATATACGAAGAATAGCAATCGGTCCCAAAAAGCTCGGACCTAACATCTGAACAAGCTTATCTGCCAACCTTGTGGGATGCAAAACATCTTTGAGAGGATATAGAAAAAGCCCAAATGCACCGAAGAAGCCAATGAAGGGGAATATGCAGGTATAAAAGAGTGCTTCTTTGGATAGCACATTAGAAAGCTCAGTGTAGATGATCATGAAGCCAATGGCCATTGGCAGGTTAACCAAAGTCTTAAAAAATGGTATAATCTCTGCACTACTGCCCTCAGCTGTCACGACCAGCACATCCTTTGTATCTTCCAGAATGGTGTATGCAAAAGAACATCAATCCTAGAGGTATCACCGTCTTCAGTGTTTTAACATCTACTTCTAAGAATTGCTTTGAAGGAGCTACAGGCAATTGGACTTTGAATTGTTTTAACATCTACTTCCAACAGAAATCAATACGACTCTGGATCGATCCCCTAGCAGATGATCTTCCGGAAGCTCACGAAAGCTGAAATTTTGTTTTCGATTTCTATGAATTGATGGAATATTATGGCATTAGCTCTGCAATGGCGAGATTTCTAGGTTGCGCGGTCGATCCTCGTCCTCCCGATTGGAATTCGCAGCATGTTGCTGCGGATACGGGCCTCGAGGGTAATTATGCCCTTTAATTATTCGATTGATGGAATGATTTTTATTTTTGGGTATAATTCATATGGGAAATTGATCGCTGGCTTGGGATTTCGTTTGCATTTAACTGACAACAGTAGTTTTCGGATGGTTTTTTAATTGGGCTCTGCTAAGGTTGTAATCTTTGAATGCTTTTCATTTGGATACAGTTGATTGTAGTGCTTTTAAACAATTTTCAATTGGGTTCAGCCCCAATGTTGTAATCTGTGAATGGTTTTCTTTTAGGTTCAGCTGATTGAACTGATTTTAGATGAATTTTCATTGGGGTTTGGTTGATGGCAGTGATTTTTAATTAATTTTCATTTGGGTTGATTCATTATGGGAATTAATTAATGGGTTGGATTAATTATTGTTAGCTTACTTAATTTTAAAATCATTTTATTTTTTCTAATAGGTTGGATTTCGTTAAATTAAATGAATCATCTTCATTTGGATTTTGGATTTAGTGAGAATCATCTTCATTTGGGTTTAGTACAATGCGTGTTTTTTACTATTTTTTATCCGAAGTTTATTCATTCTGGGAATTAACTTGTGGGTTTGATTTTGATCATCGAATGTTTTGTGGATAAAATGAATTTTCATTGGGGTTAGTTGATAGTAGTGATTTTAAATTAACTTTCATTTATGGGGTTGATTCATTATGGGAATTGAATTGCTATGTCCAGAGGAAAACTTGACTAGGTTTTTTTTGACGCCAGGTATTCTAATTTATAAAATAAACAAAATTTAGTTTGTTAAGCAAAATACCTTTGCGTCTTTGAAAAAAAATTCCTTTGTTAGGAACAAAAAATCTCATTTGCTACTAAAAGTTATCACGCTCGTTAGGAACGATTTTTTTTACATGGTATATGGTTTGTATTATGGGTTGCAGCAGAACGCCATTCCGTGAAAAGCATATTCAAAGCTGCGTAGTCACCGCAACTAAACTGGCTCTGCTTGCATGAGTGTCCGTATCCTGGCCTACCTCCCTGGATTCCAATACTGAATTTAAGAGTTTTACAAATAAAAGGAAGCAAATTGTAAATTTTGTAGCGATTTGAGTCTAGGTAATGTAATTTCTCTACAAAATGTTGCTTTTTATATTGTAAAAGTATTATGTCTTCATGTGATACAATGTACAAAAATGGACATATTAAACCCACTTTGGAAAGGTGAACATTTCAGCCACCTCTGCAGTTGAGGGAGTTGAATATTAAGGCTTGTCGTTTGAAGATTCTAAAGTCTATAGGGAAAAGTTGAAGGATCTCCAAAAATTTGTTCTTCAGTGCACTCCATATGTTAAGATTCCCAAGTTCAGAGGGAAGTTGAAGCATCTCCAAACATTTGTTCTTCACTGCACTGGTTATGCACTGGATATAGGGATGCGGTTATGCAAACTTTGCCATAGGAGTTCTGTGAGAGCGGTTTCTGTGAGAGCGGTTTCGCATTATGACAGAGCAATCAGAAATCCGATCAAATAAACTAACTAGACCTAAAACATGAAACCAAGGTTTTAACGAGTAGAGAATAAAATTGCTATGTCAAAATGCCAGGAGGAAACCCCGACTAGGGTTTTCTTTTACGCCCATGTATTCTAATTTAAAAAATAAACAAAAAATTTAATTTGCTACTAAAAGTTATCAGGCTTGTTAAGAACACAAAAAATTATTTGCTACTCAAAGTTATCAAGCTATTTGCAAATGACAATTTTTGTCGAATTTTTTAAATGACAAATGACCATTTGGGAAAATTTGCAAATGACAATTTTTGTCAAATTTTTTAATGTGTTTGGCAGAATAAATAACACAAAATTTTGGTCTAAATATTTTTTCAACCGAATGTTAAATCTAACGGTGCCATGGAAATTTGTGCCACCGGATTGTCCCAGACTTTTTTTATGTTATAACACAATTTTCAGCCAAAATATGTTTTTAGTGGAAAAAGTAGTTCGGCCAAAAGTTTATTTATATATATCCCTTTGAATAGTTTGGCTCCTGTCATTTTATATGCACAGTCGATGTGAACGCCACCCAAGAAACACCAACAACACTTGAGCGACATCCGAGCAACACCAAGAACACCGATTTGTGGGTTTACTCCACTGCTTGCTAGGTCAGTTATAAGTTATTTTGTTTTTAAAAAAATGATTTTTTTACTGATAAAAAATGTGCATGGAGTATAAGGCCAGGTCTCCTACTCCAATTTTGTTGTATTGTACGTTTCTTGAAAATGATTCATTGATTAGAAGAGAAACACTTTGAACAGATATGTAAAAATTCTGGTCTGATTGATACATTTTGCTGTTGAATTTTTGTTTTGGTTTACAAAAATAACTTGTGTCAGCAAAATATTAAGAATGTTGTGTTTACTTTTGTCACCAGATGTATCTGTTCTGCGGGTAATATCAAAGCTCTGCATTATAAAATTTCCAAGTCCGAAATTCCTTCTTACAAGCAGTGGTTATTTTTGGCCTTAAATGAGGAGCTTCCATTGACACTTGTACAAGTGTTAAGGGCTTTCCTTATTGGTCTACACCACTACTTGATGTTATTCCTGATTCTAGCATTCTTTGTTTTGTTTGACTGTGTTAAAGCTCCTGGATTGGGGCTTGGAGATAGGTATATGTTTACCATGGTTGTTGATCAACTTCGCAGGGTTATGACATTTGTAGCAACAATCCTTCCTGCATGGCCATATTGTGCCTCTACTCAATTTGATGTTCCTAACCATCTCCATCCTTGGGCATATTCATCTGATCCTAATATGGTTAATGGTGAGTAAATGTAAACAGTTTATCCATAGTGAAGTTGCATAAGAAGAAATACAAAAATATAATAATTTATATAACTGATGAGGATCTCTAACAACACTCTAAGCTTGTGAATGCATTGAAAGTTGTGAATTGATTCAGTCTTTTCTCATGCCATCCTAAATAAATTTTATCTTTGTTTTTTGGTAAAAAACATGTCATCTTATATTACATAGAAAAACATAATGTACTAATCATTGTCAACAACAATTAATATCTGAAAATATTCAAATAACTAAGTGATTCTATTAAACATGGTTCTTGTGTCATTCTGAAAGTGAATGTGTGTTAGATGAAGTGACATTTTAAACTACCATGTCTGTTGAGATTCATCAGTAACCAACAAATTTTTTTTATCTTGTCTCTTTAGGGCATACTTTCCTTCTTACTTGTCTAATTAACCATGTGACAATGACAAAAAAAATTGATGAAAATTATGGAGGTAATCTAATAAATATAGAAATTTGTTAAATAGTAAGTCATACATAGCATTTAATATAGAAAATTAGAAAACAATAAAGGCCAACAAACCTCCCTTTCTCGTATGAGCTACTATATTGAATCTTAATCCATGATGCTTTGCCTTAGAGGCATGATCTTTGGGTTATAAAAGTATCTTTTACCATCCAACATAACTTATTTCATAAGATCAACTTTACAAATATATAAACCATATGAACAACATATATACTAAATATTGGAAGACTTAATAGAAATACAAAACAATGCTACATGGGAACACTTAATTTATACTTCTAAAGGATGCACACAATTTTTTCAAAAAAATCAATAAGAAAGTGCAATTGACTTTAAGTCCAATAAGCACTTGAGAAGTATTATGTTCAAGATATCTAGAAACTGTGAAAAACTGGAGGTCAATCGGCAGTCGGGTATCGGCGTTTACAAACACCCTATATAAAACGAAAATAAATATTCCCGAAATGCAAAAACGAAGATTATTGGAGTTCGGGGTTCAGCATTTACAAATACCCAATGTAAAAACAAAACAACTATAATTGTTGAATCGTGAAATGGTTTCGGCGTTTACCAACACCCAACACACAAAAAAAAAAACAATTATTGCCGAAATGTGAATAGACTTTGGGCCCACCAATTCGGGTTCGGGGTTTTGAGACTAAAGAACTCTACGCACTTCTACGCACTTTTTAACAAGTAAACTCCAAATAAATGTGGGACCGGTTTCGCAATTTGTAAAACCAAATAATTACTGCGTTTAGTCAAATTGAAATCAAGAAATCAGACAAGTTTACAAACTTAATAAAAATAGGGTAAAAACAGAGAGAACACCTCTGAATACAAAAAAAAATAACAACTTCAATTAAAAAAATGCTTTCAAGCTCTTTGTCTGTTTGTGCGTCACAAAATTACAATTCAATTTTCGTATTTAAACACTAACAAATTGCCCCTTCTAAAATATTTAATTGAAGCGGTGATGGTGTCTCGTGGCCTACAAAGGAAGGCAGCCACCGCTAACAAATCCATCGATGGTGTCTCGAGTCTTGAAAGGTCAAGCCACTGATTTACCGTTTGCACATAGGCGGTGAAATGATTACATCCTGACATACTCCCTCTTAATCATTTCAGAGCCAAACAAACTAAAACAAGTAAAATAAAATTGCTGTAAACAATGCATTATAGCTTGCAAACCCCAATATTATTTCTATGAGTTTTAAACAATTCATTTCCACAAGGCTTCGTAAATATGTCTGCAAATTGTTCTTCAGATCTGCAGAACTAAACAAAATTTTCTTTACTATTTACCAGCTCTCGAATGAAATGATACCGTATCAATGTGCTTACTCTGTTTGTGAAAAACATGATTCTTTGACAGAGCAATAGCAGATTTATTGTCACAGACAATTTGGGTTGCATCATTCTGGTTATGCAACAATTCATTCAAGACCCTTCTCATCCACACAACTTGACATGCAGCTACAGTTGTTGCAACATACTCTACCTCGGTAGAGGATAGAGTCACAATGGGTTGTTTCTTTGATGCACGTGCCACTGCACCATATCCAAGACTGAACACATACCCAGATGTGCTCTTCCTGTCATCAATGGAACCTGCAAAATCACTATCAGTATATCCGATCAGCTCAAATTTTAAGTTGGATGTGTATCGGATACCAAAATTAGTTGTTCCAGCAACATATCTCAGGATCCTCTTTCCTTCCTACCAATGAGTACTCTTCGAAGTCTCCATGAATCTGGAAATCAAACTCACAGAAAACATAATGTCAGGTCCAGTTGTTGTTTAAGTACATAAGGCTTCCAACCAGCCTTTTATACAGAGTTGGATCAACATATGATCCCTCATCATACTTGCTAAGTTTAATACCGGTTGCCATTGGTGTTGTAGCTAGCTTGCAATTCAGCATTCTAAACCTTTTCAACACTTCATTTGCATAGTTAGTTTGACAAATGAAAATGCCATCATCAGATTGATCCACTTCAATTCCAAGAAAACACTTCATCAATCTTAATTCAGTCATCTCATACTCTGTTTTCATGGAATTTTTAAAATCATCTACAGATAGATCTCTAGTAAAAATCAGGGCATCAACATACAAATAGACAATCAAAATTTTACCTTTCTGATTTACCTTTGTATACAGAGTTGGTTCACTTGGACTTCTGCTGAATCCAACACTGATAAGGTATTCATCAATCCTGCTATACCAAACTCAAGATGCCTGCTTCAATCCATATAAATCTTTCCTTAACTTGTAAACTTTATCTCTGTGTTTATCAATCTCATAACCCAGAGGTTGTCTTACATAAACCTCTTCTTCCAAATATCCATTCAAGAATGCAGACTTGACGTCCATCTGATGCATGATCCATTCATTCTGAGCTGCAATAGCTAAGACGATCCTCACTGTGTCAATCCTTGCTACAAGAGCAAAGGTTTCATTGTAATCAATACCATGTTGTTGACTAAACCCCTGAGCTACAAGTCTTGCCTTGTACTTTTAAGTTTCACCATCTGCATTCAACTTAGTCTTATAAACCCACTTAACACCAATATTGTTCTTACCTTCAGGTAAATCTACAAGATCCCAAGTGTTATTTCTTTCAATGGAATCAATCTCCTCATCCATTGCTTTTATCCAAACATCCTCTTTAGCATCTTCATCAAAACTTATAGGATCACACGCCATTAATGCAAAATTTGAAATTTGATCTACTTCTTCATTCTAATCATATAATTCTCTTAAGCTTCTAGTCTTCTGTCCTTTAAATTTGTTTCTTAATGAAGCTAAAGTGGGATTTGAATCACTACTTACCTATGAATCTAATTGATGTACACCATGTCCAGATGACTCACCACGCTCATGAGTTCTGGGCATTTTGAATTGAGATGGACTGAAATCTGGTGCATGCCTTGTTGGACTTCTTGATGCAGGCGTATGTGCATGTGGAACCATATGTCCATCTCCTTCAGCCTGCTCAGCTCCATCATCACCTTCACGGGGTAACACAACTCCCTCTGAAATTGATTTGTCAATACTTCCATCCCAAGATTCATCTTCTTTAAATTGAACATCTATGTTGATTACATATTTCTGGGAGATGGGATTGTAGAGTTTATATGCCCTAGATTCTTCACTATATCCAACAAAGATACATCTCTCGCTTTTTTCATCCAACTTCCTCCTCATTTCTGTAGGTACATGTGCAAATGCAACACATCCAAAAATTATGAAATGAGAAACATTGCAAGGCTTACCATCCCAGGCTTCCTGAGGTACACGATCCCTCACGGTCTTGGTTAGAATTCTATTCAAGATAAAAACAGAGAAAATAATTGCATCTCCCCAATATTCATTTGAAAGATGCTTCTCTTTCAGCATGCTTCGAGCCATATCCATGATGGTTCGATTCTTCCTTTGAGCCACTCCATTCCGCTGTGGAGTATATCGAGCAACAAACTTCCTTTTAATTCCATGAAGATCACAAAATTCAATGAATTCATTCAATTTATAATCACCTCCTCTTTCAAACCTCAATATTTTAATGGTTCGACCACTCTCATTCTCAACCATAGACTTAAACCTCTTGAAAACTTCAAAGGCTTCATATTTTTGCTTCAACAAATACAACCAAGTCTTCTTACTGAAATCATCAATAAAAGTCATGAAATAAACACAACTAGTTAAAGAAGGTGTTTGCATAGGTCCACATAAATCTGTGTGGACAATTTCCAATGGATCTTTTGCTCTGTAGGAAACACCTGAAACAAATTTCTCTCTATGATGCTTCCCAAGTATACAACTCTCACAACATCTTGCAGGTTGTTGAATATAGGGCAACCCCTTTACCATCTGCTTCTTATGTAACAGATCTAAGCCACCAAAATGTAAATGACCATATCTCAAATGCCATAGCCAAGATTCATCTGAACTTCCAGCTTTATAAGCATACATAGAACCACTCAAATAATTTCTCATAACAAGTGGAAACATTCTATTCTTGGTCATCTCTACTTTTGCAATCAATTGTTTGTTGGGTAATTTATCATAGATTGTGCGTACCTTGTTCTTGAAGAACACTTTGTAATTTTTCTCCAACAATTGTCCCATGCTAATAAGATTGCATTTTAAGCTAGGCACAAAATAAACATCATCAATATTTCTTCTCTGATTATTCTTAGTGTAGACTGGAACTACACCTTTACCATTAACTATAACCTTGCATTCATTTCCCAGATTTACTTCAGACTAAATACTAGTATCGATAGAAGAAAATAAATCCTTATTACCAGTCATGTGGTTACTTCAACCACTATCCAAAAACCAAATATCATTTTCACTTTCCTAAGTGACATTACAAGTCAAGAACATAGGATTTTGATGATCCTCAGACTCATTTTTGATATGTGCAGACTGCCTTCTAGCATTTGCCTGCTTCTTCCAACATTTGTTGGCAAAATGCCCAAACTTCTTACAATAATAACATTGTACTTTAGATTTATCTTACCTCTGATTTTCTTGCTGCCAGGGTTTGTTGCTTCTCCCTCTTAAATTAGGAGGATTCTGCTGGAAATTCTCCTCAGACATTGATTCAGTTCTATTGTCCCTTTGACCAGAAAATTGACCTCCTCTTCCACGAGTATGAAACCTTCCTCTGCCTCTGCCTCTGGTAACATGCAGTTGTGATTTGAAAGCATGAGCAACAAGAGAATCAGTTAATTCATCAATTTGCATTAGACTTAAATCCTTGAATTCCTCTATGGGTACAACAACGGGTTCAAACTTCTTGGGTAAACTTCTCAGCACTTTCTCAATATCATCTCCATACTACCTAAGCTGGTTCACAACACTCATCACTTGAGTCATGAAAGTATCAACACTTTCATTATCCTTCATCTTCAGAT
>SNQJ01S0005482.1:472208-498205 GCA_010110895.2 Picea sitchensis | reverse complement strand
CATGAAAGTATCAACACTTTCATTATCCTTCATCTTCAGATTTTCGAACTCCCTTCTCAAATTCTGCAACTTGATTGTCTTCACCTTGGACACTCCTTGATAACAGGTTTCAAGAATGTCCCAAGCCATCTTCGAAGATGTAGCACTAGCAATCATCATAAAAATGGATTCATTTAATCCTTGCTGGATTAATCCAAGAGCTTTATTATCCTTCTTCTTGTTTTCCTTCAGCAAAACATGATCAACATTAGACAGAGCCAATTCTGCTGCAGCATCAGCTGGATCGGCATAACCATCAATAACATAAGTCCACAAATCCTGAGAATGAAAAATCGTCCTCATTTGAATATACCAAGAATCATATGATTTCTCGCTCAGAACAGGAACCTAAATCTGAGAAGAACTACTACCAAACGCAACCATTTATAAAAATTGATAGAAATTAAATAAACCTTCACGCAGAAAAATAAACAGGAATTATCTGCAATGAACTTAAGCAATTGCAGGATGGACAACAAGCTCTGATACCAAATGTGAAAAAATGGAGGTCAATCGGCAGTCGGGTATCGGCATTTACAAACACCCGATACAAAACAAAAATAAATATTCCTGAAATGCGAAAATGAAGATTATTGGAATTCGGGGTTCGGCATTTACAAATACCCAATGTAAAAACAAAATAACTATAATTATCGAATCACGAAATGGTTTCGGCGTTTACCAACACCCAACACACACACAAAAAAACAATTATTGCCGAAATGTGAATAGACTTTGGGCCCACTAATTCGGGTTCGGGGTTTTGAGACTAAAGAACTCTATGCACTTTTTAACAAGTAAACTCCAAATAAATGTGGGACTGGTTTCGCAATCGATAAAACCAAATAATTACTGTGTTTAGTCAAATTGAAATCAAGAAATCAGACAAGTTTAACAACACCTCTGAATACAAAACAGAATAACAACTTCAATTCAAAAATTCTTTCAAGCTCTTTGTCTGTCTATGCATCACAAAATTACAATTCAACTGTGGTATTTAAACACTAACAAATTGCCCCTTCGACCTTCTAAAATATTTAATTGAAGCGGTGATAGTGTCTCATGGCCTGCAAAGGTTGAGGCGACCACCGCTAACAAATCCACCAATGGTGTCTTGAGTCTTGAAAGGTCAAGCCACCGATTTACCATTTGCACAGAGGCGGTGAAATGATTACATCCTGACAGAAACCATAAAAGAATTTTCATCCCAATTGATCGCCTTTGAAATCTTGGTGAGGTAGAGTACCTAATGTTGGGCATTTATAATAGATGTCTAGCCATCGATTCTTAACACTGCTAGATTTAACGATCTCCTTATACCTAAATACAATAGGATAAGGTCCATGCATCCAAATATTTTATATCCAAACTTTTAAGTACAAAAATTTCATAGTGATTTATCAAATTTGATAGAAATTATATCATAAGAAATAATCATATATTTTTTTTGAGCTATACTATGTCCACGAGAACCTATAGATGTGCAGGTTATATCATAGCCTTGTTTATAAACTCAACATAAGTAGATGATTTAGTAATAAACCTCCCTTTAGACTCTCTCACCTTTCCCCTCTTGTGGTATTAGAAAACATGTTTGTCAAATAAAAATTTGGTAATCATCTTTGGCTTCTTGATTTGTTAAGATTTTCTATTTGAACTTTTTTAGACAACACTTGATAACCATTATGAGGCACAAAAGCAAGCCTGATTTTTCGAGAATTATATGAGTATTTTCAGCATCTTTTTGGCACATCTTTCAAGGCCAATTCATCCCCAAATTTGTTGTTTGAAAAACAGAAAAAATGGAGCTACAACAGATCTATATATCACCTTAGAAAATGTACCCGAACTAGGACATTTAAGAACAAATATTATCACTCAAAACTGTGCAGTCATTTAGCCTATATTACCTTGAGAAATGCACCCTAGTGTAGATTATGAGGCTCTTTTGTTATGTTATTTTTAGGGTTGTGAGTTAGAAGCAGTTTATTTCCATGATTAGTATGTCAGATTTGTTAGCAAATAAATAGAAATAAATAGTAGGTGTATTTTCCATTAGCTAAAGTGTTACTTTTTTACCTCCATGTTTTAATTTAAATATTAATGTCTACTAGTGGCCATAATTGGCCAATGGGACCATAAAAAGTACAAAGATGAGTGATCATTAGGAGTGCTAAAGAATCTTTGGGAGAATTGCAAAAGAAAGAAAAGAGTACATAGTGAGTACCAAAAGAGATATAACATATAGTCCTATGTCTCTCATTTTTTTAAAGAAATAGCTTTATGGAGAATCTCCCCATCTTATCTTGAATTTCCATATGGATGTCATATCAGTTGTCAGCTGCAGAGGTGACTGGTAACCCTAAAGGACCTCGTGGTAATGGCTCTTGAGACATCTGTGGACATTGCAAGGGAGTGTGTTACCAATTGAGCTAACTCTTAGGGTTAAACATAGTTACCAACTTAACGAGAACTCTACAAAATTCTCGTTTTTTGGGGGGTCACATTTTTTATCCCGTTTTTAAAAATGGTGCTACTAGTAGCACCCCCCACATTTTTAAGGTGGCTTTTTGATATTTTAAATTTTCCAATCCATAATGTTTCCACATTATTTTTTTAAATGCTTATTTTTCATCTATTTTCTATTTTTTTTTTTTCAATGGTGTTTTTAGTCATTTTTCCATGCTTTTTTCAATCTTGAATTTTTTTTTTACCATTTAATTTTTTGAAATTAATATTTTTCATATAATTTTGTCTTCTTAATTAATTTATGGTTCCATAATTTTAAAATATAGTGGAAAACATAATTTTCAACAAATTGTTTACCTTTACTTCAATACATATAAAATAATTGTAATTAAATAACACAATTTTTTAATTAGCAAGAAAATATACATTTTACAACCATATATAATAAAAAACCTATACATTTTTGTACCTATTCATTTAAAATAAGATGTCAAATAAAACATTTTTATGGACATAATTGAACAAAACAAGTGAAAAAAATTATAGAAAAATAACATTTTTTTCCATAGTTTTATCCATTTGAAGTAAAAAAATGGCAACATTTAATAAAATTTTCCCTAGTATAGTGATTCACATAAAAATAAAAGTAAAAAGAAAACAATAAAAAATATTCATCATAAAACAACAATAGATACATATTCATTCTTATTTTAAAATCTAAAAGTCAAAACATTACAGTTATAGCTCATCAAAAATTTGCAAAATTGAGCATCATCTTCAAAGGAATCTTAAAACTAATCAACTATATCATATATCTCAAATTCATCATTCTCAACAGACACATTTTTTACATGTCAAAATTCCTCACTTCGATAATGTCACCTTCTCATTATCATAAGTGTTGTAAGTGTCGCACTTTTGTCATAAGTATCGCAAGTGTCACATTCTCGTCATGTAAGTGTCACATCACGAACGACACCATGAAAACACTTGGTACAACCCCTTAAACATGTTATAAGAAGAAACCCCATCATTTGATAGTTGAAGCAAAGTGTTTTTCTATGAGAATTGGTCATCTTGACAATTTTTGGAAGATCAACGCTCCCCTGCTCATATGAAGGGAGCGCTAGCGCTCTCTGTCTATCTAGTAGGAAGCGTTGTAGTGCTATGTTGCCCTTTGTAAAGGAGTGCCAATTAGTTGAGAAAATATTGGGAAGAAATCCCCCTTTTCTCTAAGGACAATTAGGGATGATTTGAGTTGGTTTGGCCCGAATCTAACCCTTAGGATGCATCTAAGGGAGATATCACAACTAATGGAGTTATATCCTCAACTAATCCCAAATATAACCAAGGTGGTTAGGCCTCCCAAAGCCTATAAATGGAGGCATTTTCATGGTGAACGAGGAAAATAATCTGCAAAAGCATTGTCATTCTAATCATGGATTTTTTGAGCAAGGGTTTGGACGAGGAGGACTTGGAGAGGCTGCTACAACACCATCCATGATTGTAACTATCTCTTTAAAAGTTATCATCAATATACTTGGCATGTTCCCTTCAAGTTTGTGTATTCTTGCATGTACTGGTCTATTGTTCTAGATGGATTTGTTTAATATAATCTTGTAGATTAGGAGTTCTTTGTTTCTCTTTGTTGCCCATTGCATTGTAGGTGTCAAGTAGTGCTAAAGAGTTTTGAAGATCGAACTAGAATTGGAAACAACGAGGGAAAACTTCAAAACAAGGCACATCACACTTTTTTCTCCCTCTCTCTTTTTTGATTAGTTAAACTGAATTCAAAGGGATGTTAGTTTCCATTTGTGTTTTTCTATCTAGGTATTAGGGGTCTAGAATCCAAGGGAATATTCACCCGTCCGCAGGGGAATTATTCCATAATAGAAATTGGCAACTCCACTAGGGACCGAAGCTTTCAGTTTTGGTTCTTTACTTGGTGTGTTCTTGCCGTTTTCCTATCTTCAAATCCCATTTTCTGATTTGGTCCATCCGTACATCTTGTATCTTTGCTAAAGTTGTATTACAGAGTCTTTGATTGAACTTTCCTGAGTTTTTGAATTTTCTGGGTTTTTCCAAAACTTTTCTCAGAACTAGCGCCCTCTCCAGTTTAAGTTAGAGCACTGATAGCTAGATCAACGTTCCCCCACAGTGTATTATGGAGTGTTGTAGAGCTCTGGTGTTGTTACTACGAAAGCGTTGATTTTTATTTCCTTAAAAAATTATTGATTGTCTGTTTGTTGGGTGTAGTTCTTGGGTCTTTCCCTATAGATCATATTCTTTTCTATCAAATATTGTCTTATGTTTGACTTATAACTTGCTTCTTTTCATTCTTTTAGTCTTTGATTGGGTTTTGTGTTGTCTTTCCTTATTGCAAAAATGACCGTTTTTCCTCAAACTTGAATTCTTTTTGCTTCTCTTTTTATTCATCTGATTGATTGGAGATTGTTATAAGGAAAGTCATTGATCTCAAAACTATTTACTTGGTCTTTGATCCCTTACTCATTTATGGAAGATTTTTAAGTGTGATTCTCTGTGTTTTTGGTGTTTTTCTTTGAATATATAGTTTGTTCTTCTTTTAGTCTCTTATCGACTGCATAGAGTGTATTTGTTTGTGTGTTTTTGCTTCCTCTTTTCAAAAGTTGTAGTAGTGAAGTCATTTTTCATTATTAGTGAAACAATAAGCATTAGATGAATTATTCAATTTACATTTACAATCAAACAAAGGAATACTTTTTGCATTGGTTTTTGGATTTTGGAAAGGTTTTCTTTATAATTTGGCAATTGTTTGGATTCTTGTTGATAACAAAATTATATGAAATTTTTTCATTCTTAAGTGGTTTTTAGTGAACGAAAAAGAAACTCTTCTCCTTCCCATAATTAGAAGTTCATTGAAAATAAAATTTGTATATCATTATTTTTATGTTTCTTGGAGTCGAGTGTCAAACATCATCAATTTCACTATCATTCACCTTGCGTAAAGAACAACCACTAAAATCAACGCTAATTGAAATCAATCTAGAAACTTTTTATTTTTAAGATCTTTACACCAACAATAGACTAGGACTAGAGCTTTGGAGTAGACTGTGAGAATAAATCTCCAAAGCATTCACGAAAAACTCAGAATCTTGTGATAGGGAGAGTAAATCCAATTTTCATAAAAGCATAGCTGGGATCCCCTTCTCACACAAGGGTTACGCACAAGGTCATGTTTGAGAGAGCAACATATATTATCCCTCTAAGGCTTAACTATTCATAGTAGTCAGATCGTTTATTGGGGGTTCTTCTTAAGGTTCAGCTGTCTTCATTTGGTCTCGAAGCTTCATGAATTTTGAATCCATTTAGGGTCCTTTGGAGTTTACCGGTCCACTTGTCCTCAGTTCTTTTGAAGGGTTTTGAAGTTTATATCATGCCGATACGTTTGGACTCGAATGTCGACTGTACCCGCCCAGAGGCTGACTGCGAGTTGGTATACTTAGTAGCCAAAATATTTAGGGTCCTTGCACGAGGTGATGGTGAAGGCAAGTCTTCATTGTACCTAGAACAAACCTTGGTCAATCTCAGTCAGGCTCCTTGGAGGGTAACCTACAGGTAAAATCGTGAGGAATCTTGCACCAAGGTGTAAGTCCTTTAATAAAGTCTCCAAAATAACTGATCCACTCGCCCATATCCTAGCCCCTTCTCACTTTGATCACATGATGTTGGATTTCATCACCAACTAGCACGTTCATTAAGAGAAGGTATTGTTTGCTTGTTGGTTTTCTAGATTTTTTAGCGAGTGTTGTTTGTTTACTTTATTGTCTTTCAAAATTGAGTTTGTAGATGATAAAGGTCTTCGTAGATCATGTAGGATGCAAGGGTTTCCTCCAAAAGCCTACGAACCCTTACCTCCTAACTCACCTGAAGGCACTTGCCATGAAGAGGTTGAGAACCATTCAGACACTGGGAGTGCTACTACCCCTTTGCTAGCAAATCCTGAGAAAGCCTTGGTTATGGTTGAGGAAGGCACCCTTCCTACCAAACATGCTTTGCAAGTACCTCTCAATCCACTCCTTGTCTAATTGGATTCCTCAGGTAACGTTATAGTAGAAGATTATCCTCACTTACCGTCAAGGCCATACAATCAATTGGATATGGAACTAATACAACCAAAATTTAATGATGAATACATGACCCATGTCCATTCTACTGAAATGGTAAATCCACAACAAACTCATGTTCTAGATCTACCAGATCTATTGAGATTGAAAAATTACCCCATATTACATTCTCCTTTCTGGCGAGTTATTCCTGCTAAATTACCTTCTAATATCCCAAAATTTGATGGTAAACCTGGCGAAGACCCTAACAACCACATTATGACTTTTCATATATGGTTTTCGTCAAATTCACTAATGGATGATTCTATCAGGTTACGTCTTTTCCAGCTCACACTTACATGTTCAACAGGGAAATGGTACATTGAGCTACAACGCGACACTTTTTAAGATTTCAATTCCCTTGCCATGGCTTTTCTCACACACTTTCAATTACCCATCCGTTACGATACTGGTACATAACTCTTGGCCTCCCTTCTTCAAACCAACTCTGTACATATCTATGATCATATTCATGAGTGGAGACGACGACAATGGTTAATCAAAGAAACCATTCTTCACCAACTACTGGATCAATGGTTCACTAAATCTCTTTTACCTCTGATTATTCATGACTTAGCCATGGGTGGTTTCATTATCGAAGAGGAATTCATTTCTCGTGCCTAGTATATGGACTTGGTTTATTCCCAATCTGGTACTTTGTATGAATTGATTTTGAACGCTCCCTGTACGTCAACCGATCCATTAAAACCATCCTCCATAGCTCATGCAGATGGAGTTATCGGTTCTCTAAAAACCCAATCCAACTCACATTCGACTATCACAGATAATCACTCAGTTACTTCCCCCACTACTGGATCGACTTCACTCTCGTCCACCTCCACCCTGACTCAAATATATGAGGTGAATGCAATTCAATATACTTCTCCACAACGGTCAGGGGGGAAGAAGAAAATGAAAAATAAACCAAAGAAAAACAATAATCAAAATGAAAATCCAAAAACACCAACTCAACCACCTACTACTAAGAAACAACCACATCAAAAACCTAAATTTTCATCTCTCATTTGTGGTGACGATCAATACACACGAGATTGTCCTCATTGCGACGAATTTGCAAAAAAATTTAAAGGAAATTACCAACCTATTGTGTTGACACAACCTTTTCCACAACAACAGTCACTGGTTGCGCAAGCTCCTGCACCTTCGACAAGAGGCAATCCAAATCATCCTCCCAGTGAGGAATCTTCATCTAGTGCGCACATTTACATGTTTAATGGGATAGATTTTACCACTCGTACTATGACATATGACACACCTCCGACTAAACCTGATAAGGAAAAAGTAACTAATGGTACTACAATGGATCCATCATCCACCATCGTTACTCCTCCATCTGGGCCACTCCATATTGAGAAACTTAACTTTGACTCTATCTTATGTCCACCCAAGAGCACAATTTGAAAGTCAACTTTTACTCCTAATTCACATGCTGCTCAAAACTACAACATTGTTGAAGATTTGGTCCAAGCATCGTGTGCTATGTCAGCTTTCAAAGTTCTACAACATTTCCCTAGTCAACATAGGACTCCCTTGGAAACCATCCGATTAATAGATCCCGAGTCATCTAATAATATTATGTTTAACTTCGATAATTTTAAATCACGACTCTCTCACCATCTTTCTTTACAGATCATTCTTGTTGTCCACAATCAACATATTCATCGCATGATCTTGGATGAGGGAGGTTCCACATGTGTCATGTCACTAGCTTGTTGGAAAGGGTTGAAATTGCATGGTCTAAATCAATCTCCTACTATGTTACGAGCATTCGATGGGAGAGGATTTTGTTCTCATGGACTGTTACAATCCTTAGCTATTCAATTGGGGGGCAACACTGTTTCAATAGATGTTGAGGTAGTCGACGCTCCCCTCGATTACAACTTTCTGTTAGGAAGGAGTTGGTTTTATGCCATGACTGTTGTCTCTTCACAGATATTTCGTTGTGTCCAGTTTCTCCATCAAGGTAAAATTGTGACCATTGATCAGTTATATTACTACACCCCCGACGCTCGCACTCTCACAGCCAACAACATTACTTTTTTGGTAGATTCCAAGATCACTTACGAAAGTGTTGGAGTAGGTATTCTAGAAGAATCTTCACTTATGAGTACCTTTCCTACACCGCTTCCTTCCACTTCGCAACATATCGCAATGATCAATATGATCTCAACTATGGCATATCAATCCTATGAATGATTTGATCCATGGATCGTGCCTAGTCCTTTAGAATTTGATGCACTAGGTGACACCATGTCATTTAGTCTTGCAGAGGCTGAATACGATGCCATCTAATCCGTCTCTTGTTCACCAAATGACTAACATCTACTGGTGTCCACAACTTACTCGTTCCCATCCTGGTTAACATCCCTATCCTCTACTTTCGATTACCTCCTATATATTTTTCCATCGGACAAATCTATTATGGAAATTCTTAGTATTGAAGAGGCACCTTGGGGTGACAACCACCATCATTCATCCTTTCTTCCTAGGTTGGATGAAATTGAGAAAGATATACACTCTATCTTTCCTAGTGATATCGTCGACTCTCCTCAATCTCCCATACTCACTCAGGATACCATCTCTGAGGGGAATTTGGGAAACATCTTTTCTACGATTACTATCGACATATTAATCAAAGAAGGTATTGTGGAAAACATTCATCTAGGTACAAATTGTTCAGCTGAAGAGGTTGAAAATTATACCACCTTGTTCAAAGAATTTCATGACATCTTCGCTTGGAGTTACGAAGAAATTCCAGGGATCGATCCATTAATCATTTTGCATGAGATAAAAAATTACCCATGTGTTAAACCTGTAATACAAAAACTTCACCTGGTTCATCCTAACAAAACCGTGGCCATAAAGGCAAAAGTCAAAAAAATGTTGAAGTCTAGTTTTATTTATCCTGTCCCTTTGACCAAATGGGTTTCCAATATCGTTCTGGTCGCTAAGAAACAAGGGACCATTCATGTTTTCGTCGATTATAGGCATCTTAATAAGGCTTGTCCTAAAGACAATTACCCTACACCCTTTATCAACCATATTATCAATAATTGTGCTGGAAGCGTCATTTTCTCAATCATGGATGGATTTTTCGGATACAACCAGATCGACATCTTACCTGTTGATCAACATAAAAAAACCTTCATCTTCCCTTGGGGGACGTTCTCTAATCGGAAACTACCTTTTTTCCTAACGTTGGAGCTACTTTTCAGTGGGCCATGTCATACACATTCCATGATATCAAACATATTGTTGAATCCTACCTCGATGACTTACCTGCTCACTCATCTGATCGACGAGATCACATTGGTCACCTACGATCCATTTTTCTTCGATTTCGATTTTACCACATACGTTTGAACCCCGATAAATGTATTTTCGTTGTTGAATCAGGATGCCTCCTCGTCTTTGTAGTCTCCAAACAAGGGATTAGGGTGGATCCTTTAAAAGTCAATGCCATTCTATCTTTACCTCCTTCCAACACCCTCACTCAACTGCAAAGTTTGCAAGGGAAGGAAAAATTTCTTCGTCATTTCATTTGAAATTACGTTGAAATCACTAAAGGATTTATGATATTGTTGTAGAAAAACACCCCTTTCATCTGGCATGAAAATTCTCAACGCTCATTGGATGCCCTTAAGCATGCCTTAATGAACACACCTCTTTTACACCCACCAGATTATGCGAAATGCTATATCTTTTATTTGGCTACCTCTACTTCCACTATTGCTATGGTGTTAGTACAAGAGGATAATGATGATGATGAACATGTGATTTACTATCTGAGTAAGAGCATATCTGGTCTTAAGCTTTGATATTCGCACGTCGAAAAATTGGCTCTGGCAGTAGTTATTGTTGTCCAAATATTTTTCCATTGCATTCTTTTATGCACTTCCATAGTCATCACTGACTCGAACCCCATGTACCACATCTTGACTCTCCAAGTACTTGGGGGTAAATATTCCAAATGGATCGTTATTCTCTAGGAATTCGATCTCAAATTTTCCAAGTCGAAAGCTAAGAAATCATTGGTTTTTGCGGAATTGATCTACGATATTATCCATATTGATGAGGATACTATGCCCAATGATTCTCTTCCTGACTAATCCATGTTCCTCATTAGTACGTCTGATCCTTGGTATGGAGATATTATTCTCTATCTCCAAACCCAACGATTTCAGCTTAGCATCTCATGTGATGAATGACGTCGTATTCGACACCACTCAAAATGCCACCTCATCATTGGCGACACATTATACCATCGTGGCATTGATACTATCCTACGATGTTGTTTAACCCATGAAAAGACTGAACAAGTTTTAAATGAATGTCACCTTGGAGCTTGTGGAGGTCATCTTTCTGGGATGGCTACAACCCATAAAATCTTATGTACCGATTATTTTTGGCCTTCTATATTCAAATATTGCATCAAGGCTGTTAAAAAATGTCCACCCTATCAAATTTTTCAGAAGGAATCATGTACCCACCCCGCTCCATTGCATCCCATTGTCTCGATCGTCCCCTTTGCAAAATGGGGCATCGATTTTATGAAATGTAATCCTACCTCAGCCGGGGGGCATGGTTATATCATCGTTGTCATTGATTACTTCACTAAATGGGCTCAGGCTATGCCTACATTCCTTAATGATGGCCCCACTACAACACTCTTTGTGTTTAACCACATCGTAACTCGATTTGGTGTCCCGAAAGCTATTTTAATTGACCATGGCTCACACTATTACAATATTCTTCAACAAGATATTGCAAGCTATTACGATATTCTTCAACAACATGCAGCAACCTCATTTGGGCATAGATTACATATATTTATACACGAGGGGATTCTCAAGCTTTCCCTCTAGATTGTCTCAGTACTTTCAAATCACATCTAAAGCATTCATCTACTAAGGCTTATTACAATAAATGAGCATTTACAATATCGATACGAGTCGATGCTCAAGATATGTACAATCCTATATGTACTAAAAACAAATACATCTCCTGGAGCTCATACAATGGCTCAAGCTTCAAAAACTTTGTGGGGACTTTAGTTAAAATTACTTTCAAAATATGAAGGTGATGAGCTCTCTTTGGAATTCAAATTAGAATGAATGTGTGCGATGGATGCTAAGTTGTCCTCCACTCGGCCTCATTGAATGTTGATGGCTATGCTTCTGCATCAAAATATTTCTTCTACCAGTTCATGCTCAAGGGAAAGTATATTCATTCATCTACTATGGAATCTGATGGAATTCAGAGGATAGAAATTATCATTTATGGTGGTTCTCCTAAAAATGATTAAACCTTAGAAAATGGTGGGAATACGTGCTCTTCAAAGTTGCAGAAGAATTGTTATTACAAATCCAAACCTTGTTTGGGCTATGGAGAATATGCCTACACCCAGGGTTATGGGAGATTTTCTCATCCTTCCCAATGATGAAATTATGATAATCAAGGAAATTGAGAAAGGGGTACAAGTTTGGAAGCTTTCCTTGGAATTGTTCTATCATTTTTATTGCATAACATCTTTTCTCTAAGGTTTCTCCCCTGGTTAGTTCTAGTTCTTGGTCTCTTTCATTTCTATGTTTGTAAACTTGTAGTGCTTTGTTTTATATAGGCTATTGTTTTATAAGTAAAATTTTGGTTCATAAGCACACTCACTTCATAAACTTAGTCTTTCCAGGAACTTAACCATGTTTCTTAAAGTATTTTCTCTTATTTTGAGCACCGAATTCCAACAAACTAAACTCAACCTATTCACCAACATCCACCTTAACTTGTGTCTTATCAATACCTTCGAGAAATGCAAAGGAACCTCCACCAAACCTGGGCACCCACTACGTGAAGGCTCCATTGTCAAATCCATAACATTTTCATCATCATTTCTCTTGGCTCTCTTCTTCCTTCTCATGGGCTCATGATCAATATCCTCATTCTTCGCCATCCTCTTTCTCTTCAAACACTTTTCAGATTCCAACACGATAAATTATTGTCCCTAGTCCCTCGACTTGTGTATCTTTGATTTAATCCCTCTCTCTTTCCCTGGGGGCTTCAAAGTCTTACTACTCTATGAAACCTTGCATAGTTGCACCTGTAGCAACTTGCCACTCTTCTTCTTCTCTTTGACCATGACCTCCAGGGTCTTAGTTATCTTAGTGTCCTTAGTGCCCACCGTTGACTGCTACAACTATACGAGTTTTTGCAAATGGTGCTTATGATAGAGCATCATTTCTTCCCATTTTTCTTCATGTAGAACACCTCACCCTAGAGGGATTTCGCCTCTGCATGTGGCTCTAGTTTTAAAAGTACATATTATAACCTTAAGATTATTTTTTTTTGAATTATTTCTGAAATTGAATCTTTTTACATATTTTGTAGCAAGGATGGTTGATCCAAATGGATTTCGATGGCCTCCCACCTATTACAACTCGTTTATTTTGGTAGATTTCCAGTTTGACAATTTTTTCCTAGTTTTCGGGTCCTTGACTTCCAAGGTCGTTTTGAGGCCCTAAACAACGTTTTTAGGGATCACCACAATAAAATTGTAGATGGAGTTAGAGTCTTATGGAAACATGTGTATTCCTCGGATAGACCTTTCCAATGGGCTATCGTGTGCCTAAAATGAAGATCGTATGAAAAATTTATGACCTCTGGAAGTTGATGTACTAACTTACCCGAATGGGGCCCACATGACTTTTGGCACTTCATCTCATAGGGTTAGGTTTTTGGATGTCTAGGGTTTTGGTATTCATGTTTATTGTAAAAATACCTTTAGATACTCATTGTACTCATCTTCTTGCGAATGAGTGGAGTCATCACATCTCTTCTCAAAGATAAGCCTCCACCATTCCAACAAGCTTGTTTTCTGCTGCATTTTACAATTTCAGCTTATTTCCTTATTGAATAGAAACCAGTTTTACTGTATCTTTGTTCTTCTGTGTTAAGCATATTTTAAAAATATGTATTCATTTCGTTATGCTCATAAAATCTAGATCAATGGTGGTTGTATAATAGGAAAATAGGCCACTAGTGCTCGACTGGTCCAAGTATGAATACAAGTGGAATGTAGACTATGAGTAGGCATTGAGAGCTCTATTGTTGAAGAAATGTTTTCTTCCTTGGCTGTGGCTTCTCACTAAAACAAAAACATGCAATTGGAAAATAAACCAGAACCATAATCCACTTCTCTATGAAAAAGAAAAGGCAGTGGGTGGGAAAAGGCCTACCTGTGAAAAAGAGAAGGTAGTGGGTGGGAAAAGGTCTAGATTCAGTCTTCCCTCAAGAACATTGGTAGGAAGCTATTCAAGTTTGGTTCCCACTGTGAACAATAATAAGAACAAAAAGGATGAGCATCTTTCGTCAAATGGGAGCTTGCAAAGGATGCATGAAGGTTACACACATGTTACCAAGTGGAAAGTGTTGGAAACTCACATGACATGCACCTGTAGACTGCACTGTAGTGCTAGACAATGTGAAACGTAAATAATGTGTAGCGTGATAATGTCCAGTGGAAATGCTCATAATTAATATGAAATAACTATGATGTTAGAGAGTGGTGCTCATAACCAATGATTATTTTGTTTTTGAAAATTAATTGTAAACATTGACAAACAACCAAAATAAATTGGCATACACCAGGGTTAAAAAGTCACATTAAGATTACGCAAACAAATGCGAATAAGATTGTGAAAACAAATGAGAAATTGAATAGAAGGGTGAAAAGTCACAATAAGATTATGTGAACAAATGAGAAATTGAATAAAAAGGAATTGCAAAATTAGGAAAATTATTTTCTTTTAAAAAAATATCAAATTAATATACAAATTTAAAGGTAAAAAAATAATGAGACGTCAAAATAATTTGACTACACGAAAGAGAACTATAATCCCTACCTGAATATTGTATAAGTTGGAAAAATGAATGTTTCTTTTAAAACTAACAAATCTATTGTTTATTTCCAATCTGTCTGATTTCTTTGAGTTGTCTCATGTGAATATTTAATAAAATGTATTAATGATATTATTTGACATGAATTTAGCTAGTTTTTGTTACTACAAACTTAGAGCAAGCCCAACAAATTATCAAGAAAATCTCCTGAGATGATGGAGCAATGGTGGCCCAAACAAGGCATAACTGCCCATGGAATTTAGATCAATACAACACTATGGGTAGAAAAGAAGTCACTCTATGGTAATATAGTGGTCATGTTTGATCACACGGACTTTGATCCTTCGTAACTGTGCCTCCCAAATGTACATTGTAGAAATGATCCAAATGTTGAAGCGCTCACCCATGATTGCTAGGTTCATTCCATTAAATCACTGCCAACTATCTAAGGTCGTTGATGGTCATAACTATGCTTGGTGTTCATTTGGAACCTTTGCATCCAATAGTACTTTGGTTAGCACTGGTGTAATAAAAAATGGAGTGAAGGTAATTCTTATTTTTGTACCTTATGCTAAATATGCATGTGATTGGAGTTGGTTGTAATGGATTTAAGGAGAATCAATGGTATGCTTCATATTAGATCCTTCCTGTTAATATAATTATTGTTGTGGGATGCAAGCAAGATTTATTCTACCATTTCATGTCTGAGGGAAAGTATATTCGTTCATATATTATGGAATCTGATGGATTTCAGAGGATAGAAATTATCATTTATGGGAGTGCTCCTAACAACGATTAAACCTTAGAAAATGTTAGGAATTTCCTACATGCTCTTTGTTGATGATAAAAATTTCAACGAGGATTTTTCCCGCAAAGTATTGATAAATCCTATTATTATTATAAGCTAATGATGTATATAATAGTAGTAGGTGGGACCCCCTTTTATATTGGAAGATCAGATCTAGTTCTTATTTGATGTTTATGTTGTTGTTCAACATTTATTACAGGATTCTACATGGTTGATGAAATCTTGGTTTTATTTGCGACATAATAGCAGATGGATAATGTGTGTTATGTGTTGTTTCTAATTGCTCTAAGCTCTAAATTCCATATTGTGTGAATATCTTATATCCATTGTGATCACATTGCTATTTAGCGCCATGATCTGTTACACGTTTCACCTACACAAGACACATGTTAGTAACATGAAATAAGAGCAAGTGAAAAGAGACTTATGGAAAAATCTAAAGAAGAAGCTAAACTATGTTACTATGCTGCACTATATGCATTGAAATTAAAGGATTGTTGTTAGCCCTAGCTAACAAAGTTAGTGGCTATACGATTTATTGAGTCATATGAGAATGCATGTGATATGCGTTATAGTATGGTTGGTAATGGTTAATGTGACATAGGGTGGGAAATTTGGCAAGTAATTGATGTTGGTTTCGATGCATGGTTTAATTGAATGGATTAATGGAATGGTTGGTTGGTGTGTACTAAGTGATTAAATGAGTAAAGGATGGAAGTGACGTGCATTTACTACATGCCACTCCATACCTCTCCCATTGGCCATCACCCTAGCTTGGCTATTGTTCAATTGTGTTTTGTTGTGGTTAAGCTCTGATTTTCAGGCAGAGGGAGAACTACTCGATCAAGCTCGCGCTTTTAAGGATTTTTGGTTATAGGTATGTCTTTTTCTCCATCCATGAACCCGCTCTGGTTATGAAATAGATATTGGCTCAATGATGTATGGGTCTGTGCTTTTCTTGAGACTGGAAACTATGTAAACTTGTGATATTTATTTGGATTGGTTAGTTGTGTGTAGTCACTGTAAATGAGAAGATTGGATAGTTGAAGTCATGATTTCCTTGATGATTTTGTGTGGTGTAAGCCATGAAGATCTATGTTGTCTTATGGGTTTTTGCTTGAAGGGTTTTATTCGGTATAGACTTGCTGGTCGTCTCCACACAGTTCTTGTAACATACCCAATCATATTTGGTTGATGCATTTGATTTTGGAACCACCATGGGTTACTGCATATCATTTGACTTGGGTATGGGTTCATTTATGTTATTGTTTTATGCACAGTTGGTTGCAGTGGCTATTATGCCAAGATGATATCTTTAGGGTTGGTTGCTATTTTGTGGCTCTATTATCATTATTCAGGTTGATTGGGAAAAACATGAGGGTTATACCCTGTGTGTTCTCGGTGTTATTATGAAAAAATTTGAAGCCTCTGCTCCTCTGTTCATAATCTCTCCTATCTCTTGAATTGTCACCCTATCTACAAAGTTATTGGTGATATGGCCTGTCTGTCCACCATATGGTCTCGAAAGTTTCTCACCCACTGTTGATGGTCGACTCCAGTGTCCCTGTGTTGGTCCATAGAGCGAACCCTTGATTACTCAAAGCTCATTTTGATTATTCAAAGACCGGTTTTAATAAATGGAGCTAGTTATATCCTATCAGGTATATTGTTATTTGTTATGAGTTGGTGGGGTATCACCGACAATAGTTGATTGTTGGCTCTTCTTTGTTGATAACGTTGACAATGGTTTTGGTTATTAGTATTTAGTCACTGCATTGTTTATTATAAAAGTCGAATCAATAGCTCAACATGGTTAATTGGTTGATTTGATAAATGGGATTGGATACACAGTCAATGTCTCTTATATTGTAATAATTGGATTGTTAACCAAACACTAGTTTATAGTTGATTAAGTCACAACGATGATTCCTGCGTGATTCATTGGTATGTGTGGGTTTCCTACAACATGTCTAAGTTGAAATGATGGTTGTTGTTACTGTGTGTTTTAATTTCCAATCGAGAATATTGCAATTTAAAATTGTGATAGTCGTGACTTGGTTGTCCACTACATATGGTTATGAATATCATTTGATTACACCATCAGAGATGGGAACAGGTTTTATAACAGTATGATTTCATTGCAATTTGATTATTAAATTGATTAGAGGAATGGAATCGGGAACAATTTTTGTGTCTGTGTTTGTTTGAGGAAATAATTCATGGGCAATGGTTGATTTTTTGATGTTGAACAAAGTCGAAACAAGTGACTATGTGTTCATTTGGAAATTGTTTTGAAATCTTAAATGGGACAATTGAGAAGAAACAAAACTGTTATACAGGTTGTTTGGAAGGAGTATTGTTTTGAGTTTGATGACACTGTGTTAAAGATTTAATTGCGAACAGTGAACAAGTTAATACAAAGAAAGGAGTGAATTATGCATAGTAGTTGTTAAATTGATCACATTGATTATTTGGTTAGTGTTGGATCTTTTGCATTTAATACATAATGGTTTTATGGATTACTTAATTAATTTTACGAACAATATCCACTCTCTTTCCCTACCATTATTCCACTTTTCACTAATTACAATCCCCTCACCTTCCTTTATTCATTTTTCACTCCATGTTCCTAAAATATAATTATAGTTAAGAGGATTTATGTATTGTAACAGTTCAAAATTGCAGTTTCTTGGACGGATTACAATGACATGTCCTTCGGTTTACATTATAGTTGATTGTTTGTTTTCTGTGAGCAGTAACCATGGTTATTTTCCCACTCATTTTAACATTTTTCACTCAATACAAAACCTTCACATATCCTAGAACCTTTGTTCACCCCCTGCTCATTGACAACTATTAAACAATTTGTATGGATTGGATTGCATGAAATTGATATGTTACTGAGCCAAGATTTGTTTCATATTTTAAAAAGAGTGTCATGTATGGATGTTAAAGAAATTATTTGCTAATCAATCATGCATATAGGAATGAGATTTTTCAGCTGAGGTAGCCATGGCAGAGGAAACCGAGGAAGAGGTAATTGGAACAGATGCCCTAGAAGGCAAAGATTCTCCATACACTTTGATGCAGACTCGCAAGAGTTAGGCCAGCTATTTCAAGCTAGGTTTTTGAATTGGATTGGGAAAGGAATGGTCCAACCTAGACTTGAAAGACCTCCCTTCCAAGCTCCACAAGCCCCTGGTATTCCCATGCCCCCTCATGCTTCATTGAAGCTTGAGGTTCCCAAAAACGATGTATGGCAAGAGATTGTCCACCCGACAGTTTCCCAACATCGTGGCTGGCCCAAGTTGTCTTTACCTTCTCCCCCTCCTATCAATCAAATTTTCCAAGCTACCCATGTCCACTCACCAGTTCAGTCCTCACATGCTAGAAAAAGGTTGAAAAGTGAGGCCCACCATGCCCCTGACAAAGGAAAATCCACTGCTACCCCTTCCTCACCATCCAATGGCTCCAATAAATCTGTGTCCTCCCGGATGCATTTGAGGGACGATTGTTCTCATGTGATCAACGAGATTAGGCCTAAAGGCTCAGCACAACCAAAGGCAAATTCAGAGAGATCAAAAGGTGACAGCGAAAACAAGGGAAATATTGCATCTCAGAGTGCAAAATATGGATTTTAAGTTTTATTTTATTTATTGTTGATGACAGTTGACTTCAGAAGTTTTGGACAACATGCTTTTTTGGATATATGAGTAATATATTTTTGGAAATAATTTCAAATATCAATGAGATAAATTGTCAAACATGAATGTGATGATGGGAGTGATGATGGGAGTCACAAGGAGGGATGTTTTTGTTTAATTAACTAGTTATGTTATGATTGTTAAGAGATAAAGGGGAGTCACAAGGGGTCCCACCTAATAGTTATTATTTATTTAAAACCCTTATTATGATTTATTACTTTTCCCCCTAACTAAAAAGTTGGTTGAGTTTTTAGTTAACTTAACTGATGAAGTAGTTCAACTACTTCAACCAATTCTAATTTGCTTAAAAGCAAAAGGAAAGGGAGGAAGAAAGGAAGATAGAAGGAGAAGCATAATAAGGTTTGGTCTTTGAGTTTGTGTTGAGATAGTTCAGTTTTCATTCATTCTTTAATTTATCAAAAGACTAATTTTTGTTTATGATAGTAGGGTCTTATTGTAGAAAACAAGATTCAGGGTTGAATTACATCATTTAGACACTTGTTTTTCAGAGGTGTTGATCTATCTTTGATAGTCTGTGTAGACTTGTCTGTTTGTGAATTAGTTTTCATGACCGGCAAAGGCTATTGTGCAGAGTCGAGTGGGCAACAATCTTTGGCAAGTTGATCCAACTTTTAGAGTTCAATTTTTTATTTTCTGTCAGAAGTCCTTTTCTATGTTTCATCGGGGACGTCTAAGTTTGATTTAGGTCCAAAAATTCTTCACGAAATTTTGTAAAGAGGATGACTCTTTGATGAATTGGAATGAAATAAAGGATTTCTTTATGTCTCATTTGTCTTGATTATTGACTTGGTGTCTTTACTTCTCTCTCTACATTTATTTCAACAACTGTTATATTCAGAAAATCACATAAATAATGTATTTTTGAGCAAGCTTTTATTTATAAAAAGACTAGCCTAAGCACTTGTAATCAATACTTGTGAGTCAAGATATTAATTTTGATGGCTATAAACATAGGGTGATATTCTCGTCTATTTTTCTTTATCCAAGAAGAATATGAAAATGCTTGAGTAAGATCATTTCATATCTTTTCCTCAACACTCTTCAAAGCTGCAAAAGAATTGTTACTACAAATCCCAATCCTGTTTGGGCTATGGAGAATATTCCTGCACCCATGGTTATGAGAAATTTGCTCATGCTTCCCAATGATGAAATTATGATAATCAAGGGAGCTAAGAAAGGGACAAAATCTTGGAACCGTTCCTTGGTATTGTTCTAGCATTTTTATTGCATATCATCTTTTCTCTAAGGTTGCTCCCCTCGTTAGTTCTAGTTCTTGGTCTCTTTGATTTCTATGTTTGTAAACTTCCAATGCTTTCTTTTATATGGGCTATTGTTTTATAAGTAACATTTTGGTTCAGAAGCACACTCACTTCATAAACTTAGTCTTTCCAGGCACTTAACCATGTTTCTTAAAGTATTTTCTCTTAGTTTGAGTACCAAATTCCGACAAACTTAACTTGACATGTTCACTAGCATCCACCTTAGCTTGTGTCTTATCAATACCTTCAAGAAATGCAAAGGAACCTCCACCAAACCTGGGTGTTCACTACGTGGAGGCTCCATGGTCAAATCTCGTACAATTTCACCATCATTCCTCTTGGTTCTCTTCTTCCTTCTCACGGGCTCACAATCAATATCCTCATTCTTCACCCTCCTCCTCTTCCTCTTCAAACACTTTTCAGATTCCAACATGATAAATTCTTGTCCCTCGTCCCCCAACTTGCATATGTTCAATTTTCGCCCTCTCTCTTTCCCTGGAGGCTTCAAAGTCTTAGTACTCTAGGAACCCTTGTGTAGTTGCACCCATGGTTTCCTGCCCCTCCTCTTCTTCTATTTGACCATGACCTCCTGGATCTTAGTTCTCTTAGTGCGCTTAGTGCCCACCGATGACTTCTACCACTGCATGAGTTTTTAGGGTCCTAACCCACACATAGGTAGAACAATATATTCAGATGTAATAAAGGTCAATATTAATAAGGTCTTGCAATAAAATCAAATAAGTCGAATGTAAGAAGACCTAATAGAAGCTTCTGCTTCTAGAAGGATCTTCCTCTAGATGCTTCTTTTGATAGACATATTTAGTATAACTAAGAGTCGAGGGTATGTGAACCCTAGCTTGGATATTATTGTAATAGAGCTCTGCTCGACTAGAGGTTGCCCCCTCGAAGAGGCCCATGAACATCTCTCTCAGAATCAAAGTGCTATTTATGTTGTTATTCTTATATCATTTTAGTGTTATTGTGGTGATTGTTCTGGTTATATTGCTGTTATTCTACCATTTCTATCATTTTATTTCTGTTCTGCATACTTTATATCTGGTATATTACAAATGCTATCAGAGCACTTTCCATGGCAGAAATTGTGGGTAATTTTTTTTTTCAAGGTAGAGACGTCTTCCGACGTCTTTAAGCCACAGATATTTGTCGTTATGCACATAAACCCACGGTTGAGGGATTCATACACGCAGGAAATACAAGTGGTACTTAAGAACACATTTGTTGGCCACTCTTGTAACCCCTGTTGGTACCCCTTTGAGTGGTAGTGCATTAGAAAACACCTGTGTACGGATCGGCCTAAATTACTTGAAGCCCTCTTTAGATAAACCGATCGGCCACCTTACTGCTATAGTTCCACTGAGAACAACACTCAGGAAGATACTCTCTAGTACTTGGGTAGTCGGGTAGTACAGATAAGGGTATAGTCTAGCCTCCTTAGTTAGTGCCCTGAGATATTGGGCCGAGTACTACTGTTGGACCCCACACGTATATAAGAGAGCTATAGCATAGGGAAAACCCTTGTCTGTAGAACCCTTGAATACCTAACCCTTGGGGGATAGAAACATAAACAAATTAAAACAGACAAGATCTATTGTCGCCCAAATGTATTTGGGTTGCCAAATCACTACACATTTCTTCCTGGTTAAGCATTTGGGCATTTCATCACTGCAGTATTCTTCAAACCGGAGTATAACTCTGCAGGTGTCTAGAAATTTTTTCACCATTATTGGATTCACCTCTTCTCCCTTATCACCTTCATAAATATCATTTTTCAGCAAAAAATTTTACCCCACTCGCCCCTTCTCAGTTCCCTCATCCTCATGGTCCGTACTCGTAACCAAGAATTGGAAGCTCGCTTCAATACCTTGCAATCTAGTCTCACAGATACCCAACAAGAAGTGAAAAAAATCAGTGCCAATGTTTTCGACATCAATACAACCATGCAGTCCTCAATGGAGGAAATCAAACAAGACCTGACCACCCAGCTTGAATCTGTCTTTTCATCACTCTGCACCAAGCTGCATATCCCTACAGATAACCCTTCCTCTAACTCACCTCCAGATATTGACGATGAAAATTCCTCTCATTCCCATAACTTTCATCACCATCACTTTCAATGTGACCTATGCCTTCCGCAGGTGGATGTGACCAAATTTGATGGCTCAGACCCCACTGGTTGGGTAACCCAAATGGAACATTATTTCTCTTCATACGGCATTACAGATGACTTGGCCAAACTCCGGTATGGTGTTCTCCATCTAGATCAAGAACGTTGGCAATGGTGGCAATGGAGAAAAACTTCCTGTCAAGGGTATATTGCTTGGACACACTTTGTGGCAGAGCTTTATGAACTCTTTGACACTGACACAAACCATTTGGGTCGTTTGACAAAGTTCAAACAATCAAGAATAGTGGAAGACTTTATAGCTACCTTTGAGCGCCTGGATTTTCGAATAGAGGGCATGTCTGATTCCTTTTTCCGAGAGTGTTTTATCAGTGGCCTCAAGGATGAGATTCGGGCCCATGTCCTCATGGCTCGGCCTCATAGTTGGGTGGAGGCTACTAAAAGATCTAAACAAGCACAACAAGTTGTATCTTCTCAAAATCGAAAACCCTCCTTTATCCCTTGCCCTAAACCAGTGAATCCCACTACTCCCTCCACTCCACTAAGATCCAAAAATTGACCAGGGTTGAAATGGATGAATGCCAACTCAAAGGCCTTTGTTATAATTGTGATGACAAATATTTCCCGGGCCACAAGTGTAAGGAAAAAAATCTTTTTATGGCCATATCCGAGGATATTTTAGAAGAGGATGTTGAAACTCCCCTTGTGTCTAAGTCACCTAAAACCACTGACATAACCCCTCCCTCTGACACTCTCGAAGTAGAACCAGTCATTTCCCTCAATGCTCTCACTGGCTTCTCTGCTCCCCAAACCCTCAAGCTAATTGGTTACATCAAGCATCAGAAGGTCATCATTCTGGTTGATAGTGGAAGCACCCATAATTTTATTCATTGCCGCATTGCCCAAGAAACTCATTGCTACATCCATGCCGTCAATAATTTTCAAATCATGATTGCCAATGGTGGCTCCATGAAATGTGGAGGGCGCTGTGAAAATGTGCGTCTCCAAATTGGTGACTACCACCTGAAATCTCATATGTTTTCTATCGACATGGGCGGTTGTGACATTGTGTTGGGTGCATACTGGGTAAGGACCTTAGGTCCCATTCTCATGGATTTTAAGAAATTAACCATGCAATTCAACCAGGAGGGCCACCAATATAATTTCCAAGGCATCATCATCGGTTCACCTGGATCATTAGTTCCCATCGCATGGAAAAGTTGCTCAAAAAAGGTCATTCTGGTGTTATTTCCCAACTCCATGCCATACAAGCAACAGAGACACCCTCCATGTCGCAAGACCTCCAAGCCATGCTTTCTAAACATCAAGTGGTATTTTCCACTCCCAAGGGACTCCCTCCTTCCTGTGGTCTTCATGATCATTCCATTCCCCTTGTACTTGGAATCCTTCCTCCCAATATCCGTCAGTATCCCCACCCCTTTTCCCAAAAAAATGAAATTGAGAAAATGGTCCAGGAACTCCTTAATGCAGGCGTTACCTGCCCTAGTATGAGCCCCTACTCTTCACTTGTGGTCATGGTCCTGAAGAAATAAGGTTCTTGGCGAATGTGTACTGACTTCAGTGCCCTCAACAAACTTACCATTAAAGACAAATTTCTCATTCCTATCATTGATGACCTCCTGGATGAATTGAGTGGAGCCCAATTATTTACTAAACTTGATCTTCATTTGGGCTACCACCAGATACGTATGAAAGAGACAGACATTCCCAAGACTGCCTTTAGAACTCATGAGGGACACTATGAGTTTTTGGTCATGCCCTTTCGCCTGTGTAATTCCCCCTCCACCTTCCAAAGCCTCATGAATCATGTCTTAGTTTTCTTTGATGATATCCTCATATATAGCAAAACCTGGACAGACCATCTTTCTCATGTGTATCGAGTTCTCCATCTACTCTCTCAGCACCAACTTCTTCTGAAACAGTCTAAATGTGCTTTTGGCGCCTCAGAAGTAGAATACTTGGGCCATCTGGTTGGCAAGGATGGCGTCAGGGTGGATCCTAAAAAGATTGAACTTATGCAAGACTGGCCTCGCCCAAAGAATCTCAAAAGCTTGCATGGATTTCTGGGCTTAACAGGTTATTATCACAAGTTTGTTAAGAATTATGGAAAGATTGCAACACCTCTCACTGCTCTCCTAAAAAAGAACTCTTTCACTTGGACTCCAACTGCTGCTCAATCTTTTCAAACCTTTAATATGGCTATATGCACCACTCCAGTCCCGACCCTTCCTGATTTCACAAAGACCTTTGTCTTGGAATGTGATGCCTCAGGGAAAGGAATTGGTGTTGTCCTAATGCAAGAGGGTTGACCTTTGGCCTTTACCAACAGGCAACTATCAGACAAAAATCCGGGCAAATCAATCTATGAAAAGAAAATGTTGGCTATTCTGCATGTCGTTGATCTGTAGCGGCCTTATCTATTGGGGCAACGCTTCCAAATTAAGATAGACCATCAAAGCCTCAAGTGTTTTATGGAACAATGCATTTCCTCCCCAGAGTAACAAAAATGGGTAACTAAGCCCTTTGGATATGATTATGAGATCATTTACAAGAAAGGAAAAGACAATCTGGTTGTGGATGCACTTTCTCGAAAATATGAAGATGGAGGATCCCTTTTTTTTCTTTCCTTCATTGTACCAGATTGGCTCCAAGCCATTTGCCAGGAATGGCTACAAGATCCCAAAAGTTCGCATCTGATCCAACAATTGCATTCCAATGCTCTAGCTTCGCCAAGGTAGTCTTAGCTCCATGATGAGCTTCGATACAAAGGCCATTTGTATTTATGTAAACAATCAAATCTTAAATCCACGGTACTTTCTGAGCTTCATGCTACACCCACAATAGGGCACTCCGGGTTCACCAAAACCTATGATAGGGTCAAACGTTATTTTTTTTGGGATGGTATGAAACATGACATTCATAATTTTGTCGCTGAATGTGAAGTGTGTCAATGCAACAAGGGAGAAACAGTCAAATCTTTGGGCACACTACAACCACTCCCGATTCCACCTGCTATTTGGAAGGATATATCTATATATTTTATTACAAGCTTACCCAAATCAAGAAATAAATCAGTCATCATGGTGGTTGTTGATCGCGTTTCCAAGTATGCTCATTTCTGCGCTCTTCAACACCCGTTTACAGCATCCATGATGGCTCAAATTTTCATGGATTAGGTCTTCAAGCTTCAATGCATGCCACACTCTATTGTTTCTGATCGCGACCCAACTTTCACAAGCCATTTTTGGCAAGAACTGTTAAAGCTACAAGGCACCCAGTTGCATCTAAGAACAACTTATCATCCCCAAACTGATGGTCAAACGGAAGTTGTCAACACATGTTTGGAAACATATCTGAGGTGTTTTGCCTCTGAAAAGAAAAATCAGTGGGATCAATGGTTACCCCTAGTTGAATGGTGGTACAACACTTCATACCATACAACTACACACATGACTCCTTTTGAAGCGGTATATGGAC
>SNQJ01S0005482.1:439745-449777 GCA_010110895.2 Picea sitchensis | reverse complement strand
TACAATTACCGACTTGATTAATCCTCAATGGGGATTAATCTAATAATAAAAATAATAATAATGACATGATTAATCCACAATGGGGATTTAATCCAATAACAAAATAATAAGAATTCTCTTCGCAGTTACATTATTTCAACAACCGACACCATTCAAGAGCAGCTCCCTTCAACGAATACCTGAAAAGATTAATCTAGAAATCTTCATGCATGATATTAAATTGATGAATAACCTCATGAAGGTCTAGTAAATGCTCAGCTGGTACCCCCGAATTTTTTGCGTAAAACACAGGGAGGGAACTTTCCCATTGGTCTCTATCAGGCAGTGCGTTAGGAAAACCAACTATCTGGGAAAAGTCACAAAAAGCAAACCTCTAAGCTAAAATTTTCTCCATATCAAACCAGTGGAGTTGCCAATCGATCCTCGAATCATGGAGTCGCCAGGTGAAAGATGCGCAACTTCGAATGTGTCTGGTCCTTGTTCACCATCAAAGGCTAGATCCTAACATTGTTGTTACCCCAGGAAGCTTCTCAGGCTGAGAAAGTAGCTGCTGAAACCTTCTCGAGAAAGCTCCTTAGGTTCATCTTTCAGGTTTGCTAATAGTAGCCATAGCTGAAACATTGATGTGGAAACCTTGGAGTCGCCATAGTGGAGTCGCCAGGTGCACAGTAGCAATCTTGATAATTCTGATATCTGATGCACCTTCAGAATCAGTTAATCATTGTCATTTAATCCCGGGGAAAATATTCAACTTCATCCCCGGCAACGATGCCAGAAATGTTGGCGATGGAAATCACTCATGGATTGCTTGCAGGAGCAGAGTCCAACGCCCATCAGTTTTATGTCACGATTTGTTTAATGGGGTGATCGAATGGATAGATACTCAAGAAGATATAGCTTTAACTCAGAAAACCGGGTCTGGTGTGTAGAAAACAAGGGAGGTCTTGATCCAACTTTCGTCAGTAAGCTGAGTATAAGATGGATAGATGGAAGACTTAATGAGATGAGTGAGCAAGACTACCTCGGGCATCAGGCCTTCGGCAGCTTAAGGAGGAAAAAATCAGAAGACAAGATCCTCTTGACCCCGAGTTTCAAAGAACTGAAAGGTGGCTCGACTGGATCATCCAATTCCGAGCCATTCAGCGTTGAGAAAGCACAATAACTGATTAGAAACCCTGCGAATATTACAGTGATCCAACCTACATCATCCTATAATAGCGCAACTCAACTAGATCCTCCAATTCCGAGTTGTTCTAACGCAGTGTAAACAAAGAGATGGAAAGAGGTTGACATCCATAAGTAAGAAGTCTCAAATGCCAATACATAACCAGAGCGACCAGCGCTTCATGAAAACTTTACAATCGGGAGCCTAGCTCAACCATCGATGCTTACAAAAATGGTGAAAACGCCTTCATATACTCAAAACAACAACAACAGCAAAAAAAAGACGCTTCATTAAAAACATTGCGTCTACATGTCTTCGGACAGTCTGCGCATGCAGACTCTGGCCGATCGTGCACCTATGACAGACACTATCAAATTTCAGACTGTCCTTCTACAGGTGAGTCAGCGTGAATTAGTCCTTTGCCGGACCTTCCTCTTTATGTTGGAGATGATGCTCAACCACCAACAACAACCGCCATAACTACATTCTTGGGACAGGGGATGACCTTGGTCAACTCTGCCTTCTGGGACGTGGAGGTCTCCTAATGGTGCCACCTGGATCAGCTGAATGGTCTCTCTTTGGATGCTGCTTCGCTGGACTGCTGCGATGGACCCCTATGACGGACGTGGATGAGGGAGCGAGACACATGGCAGGTGGTGAGTTTCAGTTGGTCCGCCATCGCATGTTCAATGGCGGACCAACTGAAACTTGCAGGTGGCCACTGAACCTGCAAGTTTCAATTGGTCCGCCATTGAACCTGCGATGGCATAATCTACGACAATGTATAGCACTAAATTGACAACTTATATCAAATCATGTAGTGCATTTAATATGTGGACATAATACTATGCATAAGGCCCAAATATATTAACAAACAAAAACCATTCAACTAAACTATGAATAAAATTAAAATACTTGCATGTAACCATCTCTATCTCGTGAACAATTCAAGAGCCTTATAAGCCCCCAAGTGGTAACATTGTACTGCCCCTTTGGGCTTGAGTAAAGGTAGACTCAACCACAAGGACACATATTTGGTTATAGGTGGACAAGTGCGGTTAGGATTTCCATGTTAGTGCATAGCATTTAAACCCTAATTTTAAATACTACAAAGCCTAGAATATGAATTGTAGTTCATGTATGAATATTTTATGTGATACTATCTACCATTTTCATTGGACTTGCATAATATGTGGTATATCTATTTAATCTACAACATGAACATATCATTATTCCAAGTCAAGTTTTACTTAGACATAACGGTTTTATGAGAATTGTCCCTAGTTATGAAATCCCATGAATGAATATTTGAACATGATTTGTTTGGTTGGTATGATATTTCTTCTTTTCTTAGATGAATATTTCCCCGCAAATTATGGGTTTAGATGGAGCATTTTTAAATCAGTATTTGTGACACCAAACAATCTATTAATATTGGATTCAACAATGTGTCTCTTGACATCATAATGTGATGTTGGATTGAATCATGTAAATAAATTGAGGACTGAAAATGAATGTAATATATACGGTTGTTCTACTAGAAATAATTCGATCATTGAAAATGAATGTAATGTGTTCGGTCATTCCACTAAAAATAATTTGATGACTAAAAACGAAATGTTATGTATGCATTCAAACCACTGCATATATTTTCAATACATAAAATTTACATATTGCATGTGTTTTCATTACATAAAAGTTGCATTGTAGAATGTGTCTCTTGATGGGATAAGGAATGAAAATAAAAGTTGCATTGTAGAATGTGTATCATGATGTGATAATGGCCGAAAATGAATATAATGTATGCGGTCGTTCCAATGGGATTCAAGAATAATTTGATGACTGGAAACAAAATGCTATGTACGTAATCAAACCACTATAGATATTTTCATTACATCATAGAAGTCGCATCATCCAAAAGCATGAAATAAAAGTTGCAATGTAGAATGTGTCTAAAGAATCGAAAATGAATGTAATGTATGTGGCCATTCCACTGGGAATAATTTGATGACTGAAAATGAAATGTTACGTACACAATTGAACTGCTACATATATTTTATATACGGAGAAGAAAGAAATGATTGCAAGCATAAGAAAGCACTTAGTGCTTGAAAACAAAAAACATTATAAATGTAAATACAACAATCAATTCAAAAAGAAGCATGACATAGTGCTCTAGAGGTTCACAATTAAAGTTAACTACTTGGATCTAATGTTTGAACATGCCAAATTAATATAAATAAAAAGGTATTGATTAAAGTATATTGAAGCACCATAAATAAATATAATGAATCCTAATAAATATAAATAAAAAGTTATTGAACCAATGTAGTTGGTGTAATGAATCCTAGGAATGTGGGATTAGAATAAACATAAAAAGTATTTTATTAAAACAAGATTAGATAAATTTTCTCCAAACCTTGCTCTAAAAGGTCAAACACCTCATCTATGTCCACATAAATCTCACCCTACCTCCAACTCATACCAACCATTAATATTATATATCCACATAAATTTCAACCTAATGACCCTTCATCCCAAATACTTGTACCTTTTAATTGCAAAATTGATAAACATTAAGAATTCAGAGTTAAAAGGTTGACATTACATGAACTATGATAGTTGTTAATCTACCTTCACACAATATGGTTTAAAATTAGGGAACACTAGACTATTTAAAAAAAAAGGCGTCTAATGCAGGTTTCATGGAGGTGGTACTGACTAATTTGCAGGAACACATTTTCACAATGCCCACAACATTTCATGGAACTTCCATTGACAATCATGATTTAAAAATTGTTGATTGCACGTATATCACAATTGATTTCCCGAGCAATGCAGTGATGAATGAAATTATGGGTGTTTCCACTTCAACGAGGATTATGACTTTCATGTTCTTAATGTAGCCAATTAGCTTGAGGGTTTGGGGAGCAGAGAAGCCAGTGAGGGGATGTAGTGAAATCAATGGTTCAACTTCTGGTGGATCAGAGGCAAAGTAGGATCATTTGTTGGGGGTAGTTCTTCAAATGGGGAAAATTCAACCTCCTTGTCAGCAACATCCTCAAAAATGGCCATAAAAATATGATGTTCCTTACACTTGTGCCCCGAAAAATATTTTTCATCGCAATTATAACAAAGACCCTTGAGTTGGCATTCAACCATTTTTTCTTGAGTTAATTTCTGGATCTTTAGAGGAGTGGCATGAGGGGAAGGATTGGTAGGTTGAGGGTGAGGAAGAAAAGAGGGTTTTTGGTTCTAGGAAAAGACAACCCGTTGTGCTTCCTTGGAACGTTTAGTAGCTTCCAACCTAGTTTGGTGGAAAGACTTGAGGGCCTAACCTCAGATTTCATCTTTTAGGACTGATAAAGCATTTCCAGAATAAGGGATTCGAAACACCCTCCATTCTGAATGCCAAGTGATCAAATGTGGCGATAAAGTCTTCCACAGTTCTAGACTGTTTCAACTTGGTCAAACAACCTAGATTGTAATACCCTTAAGTCGAACCCCATTGTAACTATAATGTAATTCTACATATAGGATGTTGAGCCAGGATATTTGGAGGTTAGAGTTCCTTTGTATATATGTATTTTGATACCAAAGTGCCTATGTGGTTATTAGGCTAGTGAGCCAAAAGTTGAAAGGCCATCGAGCATATTTTTGTAAATGTAATCACACTCAGTTTTTAATGAAAACACATCACTGATGCAGACCAACCATTTAAAAGAGTATGGGGGTATAAACTCTACTAGAATGGGAAAATAGGATAAGAGTCTAGAAAAAGGGGGCTAAGCTAAGGGGGCTTAAGCCAAAATGGAATATTTTATCAATATTCCTAAAGTTCAAGCCTAAAGTAGGGGATAATGCATTTTATCATAAGTCTCTATGAGGAAATGTATCACCATGTGAAGGAACCCATGTATGGCCCATGTAATTCACAACATGACAAGTTTTAAGTTGGGAACATGCACATAAGTTTTGAGTACTTTATATCATTCATCCATCATTCTATCATCATTCCTTCACTCACTTAGTTGTCATCGGTACCTTCATGCTGATAGTACCTATACATGTACCTGTATCAGGACCATGGCTAGCTTTGGAGCTAGACTGAAGAGGCGGGTTGTCAGGCCCATGAGAATTCTCTCCAAGTGAGAGAACTAATGGGAATTGTTTCCCAAGGTGCCAAAACTACAGCTACAGGGATTTGAGACTTCCTGTCCGGCCTATTGTTGAATCCCTAGAAGGAAAGTGGGCAGCAGAAGGATTGTTGAGCAGAGAAGGGGCACACTTCGTGGGGTGGGACAAGCATGTGGGGAATGAGGGATTGTAGGTTGTTAGTTTGAGTTGGCACTTGTGTCTGAGTTTTTATGTTGTTGAGAGACATTAGTCTAGTTAAGAATCCTTTACCTATGTGGAGTTTTAGCCCCAGCTCGAGGGTGACCCATTGCTGAGATTTTATGAGTGGTGTGGTTTAAGGCTGGGAGGAACGTGGAAGGTTCACATGCAATTGATGTTATTTTTATAAGAGATAAGTCTCTTTTATGATATTTTTTTATTTACTGTGTGTTAATTATTATTTTTTTGTTTTGGGTTTTCCTGTTTAAGTTGCATGTGTACATGGTTATTATTCCATGTGATTTTATGCATTTTTAGAGTATTATCATGGATTAAATTGGTAACATAAATCAAAATTTTGGAGTGGCATTGCCCAACAGGGAGTTGGGGATGCTACAATATGGTATCAGAGCCACCGGGTTCGACACTTAGCCTACATGGGCCAACAACAAGAACTATTGAGAGATAAGTCGCATAATATTGAATTTCAGAGAATGTCTCTAAAATGTTTGACAAAGAAATTCTATGAACTGGAAAAGAAAATTCATGGGTAACTCGAAGAATCACTACTAGATTATTTATTTATTTTTTACTTTGAATCTATAATGAAGCCTAGAATTGGCTAAATTTTGGAAATTGCAGAATGCCCATGATAAAAATTGAGCGAAATTCCCCAATTCTGGGGTGGAAATTCTTGGAGAATTCATGAGTAATGCAAGAAATGAACCAACAATTAAATTCTCCAAATTTTAATGGCAATTCGAGAAACAAATTTCAAATTTGGATATTTTCCTGTATGATGACATCCACATGGCGTGGAGGCCACGTGTCAGCGGATGTGGTAGAAGAAAGATGTGTACTACCACGGTGGCAGGTACATGTTGGATGGGATGACAGTTGGCAGGTGATGTAGATCCATGTGGCAGGTCAAATGTTAGTCCCACGAAACCACAGTAAGATCTTGGAATTTGTTTAAGTGTTAAGCTATCATGGAGCGCAGAGAGAATCAAGGGTATGTAAAGAGGTATGGTATCCCTGAAAACCCATGACATATTTTTGAAAAAATGGCTAAGTACCAAGACTCCGAGTGTGAAGGATATCGCAGAGGTGATGAATCATAAGAAAATGACCGCAAACTCGCGGTGAGATCTCAAAGAAAATGACTAAGTATAGGTGTATAATGGATACGGTGGAACACCACAGTTCCTTTTGGAGGAGGTAGAAGTTATAACATGAATGAAATGGACTCATGAAACCACAATAAAATTAGGAAAAGTTTATAAGTATAGGAGCGAGTTAAAGGTGGCGAAACACAAGAGTGTATTTTGGAGGCCGTGAAAGTTTGGAGGGAAGAAATGAATACCTTAGACCCATGGTGAAATATTTTAACAGTCAAAGATCTAATTCAAAGATAATCAGATAGTGGTTGAGCATTGAAGCTAAGATTCTCAAGCTAACGAGATTATCTTCCCTGTCATGTCATTAATAGTCTTCCTACTCAAATATTTTGAATGGGGGAACGAGAATTTGTCATTAGGATTTGTGGACAAAGAATTCCATGTACTCACTCAAGAATGTATATAAAAAAAAGATATTAAGAATTCACAAGAAATTAGAAATACATTATTTCTGATAAAATTCTGAAGAACATAATGTTGCATAAAATGATGGATTTGTTAAATTCTTGTAGCCTTACAAATCATATTGCATACACATTTTGCAGAACCAAAAACATAATTCGACGTAAACAGAATTCAACAAGAAGATCGATAAAGCAAGACATGGATGATTCCCAAGGAACTTACAATTATGAAGATGAAGACGAAATATTTGGTATGGGTGTGGGTTCTGTAGTAACAGAATCCAATGGGAATGGAGAAGACATAAAGGAAGAGAGAATGAACTTGGTAGAGACCATAAAAATTTTGCAAAAGGATTTCCAAAGCTATAAAGCTGATAACGAGAAGCTTATGAAATAAAGGAGCAACAAGAAGGATTTAACATCAAGTTAATGCAGAGCTTGGACAAAATAGAGAAGAAGATGGATAAGGAGACCGAGTCAAGCAAATAAGGGAATCATCGGTGTCATGATTAGAGGATAAGAACCGGAAGTGTTGGTAGGCATCACCATCACCCTCCAAGGAATTCAATTAGAAGAACACATAGTAGTTCAAGCCCATCCCCTATCAGGAAGCATAAGAATAAGTCTAGGGTGGATGAGCTACATGGAGAAATGAATAAAATCAAACCACCTACATTTTATGGTGAACACAAGAAGGATGGGGATGATGAGACGTGGATTTTGGGCATGAGAAAGTGTTTTCAGTTGCATAATTACTCTTCAAATGCAGAAGCAAGAATTTCCATATATCAACTAAAAGGAAATACATCAATGTGGTGGGATCAGTTTGTTAATGTTTAATCCATTATTAGATTTCTTTGAATTTCAATAGATAACAACAACATAAGACAAGATCACTAAGAAATACACAATCACAAGAGACACATCATTTATCCTGGGAAACCCTATAGGGGAAGAAAACCCAAGAAAACTTCCTTATTATATATAGCCAATACAATGCCAAGTGATAACTCAAACAATATAGAAAGTCCTCTCCTAAAGATGCACCTCTCTCTCTCTCTCTCTTCTCCAAATACACCTCTAAAACTTGTCTCTCAATGAACAAGTGAGTGTGTGTCTAAGTGAAGTGCTAGAGTCCTTTACTTATACAAGACTGGCACGTGTGGGAGTGTCCTTTCACTGGCAGGGTTGACTTCTTCTTTTTCCTTTTACAATTACATTATGACCAATCCACAAAAGGGGATTTGGTCCTTATACAATAGCCGACATGATCAATCCACTATGGGGATTGATCCAATGAATAATATGTTATATAACAATAAGAATACACTTTGCAGTTACATTATTTTAACACTCCCCCTTAGCAAGAAGGGTATTCTGCAGTGGCATTAGATGAGAGAGAGGCCTTTATCATCAAACAAATTAGGAGGGCATCATCATCAATATCATATTGGAACACTGACTGGCGTATCTATAAATCATCGGAAGTTTTCTTCATCGGCAACATCGCCATTCTCAATGGAATGCAATCATCATCTGCATCGATATGGATTAGTATAAAACTAATACAACATCATCATAATATTGGACTGGATTTACATCACAGCTGTAAGGCTGGAAGCTTAGTGCTTGTCTTGCTTTACGTTAGAACAATCAAGATGGAAGCAAGAAACTCGTGCTTCTTTACGTCTCAGCAATCAAGCTAGAAGCAGGATACTAGACTGGCTTTACGTCACAGCTATCCAGCCGAAAGAACAGTTCTAGTCTCATCTCATCATCTTGATTTACGTCACAACTATCAAGCCAGAAGCAAGATACTCGTCTTGCTTTACGTCACAACCATCAAGTTAGAAGAAGGATACTGGACTAGCTTTACGTCATAGTTATCCAGTCAGAAGCATAGTACTAGTCACATCACATCATCTTGCTTTACGTCACAACCATCAGGTCAGAAGCAAGAGATGTCTCATCACAAAAACTACTCCCCCTTTCGAGGAAGGTCCTTTCAGACTATACCAAGCTTCTCTCGAAAGTGCTCAAACTTTACACGAGATAGAGGCTTGGTCAACACATCAGCAACTTGTTCATCCATGCTAATGTATTGGAGCTTTAAGGCTCCTCTCTGTACCATGTCACGGATGTAATGATATCAAATCTCTATGTGCTTCGACCTGTCATGGAATACAAGATTCTTTGTCATCTTTATGTAACTCTGGTTGTCACATAGGATCATGGTTTCTTTCATCTCTAAGTCAAATAGGTTGGCCAACAACTTTCAAAGCCATATAGCTTCGCAGCTGGCAGAACAAACAACAATGTATTCTGCTTCCACTATGCTGAGAGCAATGCTGGATTGCTTCCTACTCTACCACGAGATCATGGATGATCCCAAACTAAAACAACACCCTGAAGTGATTTTCCTATCAGAAACACTTCCTGCCCAATCTGCATCAGTATACCCACTCAATTTGAAATCATGATCTCCATCATAGCTGAGACCACAATCTATTGTACCTTTGAGGTACCTCATCACATGTTTTGCAGCCACTAGGTGAACACATTTGGGTTCTACCAGAAACTGACTCAAGGTGTTCATGACAAAACAAATATCTGGTCTAGTGTTTGTCAGGTACATCAGTGATCCAATAATCTGTCTGTACATCAGCAACTTTCGAAGCCATATATCTTCGCAGATGGAAGAACATGTAGCAATGCATTCTTCTTCCGTTGTGCTGAGAGCAATGTTGGATTGCTTCCTACTCTGCCACAAGATCATGGCTGATCCCAAACTGAAACAACATCCTAAAGTGTTTTTCCTGTCAGAAACACTTCCCTCCCAATCTGCATCAGTATACCCACTCAATGTGAAATCATGATCTCCATCATAGCTGAGACCAAAATCTATTGTACCTTTAAGGTACCTCATCACATGTTTTGCAGCCACTAGGTG
>SNQJ01S0005482.1:404675-435387 GCA_010110895.2 Picea sitchensis | reverse complement strand
TGATATATTCTATGGCCGACTTCTTCTTTTGCCTTTTACAATTACATTATGACCAATCCACAAAAGGGGATTTGGTCCTTATACAATAGCCGACATGATCAATCCACAATGGGGATTGATCCAATGAATAATATATGAAATAATAATAAGAATACACTTTGCGGTTACATTATTTTAACACAATTTGTGCAAGTGCAACACATTGATGATAAAAAGGTTACCTGGAGAGAATTCAAAAGATATTTTCAAAAGAAGTACTTAACTAAACGATACTATGATAATAATATGAAGGAGTTCTTTGAACTCAATCTTGGGAATATGACCATAGATGAGTATGAAAGGAGGTTCTTAGAGCTGCTAAAATATGTTTCTTTTATCAAGGATGAACAAGTTAAGATTCATAGGTAACTAAGTGGGATTCCATCATTTATCAATGACAAGATACAATATGATGATCCACAGACAGTAGAGGAAACCATAAGAAGAGATAAATTCCTTTATGATCAACATAGAGGAACACCAACTTTCTAAAAGGAATGGGAGGACAAGAATAAGAGTAAGATGGAACATAGCAGGAAGGGGACAAAGCCACAATTCTTTCGAAGTAATTCTCAACGACAACCAACTCCCAGGTAAACCAACATGACTAAGACAATGGGGTACATACCAAGGAAACCACCTATTCAATGTTGGGGTTGTGGGGGAGATCATATCTACAAATATTTCCCTCATAGAGGTGAAAAAGTGAGGACTGTTTACAATGTACAACAAGCTGAAACAGTTCAGGACATCAACATAAATGTACCTAGGATCTATGAAACTATAGATAACAAGAAAACTGAGTTTCAATCACATATAATTGAAGTGGAAGGTAAGATCAACAACCAACCCATTGTTATTTTAATTGATTCAGGAGGTATTCATAGTTACCTAGATCCTAAGATGGCGGAAATATTTCAATTTCCAAGAAACAAGCTTGGAAAACATTGGTTAGTGCAGCTGGATATAGTAGCTAAAAGGAAAATTAATGAGGTGGTTAAGATATGCACAATGGACATGAATGGATTAAGCACAAGGGAATATTTTAATATCATACCTTTGGGATCATATGATGGTATAATCGGTATGGACTGGTTGGACCAACTTCAGGTTGTTCTAGAATTTTATAATAAGGATTTTACCTGCTTGGATGAAGAAGGGAACCTGAGGACAATTCATGGTATTCCAAGAGCAGTAAAAATCAAAGAAGTTTCAACCTTGCAACTGAAGAAAAAATTTAGGAAAGGATGTCAAGTATTTGTAACACATACAGAGGAGGAACCTAAGAATAAAGTATTAAATATTGAGGATTATGCAGTCCTAAAAGAGTTTGAAGATGTATTTAAATAAATACAAGGGTTTCCACCCAAGAGAGATATTGATTTCTCTATCAATTTGATACCTGGAGCAACTCCAATATCCAAGAATCCTTATAGGAGGCATTCACCAGAGTTGAAGGAGTTGCAAAGGCAACTTGAGGAGCTTCTGAAGAAGAGGTATATATGCCCAAGTGTATCACCTTGGGGTGCCCTGGTATTATTTGTGAAGAAAAAGGATGGAACATTGAGACTTTGCATTAACTTCGGGCAATTAAACAAGGTTATTGTGAAGAGCAAGTATCCCTTTCCAAGGATAGATGATCTGTTTGATCAAATTAAAGATTCTAAGGTATTCTCTAATATTGACCTTAGGTCAGGTTATCATGAGGTGAGAATTAAAGAAGAGGACATCAACAAGAAAACCTTCAGAACCAGTCATATGGTGGTTCCTTTTGGGTTATCAAATGCACTAGTTGTATTCATGTGTCTAGTGAATGGTATTTTCAAAGAATACTTAGATAAGTTTTTCATTGTATTTTTGGATGCCATACTTATTCACTCAAAATATGAAGAACAACATGAGTAATGCTTGAGGATGGTGCTACAAGTATTGAGAGAACGACAACTATTTGCAAAGTTGAGAAAGTTCTCATTCTACTAGAGGCAGATACATTACTTGGGGCATATTATTTCAGAGAAAGGGATAGTAGTGGACCCAGAGAAGATAAAATCCATTCAAGGGTGGCCAACACCAAGCAATGCCTGAGGTGAGATAATTCATGGGACTTGCAGGTTACTACAAAATATTTATTGAAGGATTCTCAAAGATTGCACACCCAATCACTTCCTTGAAAAAAAGGGTGTGAAGTTTGACTGGACATCAGATTGTGAAAGAAGTTTCCAACACTTGAAATGTTTATTGACTAGTGCTCCGATATTAAGGATTACTAATCCAAATGAGGACTTCATTGTATGCATAGATGCATGTAAAGAAGGACTTGGTGTAGTTATTAGTTATAATGAGTATGTTATGTGCTACAAATCAAGAAAACTAAAATAGCATGAAAGGCACTATCCTACTCATGATCTAGAATTGGAATCCATAGTGCATTACTTGAATATGTGGAGGCACTACCTCATGGGGAAAATATTCAATTTGAGGATAGACCATAGTGGTCTGAAATATTTATTTGGACCACCAACTTTAAATTCCATAAAGATAAGATGGTTGGAATTTGTGAGTGATTATGACTTTGATATAAAACATATCAAGGGTAAAGATAAAAATGTGGTTCATGCACTCAGTAGGAGAGTGCATGAGATGCATGCTACAACCATTAGCACGTACCAAACAGATTTGAAAGACATAATTTTAGAAGCTGCAAAATCAAATCTACAATACATGGAAATAGAGACAAAATTACAACAAGGTATTTTGCAGCAAAAAAATGAGAATTTTTAGTTAAAAGAGGATGAAATTATTTTATGCAGAGGAAAAATTTATGTGCCAAATTCTCAGATATTGAAAAATATGATTTTAAAAGAAATGTATAATGTGCCTTATGATGGGCACCAAGGTTACCAGAAAACTATTAAAGCTGTCTAGAGGCAATATTATTAGCCAGACATGAAGAAAGAGATTGTTGATTTTATTTCCAAGTGTGTCAAAAGGTCAAGACTAAGCATAGACACCCAACTAGTTTGCTACAACCATTGCCCATTTCTGAGTGGAAACAGGAAGTTGTAACAATGGATTTCATCACCAAATTTCCCAGAACAAACATACAACACAATTCTATCATGGTAGTGGTGGATAAGCTTACGAAAGTTTCCCACTTTATTCCAGGAAAGCTCACTCACAATGCATCTAACATTGCTAATATTTATATGAGAGAAATTGCTCATCTACATCGTATACCCAAGACAATTGTGTCCGACAGAGATCCAAAGTTTACATCAAATTTTTGGAAAGGTTTATTCAAAGGATTTGGGACCAATCTGAACCTTAATAGATCTTATCATTCAAATTCATATGGGAAAACATAGAGGGTGAATCAGGTGATAGAAGATATGCTAAGGATGTATGTGATGGATAAACCATCCATATGGGAGGATTATTTGGATTTGGTGGAGTTTTTTTATAATAATGGGTATCAAGAATCTCTAAATATAATCCCATTTGAGGCACTTTATGGAAGAAAGTGCAACACACCAGTGATCTAGGACAACCCAATAGAAAAAGCAATGGTTGGACTAGAATTAATAAGGGAAATGGAAGAGTAGATGGTGAGAATAAAAAAGAATTTAGAGGATTCCCAGGATAAGAAGAAAAGTTATGTTGATAAGGGAAGAACTCATAATGAGTTCAAAGTGGGTGAATATGTGTTCTTAAAAGTAAGGGCCAAGAGAAGTTCCCTGAAGTTGGGAAATTGTTTAAAATTGGCAGATCGATATTGTGGGTTGTTTGAAATCCTAGAGAGGATTGGTCTAGTTGTGTACATTCTTGCCTTACCTGCATCGATGTGCATTCATAATGTATTCCATGTTTATTTACTTAAAAAGTATGTACCTGATGCTAATCATGTCATTGATTGGAATGTGATTAAGGTGGAGAAATAAGGAGACTTTCAAGTTCAGCCAATATGCATATTGGATCAAAAAGTCTTTGGAATTGAGCAATAGGACTGGTAAAGGTCCAGTGGACCTATTACGGTCATGAGGATGCTATGAAAGTATAATACTTGTATATTTTTTAATATTTGTAAAGTTTTGTTTGTACATATGTATATAATGCACTTAGGAGAGTGCATAAATAAGGGGGAGAGGAATGTAATACCCCTAGGCCGAACCCCGTTGTAAATATAATGTAATTGTACATATAGACTGGTGAGACAAGATAATTGGAGGTTAGAGTGCCTTTGTCTATATGTATTTTGAGACAAGAGTGCCTATGTGGTTACTAGGATAGTGAGATAAAAGCTAAAAGGTTAGAAAGCCTATTTTTGTAAATGCAATCACACTCAGTTTTTAACGAAAAAACATCATTGTTGTAGAACAACCTTGTAAAAGAGTATGGGGGGATAAAATCCACTAGAATGGGAAAAAGGGGCTAAGCTAAGGGGGATTAAGCCAAAAAGGAATATTTTATCAATATTCTTAAAGTTAAAGTCTTAAGTAGGGGATAATGCATTTTTTCCTAATTATCTATGAGGAAAACTATCACCATGTGAAGGAAACCATGTGTGGCCCATGTAATTACCAACATGACAAGTGTCAAGTTGGGACCATGAACATAAGCTTTGAGGACTTTAGCTCATTCATCCATCATGCTATGATAACTCCTTCACTCACTCAGTTGTCACTGATATCTTCATGATGATAGTACCCATACCTATACTTGTACCAGGACAATGACTAGCTTTGAAGCTGGACTAACTGAAGAAGCGGGTTGTCAGGCCTGTAGGACATTGAAGAAGTGGGTTTTCAGGACCGTAAGCATTCTCTCGAGGTGATAAAACTATTGGGAATTGTTTCCCAAGATGCCAAAATTGTAGATACAGGGATCTGAGACTTCATGTTCGGCTTGTTGTTGAAGCTATAGAAGGGAAGTGGGGAAACCAAAGGACTGTTGAGCAGAGAATGGGCACACTTCCTGGGGTGGGATAAGAATGTGGGGAATGAGGGACTGTAGCTTTTTATTTTGATTTGGAATATTTGTTTGAGTTTTTATGTTATTGATAGACCTTATACTGATTAGGAATCCTTTATCCAGGTGGAGTTTTAGCCCTAGATCGGGGGTGACCCACTGCTGAGAGTTTATGAGTGGTGTGGTCTAAGGCTAGGAAGAACATGGAAGGTATGCACATAGTTGGTGTTCTTTTTATAAGAGATAAGTATATTTTATGATCTTCTTTAATTTACTGTGTCTTAATTATTAGTTTTTTGTTTTGGGTTTTCCTGTATAAGTTGCATGTGTACATGGTTATTATTCCATATGAGTTTATGCATTTTTATAGTATTATCATGAATTAAATTGGTATGATAACTTGGAATTTTTGAGTGGCATATCCCAATAGGGAGATGGGGATGCTACACAGATGGTGTGTGTTGGAAGTGTTCATAAAGTTTGGCCACAAATTGTGTCCAAGCAACATACCCTTGGTCTGCTTTTTACACCATTGCCACCATTTCTAGCATTTAGGATCCAAATAGAGGACACCGTAATGAATTTTGGCCAACTCATCAGTGATGCCATGCAAGGAGAAGTAATGTTCCATTTGAGTGAACCAGCTAGTGGGATCTGAGCCATCAAATTTGTTCACCTCCACTCTCAGAAGACACATATCACAATGAAGGGGGTTGGACTTAAAAGTATGGGAATTGAAGGAAGAAACACCTTCTGGGTTAGAAGGTTGTTTAAATGAGGTAAGGTCTCTAGGAATATTTAGTAATTCCATGATATTGGTAGCAAAAGATTCAAGTTGGTTGTCGATGTGGGCATTGATGTCCTGCTTCAAGTCCTGTTTCATGTCTTCCATTTTGGCATTTATGGTGGAAAGCATGGAGGAATTGATGGTGGAAATATTTGTTGATGTTTGGTAGCTATGGGAGGAACTTTCCCTCCTAGATGAAATTTATTAGATGCAGAGAATATTATAGAAGCAAGAGATCCATTGGAAAGATGTTGAAATACCCCATAAGAGAAGTCATCCTAGAAGAATAAAGAATAATGAAAAGACACCTTCCCAGAAGAGAAGGTTTCTCATCTAGAAGGAAAAAAAGACTATAAATAATGAGGCACCTTATCTAATTTGTTCACTCATTCACACTCTCTCAACTACACATAAGCAAGACACAATCTTGGAGAAGGTGACATAACAACTGCAATGACTCAGTTTCTTCTTATTCAGTCTGTTGGTATCTCTCTCTTGTATGCTATCTTGGTATAGTGTTGTTGTTGCATCTATGGTGGTATTTCTAGTTGAGCTAGACTTTGTTATAGGGGTTATCTGTTTGGACTTTCTTTGTGAACATAATCTATCTAAGAAAGGTTGTTGGGTTTTTCCCCCATTTGGGGTTTTCCCATGATAAATCTCTTGTGTTCTTTTTGTCTCTTGTTTATGCTTCTACTACTCAATACATGATATATTTGTTAATGGTAATGAAGTAAGAGAACACTAGTAACACTAATTCTCTGTAAATAAGGAAAATCTAACATTGTTTCAGAGCTGGTTACCTTCAGTACAATTTGAACATTAGAAGGAAGATCACTTTAGCAACACCTTGCAGTTGCAATAATTTTTCAAGCTCGTTGAGAAATATCCCAAGGTCACTAGAGATAATTCCTTCATAGAGAAGTGCACCTTAACCTATCGCACTCCCTGAAAGCCTTAGCGTGCAGTTTGGAAAAGTTTGAAAAATTGAGGGTTTTTAGTGCTAGGGTTTTTACCAACGAAAAATGACAACAAGCATGAGAGTTCAATATATATTGGATGGAACAAATAACTTCAGATCCTGGAAGCACATAGTTCTCCTCATTCTATAAGAATGAGGTCGAGGCCAAGAGGATCTTGACAGAATCAATAAAGGATCATCTGGTACCGAATGTATCAGAACTAAAGACACCGAAGGAAATGTTTGATGCCCTAACCATACTTTATGAAAGTAATAATACCATTCAAAAGCTTACTCTAAGACATCAACTCATAAGGGTGACCATGAACAAATCATAATCAATAGCCAACTATTTCATGAGGATCTCACAGATCAAGGACTATTTAGCAACCATTGGAGATCTAGTATAAGATGTTTAACTCGTGACTACTACACTCAATGGATTTCCCTCCTCTTGGGATCCATTTGTTCAAGGGATTTTTTCTAGAAGGAAATTGCCCAAGTTCAACAAGCTATGGGTAGACTGCACCCAAGAGGAATCTAGGTTGATATCCAAATCACAGAAGACTAATGATGATGAAAATCAAGAACTTGTTTCCCAAGTGAAGAAGAGAAAGGAAAGGGAAGAAGGCATCCCAAAGAACCCTAAGAAACCATGTGATCTAGGTGGATATCGGTGGCCACCCACCTTTTCCAATTGGCTCAAAACAATTTTCTGGCAATTTTGGAAATTTACTATTTTAGCAGTTTTTAACTTTTGGGGCCATTTTGAGGCCCTAAACGATGTTTTTTAGGAAAACAGGCTTGCAATATGTAAGTTCCTTTGTTATTGCACCTAAAATGAATCTCCTCGAAAATACCTTTTCAATGGGCTATCATACGCCTAAAAGGAAGATCGTATGCAAAAGTTACGACCCGAGGAAGTTAATGTACTAACTTACCCAAACGAGGCCCACATGACTTTTGGCGCTTCATCTCCTAGGGTTAGGTTTTTGGATGTATCGGGTTTTTGGCATTCCTGTTTATTGTAAAAAGGCCTTCAGATCCTCATTGTAATCATCTTCTTGCGAATGAGTGCAACCATCACATCTCTTCTCAGAAATAAGCTGCCACCATTCCAACAAGCTTGTTTCCACTGCATTTTACAGTTTTAGCTTATTTCGTTATTGAATAGAAAACCAGTTTTACTGTATCTCTATTATTTTGTGTTAAGCACCTGTTAATAATATTTATTCATTTCATTCTACTCATAAAATCCAGCTCAATGATTTCAGAGTGGTCTGCTCCTTGTCATCTTAATACATGTCCCCAACGAGGTCAGAGTACAAAGAGTTGGGTCTCGAGCTTGTTTCTCTTGAGGAAAAAATATCTCGCATGCCCAAGCGACCTCTCATTGCAGGAGAAAAGAAATATGATGGGATAGGATATCCTTTCAAACTGTTGATTGAGGAATCCCTCACGCAACAGAGGAATGAGATGATGGATAGCTTTGCGTAAATCCTTCGGCGGCTACCAGCAGGCGATGCATCTTCTTCGAGCAAAGGCACCACCCCCTTCAAGGAACAAATAAACTTCAATATTCCTATATTTGAAGGTTAGATAGATGTAGATGCTATAGAAAAATGGTTGAATCTACTATAAGGGTATTATTCTATCCATAACTTTTCAGATAAAGAAAATATTACTTTTGCGCTCCTCAAAGCCATTCCCCATGTCAAAGATTGGTGGAAAACTTTTTGTGAGCAAAAGGAAACAAAGGAACCCTCATTATTTATAGTCATGACCACCTGGGAATCCTTCAGGGATGCTATTAAGGAACAATACTACCCTGTCAGAAGTTATGATGACCTATATACCAAATGGACTACACTGCGGCAAGAAAGGGACCAGGCAGTGCCAGATTTCACAAATATCTTCCATACCTTGCGAACCAAGCTGGGTATCAAATATTCAGAGAAACATATCATGCTCAAGTACTGTGGTTCTCTGCATAGATACATCCAGACCGAAATGGATTTTCTGGACATCTCATCCTTGGGTGCGGCCTACTGATATGCCATCAAAATCGAGTAGAAGCTCAAACAAAAGACGCAACAATTTGGGCCTGGGAACCCTTCACAACAAAAGCCAGTAAAGGGTGGCACCAACCCATAGAACAAATGACAGAGAAAATATGGACAGTATCAAGACAACCAGTACAAGATGTAAGAAAATAAGGACACCGGAAAGACAAAGAAAGATACAGGGAAGTGGTGCGACTTCCATAAGAGCCCTTGGCATAACACAGTTGAATGTCACTCAAAGAAGTCGTTGGTGGCCGAAGTGNCTTCCATTCACAGATGTGGGTAAAAGGAACCCCACTACACTTCATCATTGATAGTGGTATCCATAAGAACCTCATCTCAAAAGAGGTTGTCAAGTGGCTAGCCCTGCCGACAATGTCACACCCACAACCCTACACCATTGGATGGCTCCACCAAGGAAGCAATCTCTGTGTCAGCCAACAGTGTCGACTATCATACGACATCAAGCCCTTCAAAGATGAGGTATTGTGTGATGTTTCTCCTCTCAAAGTTTGTGATGTTCTTTTGGGCCAACCCTATTTATGGAAATGTCATGCTATATATGAGTCTAGGCCTCGCAGTGTTAGTATTACTTTGAACAGGAAATTGTACAAGATACCCGAGGTAGTCCCACCTAGTGATATTTCCTTGATCTCTGCTAAGAAATGCAGGAAGGTCATCTCTCAGACATGGAAGTTTTTCATCCACACTGATCATAAGCCACTGCAGTTCATGCAGACACAAGGAAAATTGTAGAAAGAACACCATCAAAAGTGGTCCACATACTTGTAGCAATTCCACCTCAACATCAAGTATAAAAAATGAAGCACCAATCGCGTTGTTGATTGCCTCAATAGACCGCCAGTCATGGCACTCACCACAGTGCTAGACTCTTGCAGCCATGAGACCTCTAGATGGCCCCAACTCTACGAGATAAACCTGGACTTCGCCACCACCTACCAAATATTGGGGGCAGATGCAGTTGTCGATAATTTCCATATTCAAGATGGGTTGTTGTGTCGTCTGGGCCATATTTATGTTCCATCAAGCGAGCGAGTAAAGATGATCTGGGAAGCCCACTACAGTCAGGTGGAAGGACACTTTGGCATCGAGAAGACAATGGTGATGCTACAAAAACATTTCTACTAGCCGAAACTTCAACAAGAGGTCACCAAGTACATCAGGTCCAACACTACCTATGTGATTGCCAAATCAACCACTAAGAAACAGGGCCTGTACACCCCTCTTCCTACTCCTAAAAGGCCATGGGAATCCATCTCAATGGACTATATGTCGGGCCTCCCGTCCACCAAGCGGGGAAACGACTATTTTTTTGTTGTTTTTGATCACTTTTCTAAGATGGTGATTTTGGTTGCCTGCAAGAAGAATATCACAGTAGAGGCCAGTGCCAATCTCTTCTTTGAACGAGTCTGGGTACATTTTGGAATCCCAAAAACCATTGTCTTAGATTGGGATAGTTGATTTCTAAGCACATTATGGTTGAGCCTCTGGTCACTGCTAGACACCAAGCTCACCAAATCCACGGCCTTCCACCCATAGACAGAATGCCAAATCGAGGTCGTAAATTGAATGATTCTGCATATCCTCCACATGTATAATTCAAAACACCCTCACACATGGGATGAGAGTCTTCCCTATGTCCAACATAGCTACAACCGAGCCCTGCATAGCTCAACCAGCCACAACCCCTTTCAGGTGGGGTTGGGATTCCAACCATTGGGTCCCATAGATGTTGCACTTCCCCTTGCGGTCACCTCGACCGACTCATCTTCTGCTCCAACTGAAGCTGACAAAGACACCCGATTCATTGAGCAGATCCAACACATCTTCCAATAGGTTTAGGATATCCTACAGAATTCCAATGACAAGTACAAATAATGCCATGATCAACATCGGGTGCCACATAAGTTTCAGGTGGGCGACAAAGTTTGGTTGCACTTGCAGAAAGAACGCCTTACAGGACCCCATTGGAAGCTTCGCCCACTCCGTTATGGGTGGTACACCATCACCAAGGCCATGGGGGATAATGATTTTCAGCTCAACATTCTTCCTTTCCTTGGCCTACGCCTAGTGTTCAACGTGGATCTCCTTCACCCTTATTTCCCACCATTATTGGACACTTCAGAAGTAGCAGAACAACTGAAACCAACTGAGCTCAACCTCAAATGCATACAACAGGAATCCAATGATAAGATTGTGGACACATGGATCAAGGGCACTCGACAGCAAAGGATCCATCTTTATCGAGTCGTCAAAGTAGGGCAGCTCTTGCACCAAGGCAAGTGGCTCACCCGTGGCCAGATTCAGCAAAAATTTCCTCATCTGAAGGGGGACCTCAACGCAATGGAGATCATTGCTTCCTAAGGAGGGAGGATTTATATAGGTGGATATCGATGGCCACCCACCTTTTCCAACTGGCTCAAAAAAGTTTTCTGGCAATTTTGGAAATTTACTATTTTTAGCAGTTTTTTACTTCTGAGGCCATTTTGAGGCCCTAAACGATGTTTTTTTTGGGAAAATAGGTTTGAAATATGAAATTTCCTTTTACATTGTGCCTAAAATGAATCTCCTTGACAATACCTTTCCAACGGGCTATTATACGCCTAAAACAGAGATCGTATGCAAAAGATATGACCCCGGGAAGTTAATGTACTAACTTACCCAAACGGGGCCCACGTGACTTTTGGCGCTTCATCTCCTAGGTTTAGGTTTTTGGATGTCTAGGGTTTTTGGCATTCTAGTTTATTGTAAAAATTCCTTCAGAGCCTCATTGTAATCATCTTCTTGCGAATGAGCGCAACCATTACATCGCTTCTCAGAGATAAGCCGCCACCATTCCAACAAGCTTGTTTCCGCTGCATTTTACAGTTTCAGCTTATTTCGTTATTGAATAGATCACCATGCCACTGGAAGGATGCTTCAAATGTCAGATGATACAACTACAAGGAGATGGGACATTATTCCACACAATGTCCTATTAAACATGAAAAGGGAAAGAATAAGTACCATGCACATGTAGCATATGTTGAAGAGAATAAGTCAAAGGATGAAGAGTATGTCCTTTAGTCAGTAGTTCTTTCAAGCACATGATCAGGGAAACTACAAAAGACAACTCGAGTGGGTTAGCAACAACTAAACTCCAAGTTTTCATATCTAGTTTGATATTTTTATACTCCTGTAGTGTAAGTAAGTGTTGCAGTATTTAAATTCTATTATTGCTATCACTATTGCTAGTTTAGTAAACACTTAGCTATTTTTGGCACGACTACCATTAAATGAATGCTCATATTAATAATACACTTGTTTAAAATATAAATTGATCTAGTCTAGGAGATGTTCTGAGTTGTTGACCCTGTCTCAGGCAAATTATCTTGTAAATTCCATGGAGGTTACCATGGATATGTTGTTGTTCTTGCTTCTTGTTCTGGGAAAGTCATGGGAAATATCTCTGAGAGGGAGTTATAATGACGGTTGCAGGAGGAAACAGTCTAGATGGTCTCTAGCCGAGACATGAAGAAGAATATCCAAACATAGAGTTGTGCACATCCATACAATGAAGGAGAAGAAGAGGTCAACACATGCAGAGGGAGCATATGACATCGAAGATTATATAGCTTTAGAGGGAGTCAAGCTTCAGAGGGAGTATGCAGACTCAGAGTGAGCCTGATCTTAGAGAGAGTCAGTTTCTTAGAGACTTTCATTCATAAATTATTCCTCCTCAGATTCAGAATCAGATGGGAGAGATGTCCTCCAAGACTAACAAAGAAGAGTCTTGGTCGAAGATTCACAGGGTTTGACGAGATATGATACCTCCTAGGAGGATTCCATTGTTTCAGCGACAGAGGAGGAATCCAGCCAGAAGGATTGGGATATGGACCTGTTGCCTTGATTCATTCTTTCTAGGTTGCACTATGATTAGTGCCGGAAGAATGACCTAGTTAGGTTGAATGGTCCAAGTTTAGAAATCAGGGACAATTATTCTTCTATGCTTGAAAAAAATAATCTAGATAGCCCATGGATGATGTTTAACTTTCTGAGGGAAGATGCTCTTCTACATCTCATAGATGGTGTGGAAGAATGGCCCAGATGACTCATTTTGTGTCATGATATTGCTTATGCAGGTTGATATCAGATGATATGATTTTTGTAGATATTGTATAGTAGTTGTATGCTATTGTGGTGGATGTGATCCAATGGTAGTTACTATGTGTCACTGGTTAGTAGTAGTGTGCTACTAGGAGTGGTTTTGTACCATTGGCTAGCAGTTGTATACTACTATGAATAGACACAATTGTGTTCTATTGGATGGAATTGTTCTGATTTCCATGGAGACTATCTAGTTGGATAGTGATGATGGTTCTTGTGATGTGATCATGAGAGAGCCTGTGTGGCAATGTTGTTTCTATCAATTGAATGGTTTGTTTGAGCTCAAGACCATTGCCTTTAATACCTCCCTCGCTAAGAGGGAGTGTTGATATTATGGTAGTTGCAAGAGGTATTAACCTATATGTGTAACCTTTGACGAGTCTAGAATATTTTGAGAAGCAAGAAAAAACCTAGAAGGTTAGGAAATAACCTTAGAGGACAAGTCAGCTCAAGATAATAATTTATATTAAATTATTATCCTCTAGATGTAGAAGTCATCCCAGTTAGGTCACTTGGAGGACTATAAATAAGAGGGTGCTAGAGCTCATTTGTCACACTAACTCTCACAATTTCATTAGGATAAGTGGTGCACATGACTGGAGGAGATCTGCAGCTGCAACAGTGGTGACTTGGTATTTGGTTATGGTTTAATTTCTTCTTGGTTATGGTTTGGACCCTATGTTTGGTATGCTAGCTTTAGAGAGAGGTACGCTACCTTGGTTGGCTATTGGTTATAGGGTTTGCTTCCAGAATTATTCTATCTATCAAGGTTAAGGTGCTCAGGGGTGGCCTTTGTGCCTATGGTTGGGTGACAATATTTCTATATTGTCTACAGTGAAATGAGAACATCTATTATTCTAATAGTTGGCACCCTCCCTTCCTCCTAGCTGACCTGTGTTTGTATGAACTTATTTCGGTGGTCTAGTATGAGGCTTGGCCTCCTGTTTTTGCTATGCTATCTAGATCCTCGGGCCATGGTATGTTCTTCAAACCTTGGCTGGAGGAGGGTTTTGATTCTGGGCATGTTCTCTCTCATCCTCATGATCACTCTCTTCAGGGTTTTTCGAGCGGTCACCCAACATTTTTGTCTCAAGGCTTTCCTCTAGACTTCTCAGTAGGAGATACATTGTCTCAACCACCTCTAGCTCAAGATTCCTAGCTACCTCCGGTTACTACTTTTCCATGTTACTTTCCTAACAATACATTCCCCCTCCATCTCATAGATTTCATGGTTTGGACCATGGTTTTCTTTCTTCATGTCTCTATCCAGATCTAGAGCAGTCTCTTCCTCCTGGTTTTGGTCCTTCACGGCCTGAATTTGGGATTATCACTTCTTGTCTTGACCCTACCAATATCAATGGTTGGGATCTATTTTGGGGGGGAGGAGCTCTAGTGTTCTAGCGCCCTTATATAATTCCTCTTGTCAAAGTCTCAGACACAAGCGCTGAAGGAAAAACAAGCTCCATGGGATTTCATGGTTTGGACCATGGTTTTCTTTCTTCATGTCTCTATCCAGATCTAGAGCAGTCTCTTCCTCCTGGTTTTGGTCCTTCACGGCCTGAATTTGGGATTATCACTTCTTGTCTTGACCCTACCAATATCAATGGTTGGGATCTATTTTGGGGGGGAGGAGCTCTAGTGTTCTAGCGCCCTTATATAATTCCTCTTGTCAAAGTCTCAGACACAAGCGCTGAAGGAAAAACAAGTGTGTGTTGGGCTCCACAGTAGAATCAAATCTTGTTTTGGGAGAAGATATCACCATGGATGAAGCTTCTAAGATGGCAGAAAAAACCCTTGTCGAGAAAGCATATGGTAGACATTTTAGCCTCAAAACCCTTTAGTCCTAGGTGGTTGTGTTGTGGGGTTCCTCCTATAGTTCTCTTTTGCATATTAGTCGTCTATCAAAAGGGTGGTTCTTGATAAATTTTGCTGAAGTTTCTCAGGACGATAAATTGTTGTTGAGCGAATGGTGTATTGACTCTTCCCCATATTTACTGAAGAAGTGGGATCCCTCATTTGATGAAAGCAGTGAAAAAATGGACTCCATTCCTATTTGGGTCTACTTTCTTGGTCTCCCTCTGCATTCCTGGTGAGTTAAATGTTTTCAGGAAATTGGTAACTTGTTGGGAGATTACATAAATGAAAATATGTCTTTCAAAGATACGGGGAAGATGTTTGTGCCTTGTATTCTTGTCTCCCTCATTGTCAGGGGAGGGATGGAAAAAAAATTAAGATGACAGACATGGGACACACTCGTACTCAAATTCTGGATTATGAGGGGGTTCCCTTTTGTTGCAGTCATTGTCATGAATATGGAAACATTATTAAGGATTTCCCTCTCCCCTTCGAAGGCAGGGAAAATATTTCTTCTCCTTATCAGTTCAGAAAGCGTTCTGGAATGCCTGATAGTGATGGATCTAGCTCTGTTCCTTCCTCATTAAAACATTCATTCTCCTCAGGTCAACCTCCTTCATTCAACAGGTGGAACCATCCAACCATGAGCTAGCCACAAGAATTGGAGATCTCTCCCTGGTCCAATTCTCTAATGTGGATAGGTCCAAGGTTTACCCTTCTCGTGGATCGTGCATATTTCATCCTCATGGATCCTTTTTGGGTATGCATATCTCTTTTCCTTTTCCTATTAATGGTTTAAATCAGTCTCTAAATTATATAAAAATGGATCCCCTCCCCTCCATTCAGGACCTCCCATTCCATGAACCCTCGAGTTCTTGGGACAATTCTACTCCCCTAACCTCTTCCCCTCCTCCTAGAGCCTCATGATCCCTTATCCAAACTTTTACTCTTGGATCCCCTTCTTCGCACTCATCATAAGATTCCTCAAATTCTAGCTCTGAGGATTCAACCATTCATTTCATCCTTTAGAACAGAAACATTATGTCCACTGTGTCAAGTGGTTCCGGTCTTTGTTCGAACCCTGATGTGCACAACATCAAAAAGGGTAGAGGGAGAATTTTACATCTCTCAAAGGTAGAAAGTCGTGCTCTAGTCAAAATTTCTTTTGATAGAAAGTGATACATCTTCGGGGCCCTTAGATCAACTCATGCCCTTGAGAATGTTGCCCCATGAATTTTCTCTCCTTCAACTGTAAGGGGGTGGTGATTCCCTAGAAAAAACTTATCTTGAAGCGATTGATTATCTTGAATAGACCAAGTGTTATTCTCCTACAAGAAACAATGCATATTGAGGCTTCTATGATGAGGATGTTGGACTCTCTTTTTCCTTCTTGGAATTTCATAGGAATTGATGCTAATCGTCGCCATGGGGGATTGGTGATCGGGTGGAATAATTGATATGTGAAAGAATTAAAATTTTGGGCCCTGGACTCTTTCCTAGGGGTGGAATTACTATTGGATGGAGTGGGGATGGAATTCAAGGTTTTAAATGTGTATGGGTCATATGATGAGCATGCTCCCTTCTAGGATGCTCTCCTAAAGAATAACCTACTCAAGGTTGAGAATATTATCCTGGGTGGGTGATCCAGATTTAGGAGCAGAACGAGATGATTAACAGACTGAATACAATAAACACAAAGATATGAAGAATAACACAGATATCCAGTGAACAATATCTTCTATTAAATAAATGCAATAGAGTGAAACTCTAAAACTGCAAAACTGAAACACTTTCTCTAATGGTGGTAGCTATCTTTGAGAAGAGATGTGGCTGCTATGTGCACTGTCTGAGAAGAATGATTACAATGAGGCTCCAGAGGCATTTTTGATATTACTCATGAATGCCAAAACCCTAGACATCCAAAAACCTAACACTAGAAGGTGAAACGCCAAATGTCATGTGGGTCCCTATGGGTAAGTTGGTACCTCAACTTCCTGGCGTCGTAACTTTTGCATACGACCTCCATTTTAGGCACATGATAGCCCCTTGGAAAGGTCTTTCAGAGAAATACACATTTCACCATCAAACTCTGACTTCATCTATAGTTTGATTATGGCGAGCCAAAAAACCAATGTTTATGGCTCCAAAACGGCCCTGGAAGTAAAACAAGATGTGTTGACATAAAAACATACAAAATAAACTAGTTGGATTAGGAGAGATGACAACAGTATTGACCTTGAGGATGTGTAGGGATTAAAAAATCCCTAGAAGTGTAGAACCCACAATTACAAAGAAGTACAGAAGAACGTCCTGAACAAAAATGAACAAGAGGATCCAATTGGAATAGGTGGGTGGCCACAAAAATCCACCTAGATCAATCCTCCCCCCTTAGGAAGTAATGGTCTCCATTGCATTGATTTCCCCCACTAGGTGAGGAAACTTTTACTAGATTTTTCTCCAGGTGAGCCACTTGCCTTGGTGTAGGAGTTTCCTTACCTTGACAACCTGTTGGATCCTCTGCTAGCGAGTGCCCTTGACCTTTGTGTCCACTATCTGATCAATGGATGCTTGTTCCATGTAGTCAGGGTTGAGATTTGTTGGTGTCAGTTCTTCAGTGATCTCTGAGGTGTCCAATAATGGTGGAAAATATGGAGAAGGAGGTCCAAATTGAACACTAGGTGGAGGCCAAGGAAGGTTAGAGTGTTGAGCTCAAAAGCATTGCTACCCACATCCTTGGTGATAATGTAAGTCCCATAGAGAAGTGGGCGAAGCTTCCGATGGGGTCCTGTGAGATGCTCCTTCTGCAAATGTAACTAGAATTTGTCACCAATGTGAAACTGGTGTGGTACCCTATGTTGATCATGGCGTTTCTTTTACTTAGCATTGGATTTCTACAAAATCTTCTGGACTTGTTGGCAGATGTGTTGAATCCTCTCAATGAGTCTGGTGGGTTTGTTGATCTCAAACTGAACATGGGAAGAGTTTGTTTGTGTGGTGGAAAGAGGTAGTGCAACATCCATGGGACCCAAGGGTTGGAATCCCAACCCCACCTGAAATGGGATATGGTCGGTGGAGATATGGAGAGCCCTGTTCTAACTTTGTTGAACATAGGGGAGACTCTCATCCCATGTACATGGATTCTTAGAGTTGTACATGCACACAATATGCACAATCATCTGATTGACGACCTTTGTTTGGCCATCTATTTGGGGGTGGAAAGAAGTGGATTTAGTGAGCTTGGTGTCCAACAGTGACCAGAGACTCGACCAAAATGTGTTGAGGAAATTGGAAAAATCTACCGTTGTGATATTCTTCTTACAGGCTGTGAGGATGGCCATCTTCGAAAACCCATCAACGACCACAAATACGCAATCATTTCCTTTCTTGGTGGACGAAAGGCCAGACATGTAATCCATTGAGATGGATTCCCAAGGCTTCTCGGGAGTAGGAAGGGGGGTGTATAAGCCTTGATTATTAATGGTTGTCTTGGAAATGGCAAAGGAAGTGCAAGATCGTATATAATTGCTGACGTCTTGTCGAAGTTTTGGCCAATAAAAATGTTTCTGAAAAACGACCACAGTTCTCTCCACGCCAAAATGTCCTATGATCTGATTGTAGTGGGATTCCCAGATCATATTTGCACACTCTATTCTAGGAACACAAAGATGGCCCAAATGGCATAGTATTTTGTCCTGAATGTGAAAAACGGTGACAATCACACCTATACCCAAGAGCTGATAGGTGGTGGCGAAATCCAGATCTTGCTGATAAAGTTGGGGCCACTCAGATGCCTCATGTCCAGAGGAATAGAGAACACTGATGAGTGCAACCACATGAAGTCGATTGAGGCAATAAATGACATGATTTTAGATCCCCATCTTATACTTGATGTTGATATGTAACTACTGTAGGTAGGTGGACCACTTATGATGACGTTCATTCTGCAATCTCCCGTGTGTCTGTATGAACTGTAGATTCTTGTGATTAATGTGGATAATCGTCTCCTTTCCAAGAATGTAATGTTTCCATTGACAATAGGCTTGTACAATGAAATACATTTCCTTGTCTTAGGTGGGGTATTTTCGGACAGTATCTTAGAGTGTCTCACCATGGTATGCCACCAGATGGCTGTGTTGAGTGAGAACTGTGCCTACAACATAGTCATATGCATTAGTCTCAATATAGAATGGTAGTTTCATATCGGGAAAGGAGAGTACTAGAGTTGATCACAAGCGATGCTTTAGATCATCGAATGCTCATTGTTGTCCCTTCCCCCACATGAAATTTTCCTTGCCACCACCCTTGGTCACCTGGCTGAGGGCCCATGCAATATGGGAGAATCCCAACATGAACTATCGGTAGAAGTTGGCTAGTCCCAAGAAGCTCCGAAGATCGGTTAGTGTGGTTAGGGCTGACCAGTAACAGATGACTTGGATCTTAGCTGGATCAACATGTACCCCAAGCTCACCAATAATGTAGCCCAATTATTGGACCCTATTCATGCCAAAAGCACATTTTTCCAAGTTGGCATATAGCTTGTGTTTCTGAAGAGTGCTCAAAAGCTACTGAATATGCCACATGTGCTCCTCCCATGTTCTGTTGAAGATGAGGATTTCATCCAAATATACCACCACAAAGGAGTTGGTGAAGGGTCTCACTACATCATTCATCAACCTCATGAAAGTGGTTGGTCCATTTTTTAGGCCAAAGGGCATTACCATCCATTTGAAGAGACCTTATTTAGATTTGAAGGTTGTCTTCCATACATCAATTGGTTCGATGGGAACCTGGTGGTAGCCATACTTTAGGTTAATTTTGCTGAAGAAATCCCCCCCCTTGAGTTGGTAAAGAAGGTCGTCAATCCTAGGAATTATGTACCGGTTCTTGAATGTGATTTTGTTTAAGGCTCTGTAATCAATGTAGAGTCGCCAAGTCCCATCCTTCTTTTGCACCAGTACAATCATGATTCCACAAGGGGAGGAGTTGGGTCTGATGTGCCCCTTTTGAAGAATATCCTAGATCTGACGACTAATTTCATCATTTTCCATCAGCGAGTGATGATATACTAGTCCATTAGGTAGAGGTGCACCGTGGTTCATATCAATTGGATGCTTGAATTGGCAGTGTCTCGGTACCCCCGTGGGTGAGGAGAATATGTCTCTGTATTCTTCCATGATTCTGTCCACTTGCATCTTTGGCAAAGAGAGGCTCTGTGTAGAGGCCACAGATGTGGTGCCAACCTTATGCTTACTATGAGCATGGATCAAAAAGAAGACAAACTTCCCGAGCTGTGAAATGACCTTACTGCATTGTTTAGCAGAGATTAAAGAAATAGAGGTAGGCGATGCTACCTCTGGTATCCTGTACAATTGTCTACCCAAAGTAATAATAACACTGTGGGGTCTAGAATCATACACAACATGACACTTCCACAAATATGGTTGTCCTAAAATAACATCACAAATTTCAAGGGGATAAATATCACACAATACCCCATCTTTGAAATTCTTGATATCGTAGGGTAGACGACATTGTTGACTGACACATAGATCTCTTCCTTGTCGAAGCCAACTGATGGTGTAGGGATGTGGGTGCGGTGTCATTGGCAGTTCCAACCACTTGGGACCTCTGTTGAAACCAGGTTCTTCTGAATTCTTCTATCCACAATGAAATGAAGCGGAGCCCCCTTTACCCACATATGTGAGTGAAAGAGGCGTTCCCCTTTCTCTAGTTCTTCTGGTTTTCTTGGATGGATTTTGGTGGTAGCAACAGTGGAACTGGGTTCATCATTGATAATATTCTTCCCTCCTTCTAGATTTGATTCATAATCAAAATCAACCTCTGAATCATAATCCTTCAGCTCAAACACGAGTGACTTCTTGGAGGGACATTCTTCAGTGTTCTGCCAAGGGATTTTATGGTACTCACACCATATTCTCATGTCCTTCTTCGTCTTCTCATTACCCTTCTTATGTTGTAGCTTGGAATGGTTTTCCTAAGAGCAGACATCTTAAATCATTCCGTTTCTATGTGGGTTGGGGCTGCCTTTGCCCTACCTAAGATGTGAGGAGTTTGGAGATCCAAACTCTCGCCTCTTCTGCTTAAACGTTTGCTCGATCTTGACAGTGTATCTATAAGTCATGCCCAATGAGGTGATGTCTAGAAACTCCATTTTTGTTTGAATGTATCTATGCAAACAATCACGGTATTTGAGAACCAGACGACGCTCAGAGTATTTGATACCCAGTTTGGTGCGCAGGGTATGGAAAATATTGGTGAATTATCATACTGTCTGGTCCCTTTCTTGACGCAGGGTGGTCCATCCGGTGTACTGGTCCTCATAGCTTCCAACATGGTAGTATTGTTTTTTAATGGCATCCTAGAAGGAGTCCCATGTAGGGGCCACCAAAAATATTTCAGATTCCTCTATGGAACTTTTCTTAGAGTAAGTATCCCATGAGTCCTTAACATGGGGGATGACCTTGAGGAGTGCAAAAGTAATCTTTTCCCTGTCGGAAAAATTGTGGATTGGAAAATACTCTTCGAGCAGATTCAACCATTTATCTACAATATCCACATCTATCAATCCTTCAAATAATGGAATATCAAAATTTACTTGTACCTTGAAGGGGGTTGCATGGATGATTGATGAAGATGCATATCTTATGGGTTGTCGTTGAAGGATCTGTGAAAAGTTGTACATTGTTTCATTCCTTTGTCATGCAAGGGATTTCTCAAGCAACATTTTAAAAGGATCTCCTACTCCATCATCTTTCTTCCCATACCCCATGGGTTGTTGTCAAGCTCGTCGTGGCCGATCTTGTAAAGGATCGACTGGTTCGAGTCCCAACTTCTTGAACCCATATCATTGGTATCAAAACATAAATCCAGATCATATGAGGCCCGAGTGGTGAAACTAATTGACCGTTTTCTAGTTTTCGAATCCCTTTTGGATATTCCTTTTCAGTTTCGTCAATGGATTGGTAGTGGGGGTGATTCTGATCACTCCCCGGTGTGGATTGAAGTTGAAAGAGGCCCCAAGAATCCTTCCAACCCTTTTAAATTCAATGTAACTTGGTTATCTCACGATGATTTTTAGAAAACAACGAAAGAGAACTAGGTTGGCTATCACCAGGGCACTGGCCTCTCAACAGTTGTCTAGTTTATGGATAATTTAAAGATAATAAAGCAGTTGGTGATCCCTTGGGATAATGATGAGTGAACTAGAGAGGAGCGATAACTAAGACAAATTGAGGCTCAACTTGATCATATTTCGCATTTTATGGATGGTGGGTCTATCTCTGTGGAGGCTAAAGTAGACCTTAATGTGTTGGAGACCCGATGAAGGAAGTTGTTGGATGATCATGAAGTTGAATGGAGTCTGAAGAGCAGGGCCCTCTAGTTGGACAAAGGGGTTTAAAACACAAAATTATTCCATGCATATGGAAAAGGTAGGAAAGAGTCTAACTTTATGTGGAATCTTAAGGGCCAGGGGGACACTTATGTCTCTTCATTTTAAGGACTGGTCAAGATGGTGAAAAACCATTTATAAAACCTTTTCAAGGCCGATCGGAGAGCGAATATTGCAAAAATTATAAGGATGACTCTTCATTTCTTAGATTTGTTGATGAGGAAGGAAACAAATATATATATGCTTAAGTTACTGAAGAAGAACTTAAATAAATGCTTCACAACCTTCAAAAAGATAAAAGTCTTGGTCCGGACAGGTGGACTATAGAATTTTATTGGGGGTTCTTTGAGATCCTTGGCATTGACCTACTAAAAGTAGTTGAACAATCTAGACGAAATGGGAGAATGCACACACCTATAAATTTGACCTTTATTTCTCTCATCCCCAAATTGGGTGAGCCTCAAACATTCAATGACTTCAGGACCATTTCCCTTTGCAACTGCCTCTACAAAATTGTAACTAAAATTATTACTAGATGGTTAAATCCCTTTCTCTCAGGAACTATCTCTCAAGAGCAATTTGGTTTTCTAGAAGGTCTTCAAATTCATGAAGCAATTGGTGTGGCATAGGAGGGCCTCCATATTCTAAAGACCTCCAGATCTCGCTGGCTATACTAAAAATTGACTTATCCAAATCTTTCAATCGGGTCAAATGGTCTTGTCACAGGCTCCTTCTTACTCATCCGAGGTTCGAAGTTCTTTTTTATCAAATGGGTGATGGCATGCATAACCTTGGTATCTTTTTTAGTTCTCATTAACAGGGCTGCCTCTGATTTCTTTCAGTCTAAGTGTGGCCTAAGACAATTATTCCATCTATCTCGTCTTCTATTTTTGTTGGTGGCAGAGGGTCTTAGTCGTGTTATAGCCCAGGCAGTCAGTTCAGGTGACATTCAAGGAATTTCAGTTTCCCCTGGCCACATAATTACATATCTTCTCTTCATGGATGATGTGCTCATCTTTTGTAATGGGAAATATAGAGATGCAGAAAAAATTGCAGAGATCATCAATTTGTTCCGGATGGTCACTGGTATGATTATCAATGAACAGAAATCCACCATATCTTTTACTAGCATGGAGGTGGAGGTTGTATATTTCTATCAAACCCTATATCCCTTCCCGACTCTAGATTCCTATGAAGGAATCAAATATATTGGTTTCCAGCTAAAATTAAATGATTTTCGAAAGTTTGACTAGCGATGGCTATTGGAAAAAATAGAAAAATGACTAAAATGATGGAGCTTCAGGTGGTTTTGAAGGCGAGGAAGGATTGCTTTGGCCAAATCTATTTTGGAATCTATCCTTATATACTGGATGTCCCTGGTCTAGATTCCTAAAGGGATTATGGATAAGGCCAAATAATTTTTTTTTTGTTTTATCTGGTCTGGCCCTCAAGATAAACATATTCCCCCTTAGGCTAAGTGGGATTGTCTTGCCTTCCTGAAATCCTTGGGTGGTTCGGGACTGAAAAATATCCTTTTGTTCTCAAAATCATTGGCAACAAAAGATGGATGGAGACTTCTTTCGACTTCCATCCTTTGGAGCACAATAGTGGAGCACAAATATATATGCCTAGATTCCTTAGAAGACTGGATTTGGAAACCAGTAAAATCCCATCCAAATTGCTCCATTATTTGGAAGGCAATTATCTCTTCCTTCCCCGTGATTGGTGATGATTTAGCCTAGAGAGTGGGAAATGGGAATAGGGTTCAAATAAGGGTTGATCCTTGGACGAGATGTGGAATTGCTCATATTCTACCTAATGATTTAATTGAAAGGCTCCACATGCATGATATTCACTTCTTATCTCAAGTAGTGGATCTAGCCTCCACCTCCCTCTAACAACAAGGATGGATGAGTCTAGTAACATTGGTCTTGGTCGGTAATCTTTCTCTTTCATGAATCAATTATGTATCTTCTCTCCATTCGGGCCATATTAGGATTACTGAGAGAGAAGATGAACTGGTGTGGCAAAAGGATCCTCATGGGGTATATACCCCAAAATTGGTTTATGTTTCTTTAAATATCGAAATCATGAGAAGGGAGCCAAGTTTGTGGTGGTGTGGACTATGGAAGCTGAAATGTCCTCTGAAGGATAATATTTTTATGTGGTGTATCATTTGCAATAAAATTCCAACTTGTGAAAACATGTGGAAAAGTAGTATTTTTTACCCTGGTTGGTGTCCTCTTTGTAAAGGAGATAATGAATCCATCATTCACCTCTTCTTATTTTTCTCCTTCACAAGGAAAGTTTGGCTCGAATTATCAGCCCTTCTAAATCAGGGGGTAGTTTGGGACGGACCCACTGTACAGATGGCTTGGAAATCTTGGCTACAGGCTCTTGTCTACAAAAGTATTAAATTTGTACCTCTCATTTCATGTTGGGGTATTTGGTTGGCCCACAAAAAAGCCATTTTCCAGGACTCTCCCTCCCTTCCAGAAATTATAGTTACACAAGGACTCTCTATTATCTCCCACTTCCCTCGGGAAAAATACCTTCCTTAAATGTCCATTATTCATCCTGAACTCATAGATCGCTGCATGCCCTTGGCCTAGTTTGATGGCACATATCAGAACGAAAACCAACATATTGTTGTTGGAAGCCAACTCCTCTTCTACTTATCATTACCACATAGGAATTCATGTTGGGCCTAAGTGTGATTTTGGGATCAATAATATATTAAACATAAGAGAATGTTAATGGTAACAAGTTATAGTGAAGAAAAATGAGGCCCTTTGTTTTACAGCTACCACCAGCCAGTTGTGGGTGCCTTGTGCCCCCTTTTGCATTCAATACTGCCAGAAGACTACTGAGATCTATTTTACGGGCTTCAACACAAGTGATTAAATAATCATCGTACTTGGGTATCACTATGACTATGCTTTTATCTTATGCCTACGCCTTCTACCAAATTTTTATCTTTTACTTTTCTATTCCGTCATAGTGAAAGGAGAAGATTAACCAAACAGTGAGGGTAGACTCTCGTCTTGGACCCGGACCTGCCAGAAGAATGATGGCAATAAAATGCTTCAGAAAAGGACATGCGTAGTGCGTTTACCTTTAACCAGTATTGGATGGCTGAAGATAAAGATGTAAAATAAAATAAGAAGATGCCAGAAAAAAGAAATGCCATCCTTCGTTCACATGCAAACCAGTGACATGTAGAATCTGATCTCGGACCCGCAAGAAGATGAAGAGGAAGACAGTGTGCGTGTCTTCATGTACTGTCTGTTCAGCTTTAATCTCATCTGAGACCTGCAACACAATGATAATACCGGTGGACCTGCCAGAAAAAGCAAAATGCCTTCTTTCTTTCACATGTAAACCTGCAAAATGTAGAATCTCATCTCGGACCTGCCACAAGATGAAGAAAAGAATGAACTAAAGAAAAGAGAAGTGCCTGAAAAAGGGACATGAAGAGTGTTATCACCTTTAAGAAATTTGTTCTTTTTCTTTTCCACTTAAAGTGAAAGCAGAAGATAAACAAAAGAAAGATACGAACATCAAACCGTAATTTACATGTAAAGCAACCAGTACATGTATGAGAATCTCATCTCGGACCTGCAACAAGATGAAAAAAAAAATGAACTAAAGAAAAGAGAGGTGCCTAAAAACAGAAGGAAAAGATGCCTGTAACCGGTTAACGATGGCTTATATATTGTAAAAAACCGGAGGCCAATCGGGGTTCGGGATTAGGCGATTACAAACGCCATACACCAAAAACAAAACTCCACGTGAATTGCGAAATCGAGAAATGCCAATAAATTGGGTTTCGGGGTTAACAAAGACTCAACGCAAAAAGAAAAATGCAACAACTAATCCGGAATCGCTAAACGCGAATAGGGGTTGGGCCCACAACTTGGGGTTCAGACTTTTTGAAAGTAAATAACTCCACGCACCTTTTAACAAGTAAACTCCGAAATGCGAAAAAATCTCAAATCGCTATGTTCAAATGGAAGAACCAAGTAATTATTGTGTTTGTTTCAAAAACGAATCTGATCAAGAAAATAAAACAAGTTTACAAACTTAATGAACAATAAAATATAAATGGAGAAAATACCTCCTAATGCACACTAGCGACTTCAATTCAAAATGTAATCTTTCTTAGATCTCTCACATTACAATCCGTTCTCCATTTATACAAAAAATTAACATTAATTTCCTAATTCAAAAACTGCCCCTTGATCTTAGAAAATATTTAATTGAAGAGATGATGGTGTCGCGAGTTTTGAAGGGTCAAGACGGCCACTGATGCATCGTTTACACAGGCGGTGAGAAATAATTACATCCTGACATACTCGCTCTTAATCATTTCGGAACAGAAAAGAAACTAAAACATGTAAAACAAAATTGTTGTAAACAATGCATTATAGCTTACAAACCCCAATAATATTTCTATGAGTTTTAAACAATTCATTTCCCAAGAGCTTCGTAAATATGTCTGCAAATTGTTCTTCAAATCTGCAAAATTGAACATAAATCTCTTTACCAGTTACCAACTCTCGAATGAAATGATATCTTGTATCAATGTGCTTACTCTGCTTGTGAAAGACGTGATTCTTTGACAGTGCAATGGCAGATTTATTGTTACGGACAATTTGGGTTGCATCATTCTGGTCATGCAATAATTCATTCAAGACCCTTCTCGTCCACATAGCTTGACATGCAGTTGCAACTGTTGCAACATACTCTGCCTCAGTGGAAGATAGAGTCACAATGGGTTGTTTCTTTGATGCCCATGCCACTGCTCCAGATCCAAGACTGAACACATACCCAGATGTGCTCTTCCTATCATCAATGGAACCTGCAAAATCACTATCAGTATATTCGATCAGCTCAAAGTTTAAGCTTGATGTGTATCAGATACCGAAGTTAGTTGTTCTAGCAACATATCTCAGGATCCTCTTTCTTGCTTGCCAATGAGTACTCTTCAGAGTCTCCATGAATCTGGAAATTAAACTTACAGCAAACATTATATCAGGTCTGGTTACTGTTAAGTACATAAGGCTTCCAACCAGCTTCTTATATAGAGTTGGATCAACATATGATCCCTCATCATACTTGCTTAGTTTAATACCAGTTCTCATTGGTGTTGCAACTGGCTTGCAATTCAACATTCTAAACCTTTTCAACACTTCATTTGCATAGTTAGTTTGACAAATGAAAATGCCATCATCAGATTGATCTACTTCAATTCCAAGAAAAAACTTCATGAATCCTAAATCAGTCATCTCAAACTCTGTTTTCATGGTATTTTTAAAATCATCTACAAATAGATCTTCAGTAAAAATCAGGTTATCAACATACAAACACACAATCAAAATTTTACCTTCCTGATTTACCTTTGTATACATAGTTGGTTCACTTGGACTTCTGTTGAATCCAACACTGATCAAGTATTCATCAATTCTGCTATACCAAACTCTGGATGCCTGCTTCAATCCATATAAAGCTTTCCTTAACTTGTAAACTTTATCTCTATGTTTATCAATCTCATAACCCGGAGGTTGTCTTACATAAACCTCTTCTTCCAAATATCCATTCAAGAATGTAGATTTGACGTCCATCTAATGCATGATCCATCTATTATGAGTTGCAATAGCTAAGACCGTCCTCACAGTGTCAATTCTTGCTAAAGGAGAAAATGTTTCATTGTAATCAATACCGGGTTGCTAACTAAACCCCTGAGCTACAAGTCTTTCCTTGTACTTTTCAACTTCACCTTCTTCATTCAACTTAGTCTTATAAACCCACTTAACACCAATGATTTTCTTACCTTTAGGTAAATCGACAAGATCCCAAGTGTTATTTCTTTCAATGGAATCAATCTCCTCATCCATTGTTTTTATCCAGACATCCTCTTTAGCAGCTTCATCAAAACTTACAGGATCACATGCCATTAATGCAAAATTTGAAATCTGATCAACTTCTTCATTTTGATCATATAATTCTCTTAAACTTCTAGTTTTCTATCCTTTAAATCTGTTTCTTAATGAAGCTAAAGTAGGATTTGATTCACTACTTACCCGTGAATCTGTTTGATTTCCACCATGTCCAGATGGCTCACCAGGCTCATAAGTTCTTGGCGTTCTAAATTTAGATGGGATGAAATTTGGTGCTTGCCTTGTTGGACTTCTTGTTGCAGGCGTATGTGCATGTGGAACCATCTGTCCATCTCCTTTAACTTGCTCACCTCCATCATCATCTTCACGGGGTAACACAACTCCCTCTGAAATTGATTTGTTAATACTTCCATCCCAGGCTTCATCTTCTTTAAATTGAACATCTCTGCTGATTACATATTTCTGGGTGATGAGATTGTAGAGTTTTTATTCCCTAGACTCTTCATTGTATCCAACAAAGATACATCTCTCACTTATGTCATCCAACTTCCTCCTCATTTTTGCAGGGACATGTGCAAATGCAACACATCCAAAATTTTTGAAATGAGAAACATTGCAAGACTTACCATCCCAGGCTTCTTGAGGTACATGAACTCTCACGATCTTGGTTAGACTTCCATTCAAGATAAAAGCAGAGCAAAGAACTGCATCTCCCCAATATTCATTTGAAAGATGTTTTTCTTTCAACATGCTTCGAGCCATGTCCATGATGGTCCGATTCTTCCTTTCAACCACTCCATTCTGTTGTGGAGTATATCGAGCAGTAATATGCCTTTTAATTCTATGAAGATCACAAAATTCAATGAATTCATTAAGTTTGTATTCACCTCCTCTATCAGACCTTAAGATTTTAATGGTTTGACCACTCTCATTCTCAACCATAAACTTAAACTTCTTAAAAACATCAAAAGCTTCAGATTTATGTTTCAACAAATACAACCAAGGCTTCCTACTAAAATCATCAATGAAATTCATAAAATAAACACAACCAGTTAAAGAAGGTGTTTGCATAGGTCCACATAAATCTGTGTGGACAATTTCCAATGAAGCTTTTTCTCTGTAGGAAACACTTGAAACAAATTTATCTTTGTGATATTTTCCAAGTATACAGCTCTCACAAGAGCTTGCAGGTTGTTGAATACAAGGTAAGCCCTTTACCATCCGTTTCTTCTGTAATATATCTAAGCCACCAAAATGTAAATGACCATATCTCAAATTCCATAACCATGATTCATCTAGACTTCCAGCTTTATAAGCATTAAAAGAACCACTCAAATCATTTCTTATAACAAGTGGAAACATTCTATTCTTGGTCATCTCTACTTTTGCAATCAATTGTTTGCTGGGTAATTTATCATAGATTGTACATACCTTGTTCTTGAAGAACACTCTGTACTTTTTCTCCAATAGTTGTTCAACACTTATAATATTGCATTTTAATCCAGGCACAAAATAAACATCATCAATATTTCTTCTCTGATTATTCTTAGTTTAGACTGGAACTACACCTTTACCATTAACTATGACCTTACAGTCATTTCCCAGTTTTACTTCAGACTGAATACTAGTATCAATAGAAGAAAATAAATCCTTATTACCAGTCATGTGGTTACTGCAACCACTATTCAAAAACCAAATATCTTTAGCACTTTCCTAAGTGACATTACAAGTCAAAGACACAGGATTTTGATCATACTCAAACTCATTTGTGATATGTGCAGACTGTTTTCCAACATCTACCTACTTCTTCCAACATTTGTTAACAAAATTCTCAAACTTCTTACAATAATAACATTGTACTTTAGTTTTGTCATACCTCTAATTTTCTTGTTGCCAGGGTTTGTTGATGCTCCCTCTTAAAGCAGGAGGATTCTATAGGGACTTCTCCTCATACTCTGATTCAGTTCTATTGTATCTTCGACTAGAAAATCGACCTCCTCTTCCACGATTATAAAACCTTCCTTTGCCTCTGCCTCTGGTAATAGAAAGTTGGGATTTAAAATCATGCTCCATTGATGCCTAGATATCCTAGATTCATGAGCAATAAGGGAACCAGTTAATTCATCAATTTGCATTAGAATTAAATCCTTAAATTCCTCTATGGGAACAACAACAGGCTCAAACTTCTTGGGTAAACTTCTCAACACTTTCTCAATAACTCTTTTATTCTCTACATCATCTCCATACTGCCTGAGCTGGTTTACAACACTCATTACTTGAGTCATTGAAGTATCAACACTTTCGTTATCCTTCATCTTTAGATTTTCGAAATCCCTTCTCAAGTTCTGCAACTTGACTGTCTTCACCTTGGACACACCTTGATAATGTTGGATCATGTTGTCATTGATGCCAATGGTTTGATTGATTGATGTTAAGTGATTGATTGATGTCAAAGGATTGATTGACTAATGATTTATGTAATATAACATGTAGTGTCCTTGATGAGAATGCATAGATGAAGATGGATCAATGAGTTGTCATTGATACATGATGAAGATGGATCGA